>VZRU01002632.1:29249-64056 GCA_013398155.1 Pedionomus torquatus | reverse complement strand
CCTATACTGGTGTCTGGCATTCTTCCTCCTCCTCGGGTGCAGGACTTTACACTTGCCCTTGTTGAACTTCATTAGGTTCTTCTCTGCCCAGCTCTCCAGCCTGTCCAGGTCACACTGGATGGCAGCACAGCCCTCTGGAGTGCCAGCCAGAAGGGAAGGGAAGACTTGAGTAAAAGCATAGGGGGGTGAACTTCCAGGTCATCTCTTATGGCTTCACTCAGCCCTGAGGAGGAGTCTCAGCCTACAGGAAAGAAATGACGTTTCTTTTCTGAGGGGTACCAAAGCTAAGTAAGCCCTGGGAGGCAGAAGGAGGGCAAAAGAAGGCATCACTGAAAACAGGAGCTTGCTGCCAATAGGAAGAACAAGAAATTATCAAACTTGGATCAAAATGACACTGGGAAAAAGGGAAAAAAGCCTCTTACTGAGGTGCTGTGGGCTGGTCATTAGCTCTCCCCAGTGGTGGAGGGGGAGGGACGCTGCTGGAGAAACTGGTGGGACGATTACTTGGGGACCTGACAAACTAACAAGAGCAGCTATTTCCATTTCAAATGGGAAGGCAAGAGAAGATCAAACACATTTCACAGTAATGATCTGCAGCCTTTCCCTGCACACTGAGCCACACAAACGCTCAGTGTAATTTGAAGCCACACACAGCTAAGATGGAGAAACAGAAATCTGCTCAAGGGGGTTGCAGGGAACAACACCCACAAAGCAAACAAAAAAATATCAAACAAACAAACAGCTTTGCAGTACCACAAGCATCTGAGAAAGAGCCATTCCCTAACATAGGGCTCCTCTCCCTCCAGTTTGCCTAGCACAGGCTGTCCATACACATGGACAACACCCCACTTTTCTTGCAGCTCCCCAGAATCCATGAATACCTATTCCCAATTCCATGGGTGAATGAGCCAGTGGAAAAAAAAAATAATAAAAATCAGGGGTAAATAATCATTCGTGTTGAACCTTGGTTTTAGATGAGTATGGAATAAGAATGTCAGTACAGCACAAGATGGACTTGAGATCTTTTTTGCTTATTTAAACTCCAGTTTAAAACTGGGGTGAGGAACACTGATTGAGCGCTCACTGCCTTTCATTCCCTGATCTCCAGCTGAGAGTGCATTTAGGTGGTCAGTTTGATACAGTCCCACTCTTCTACCTGAAAACCAGCCCAAAATTTACCAGCCTACTTCAAAGGGAGAGAGCTGTGACACTGCCCACGCTGCCCTATGTTTAACAAACTGGCTGACCCAAGGTAAGGATTGAATGCCTTACCTAGCCCCAGGTTTCCAAGTGCCACCTCAACACTAAATCTGAGTACTTCCCAATACCATTCATCCAGCCTAGGAGCCTTCAGACAAGGGAGGAAAGTATTTACATGTTGCAAAAAGTATTAGAGTTGGGTTTGTTAAATGTAACATGTAGTGAGTTTATTTATTCAGTTAACCCGAATTGAGTTAAAAATGCCTGCCTGAGGCTAGAAATACTTACCTTAAAACCAAAAGCATACACAATGGTGACATATCACTTCCAAGACTCTCGGCCCATCCTCCCTCTCCACATTGTCACTTCAGCCCAGCTATGCCAGAAAATCAGGGCTTTTCACACAGTCAGCAAAGCCAGAAGCCCCTTCACAGGGAGGGATAAAGACCACTCCACAGAGCTCTGGATCTTTTCTTCAGTCAGAGGCAGAAGCCTGCCTGCCTCCTGCTACCTATTACTTAACTTGTGCACAGCAGTAGGAAGACGAGAAAAAGCAGTTTCTAAGGTAACCATGCACCGAGCATTTTGGGCTGTGGAGGAACAGCCTGGAGGCAGTGGACAGTGGGCAGCTGAGTGCTGAGCCCCCCACAAGAACCCCCATGCAGCACTGGGAGGCACAACGCTGCACCCAGACGCCAAAATAGAAGACCCTGCAGGAACCCCAACCTGCAGGGACTGGAACATGGTCAGTGAGATGGCCAGGCTACCCACAGGAGTGATGCTGTGCAACTCTCTCACCACATGCAGCTGCATTAAAACCCTCCTGAAGCATGCCAGCACAGAGGTTTACTGCAGATCCCACAGTGTTTCCTCCCTCCTCCTTCTGGTTTGAAAGGCTGCTCTTCACTCCATCTGTCTGTCTTCTTCCCCACAGTCCCACACCACAGCTCTGGCCCCCAAGAGATATTTTTAACCCTTGTAGCCTGGCCTTCTCCAGGGTTCAGCTGCCACGATAGCACAAACAAAACAGTTCTATCCCAGGGCTGAAGTGGGACAGAGCCTCAGGGCAACATGGCTGAAAGATCTCCATGTCAAACCAAGGGCTGTCCTTTCCTACTGGGTGATGTGGCCAGTCCCCAGTGCAGCTAATGAGAGTTAGTCATAAGAGGAGTTTCAAACCCTCCAGGGCTGAAATGAGAGAGCTAGAGTGTCTGGAGATGGAGTTCACTGGTGTGAGCTGGGGGTCATAAGTGGCATGAACCAAGATGAAGGTCTGTGTAGGGTGTTCTGGGGCCAAGTCACTCTGCGACCATGTTTTATATGCATGAGGTGGCACAAGGCAGTGAGTATCAACAGTCCAAGGTCTGGTCCCCAACTATGATCAAGCACAAGGTGGACACAGTTTGGTGCCATCTCCAGGGGAGGCCACCCAAACCACTGCCTGCTCAAGCTGGAAGGGGTTTTGGAACTTGCCTAAGGGCTGAGGCTTCTGGCTTTTGCTGTCATTGTTTTGGCATGAGCCCAGCTGAGGAAAAGCTCAGCGCTGGAACACCAAGCAGTGCTGAGGTGAGCATGGGCCATGAGGGATGGCATAAACCTGTGTGCAGAGCCCAGATGGGAGAGAAAGAGGCACAGTGTGTGCTGTGGGGCTGCGTGTGGGGAACAGGGTAGTTACCCAAACATGAAGGAACCTCTGTAAACAAGCATGTAGGTGAGTGAGTGCACCTGGGGCACCGGAGAGGGTGCAGCAACCCTGGTGGCTCTCAAACTAAAGCAACCACAGTAGAAAACCCTCCTCAAACATAGGCTACACGGCCCCACAGAAACCCCTTTTGGCAATGCACAGTCCCTGGGCACCAACAGTCCCAGCTGGAAAAGTCTCCTTTAGGATCTACAACATAAGGGGAGGAGGCAGGGAGGGGAGGGAAAGGGAGTATATGTGAAAGCTAGACCCAGGTATAAACCTTGTGTATGCACGTGTGTGTGTATTCAGGGTAGGTATGGGCACACAACACATGCAGATGTTCTGTGGCAGTGAGTAAAAGCCCAGACACGAATTTCTGAGCCCATTTTGTAAAACGTGGGCAGCAGAGCCGCTGTCTGTGCAGTACATGGGAGCACCTCAGCCAGCTGGCAGCCCCATCTTGTGCTGCAGCCAGCACCAACGCAGCCTTGCCTGATATTGAAACCATTACTCTTCACCAGTCCTTCGCCCTGTGCTGCCTCCTCTTCCCCAAGAAGCTTGGAGCTAAAATTATACACCCAAATAATTATTCTGTGGCTTGAAAACAATCTCCCTCCCTCACCAACCCTTTTCTTTGACGTGTGTGTTTAATATCAAATTATTTATAACCTAGCCTTGCGGTCAAGCTTTTAATGAAAGAGCTGCCAGAGACTTTTAAAAGCATCGTATTCACTCGACTGGCCACATTATGCTGAGTAAGGGCTGCAGGGGCTTTAGCAGAAGGAGTCTTGCTGCTGAAAAATCCCCCCAGCCCATGTGAGCACATGTTTTACTCGCTCACGCTGCCTCTTGTTCTCTCCATGTCATTTGTTCTGTCTCTCCTTGTCCTTTCCCCTATCTAGGTCTGCAGTTTCCACCTGGCTATAATGAAATTACTGCCAGCAATGAGGTCTACAAATAAAAGAATGATTAAACAGGGATTCTTCAACGACACATGGATTTTTTTCTTCCCTAGGATTACGAATAACCAAAGTGAGGTCAAATAAATGAAGGAACAGATCCTCTAACCCTCCCTCCTTCCTTCCTCAGCTTTATCTGCTTCTTTTCACTACACTAACCTTTTCTTTCTCTAAGTATATATGCACATATACATATTCCTCTCCCCCTTTGGCATGAAATATTGATGAATTCTGCTCCCCTAAATGAAGGTTTGCTGGAGAAGCAGCCTGCAGTTCATCTTCAGAGCAGGAGGAATGCAAATGTGTTGAAATCCTGGGAGAGATGGGACAATGAAATACAAGGGCTGCTGCAGCAGCTGCCAGATCACGTTTGATTCTGCGCACAGGCACAGATAGTAGCAGGGCAGGAAATCTGCCCCAAGCAGCGCTGACCCTCCTAGCTTCCCAAGCAAGAGGCAGAAACATACTGCCCAAGTAGGAAGCTTATTTGCACAGAAGATAAGCCTTGAATTATGGAGGAGGGCCAAGCTACCCTTAGCACAGATGTAAATCTGTGGCTACTGAAGCTAAAAGGGAGTTATTCCAGATTTACATTCCCATCAGGGGGGGTTTATACATGCAGTTTTCCACAGTGCCTTCCATCATCCCAGGCACCACTGCACATGTCCATGTTTCATGGGCTCTGGCAGGAATAAAACATGCACAACACTTGGTAATCAATCCCCTCTGGTTCTAATGTAAAAGACCTGTCCCCAAGGAATCAGAGCAGTTGGAAGTAGAAAATCATCAACAACCTATAACATTTAGGGAGCTGTGCTTTTCTGTGCATCCTCCAAGGAACAGTGATGATGCCTGTCCATCTCCGCATGTAATTGGGCTCTGAGCACTGAGAAAGGAACATTGAAGGATTGTGTGCAGCTCCAAGTGCTGTGGCTATTCCTAAGTCTTTTGACATTCAAGTAGGAAAAGATGGAGCTAGAAGGCCTCTTGAGTCCCTTCATACTGAGTTTCCAGATTACAGCCTTTGCCCAAAAGAGCGACTGCAACGCTTGTACATGCTCTCTTCACTGCTGCATCTGAGGAAGCAGCCTGTGTTCTTCATCAAGGACTGAGTGGTCAGGCCCAAGCAGGATGGCAGTGAGGAAAGTCACAAGTGAGAAGGGAGCAGGTGTTCAAAGGCTTTATCCAGTCCTCCAAACCACTAAAGCATCCTGGTTTTTTTCCCAGATATAAAGGCCTCCCCAGATCCAGAGAGGTGCATAGCAAGAATCTCCTAAGATCCAATGCCCTTGAAATTAGTGCTGCATCACCACTTCTAACTGTTCTCTGCACTGTGTCCATTTTTGAGTGATTAAAAACCTTGGAAAATCTTTCCTCAAGACCCTCAACCAGAAGCCAAACCCAATGAAGCCAAACATGAGCAACAGCAGCCAACACAATGCTTGCCCACATAAAGTTGTGTGCCTCTAGCAACCCTACCAAACCCACTGCCCTGCTACATGTTCCACGACCCACATAACTTCTGCTGGACTCCCAGCCACTTTCCAGAGCCATCTGTACTGGAGGATTTATGGGGGTTCCCATGAGCTCAGCATCACACTCTCCCTGGCCACAGCCAGCCCAGGGAGATAACCATAAATCACAGTCAAATCCCCCATCTGTATGCCTACTACCTTGGCTCTCCAATCCTTCCCAAATCCCTTTGAGCAATCCAGACCCCTTACCTCATGCTGCTCCTGCACTATGGCTTATGGTGACAGAGTATACCCATATACTCCTCCTTCTCCTTTATGTACTACCAGCTGAATGCTTTATTTTTTTACCCAGCTTAGAAAGCAGCTTCATGCATCCCACTGTGTGGCTTATCTTTTGCAATTAGCACTTCCTGCCATATCTGATAGAAGAGAAAGGCTCAGCTGTCCCTGATTAATTGTCGAGTATTTGCTTTCTTTTCCACTTCTGTGGCCTGGAATTAATTAGTTTATCCCTCTTATTCCTTTCACGGGCCACAGCGTTCTCCTTTTTTGTGCAATTATATAGAATAGCAATGCTTGAAATCCCCTGGGGAACCGTTTAGAGAGGCTCTCAATAGGGAGGAAAGGAACCTGAAAGCAGGGAGATTACTAAAGGTCATACACCCTACAGCTCCCCTGCGGTCTTAAAATACATACTATCCTCTGACTCCAGCACAAATCCTTTCCCCTCACTACCTGCCTCAGTGCCTTCTCCAGGCTTTTCAGTGAGTTAACGTCTGAACAGCAGGAAAAGCTTGCAGACCTAAATCCCAAGTCTGACCAAGAGATGCAAAGCGAGACCCCCCCCTTGGCCAGACACCTTCAGGTGTTGCAGAAAACACAGATCTCACAGTCCAGCAGGGACAGTCTAGTAATACTTACCTGGCCCCTCTAAGCCACATGGAAATAGGAAATTTAGCTCTAATTTGAAGGAGATACTACAGCTTAGATGATGAAGCAGCTAAACACACAGTCTCCGGCTGGGGAGGAATTTCTCCTGTGGTCCCCTCAAAAGCCACCTGAGAGCACTGTGCTGTCTTGGGGAAAAGGAGGAGAGAAGAGGGCTTCCAAGAGCAAAGAGAACAGACCATGCTCTGTCCCTGCCTTGCAAACACAGACGGCACTGGAACCAATGCTTGCATCCCAGTTCTGCTTTCCTGAACAGCACTGTAAATCAGGAGTAAGTGAGTATGAAAGCACTCCTTGCTCCTTTGACCAAAAAGAAAAGGTGTTTCTGCTATTCTTTATTAAGCCTTTCCAAGCCAGGTCTTTTCTAGAAACTACAGCCCTCAGGGAACAGTATATGAGGCAGCCCTCCACCTTGCATGGGAGAAAATTAAGCCATCTGAGAAGGGGCGAGACATCTAATTCCTGAGCTATTGGCAGTAGATCCATTTAAACCCTTATTTACTGAGGTTTATAGACCCATAATTGTCAGTTTTGTTCTTACTTCATTCACATCCCTCATTAAACAATTTATCTTTACAGTCTAAAGCACTTGGGCCGCCTTATTTAATGCATTTCTCTTTAAGCTGGGACGTGATGTGCCAGGTGGCCATGTTTGACTCAGCATAGTCTGAGTTTCAGGATGCTTTTCAGGTGTCAGGGCTCCTACGCATGAAAATTTCAGTGGCATCTAACTCCTAGGTGTGGCTGCAGGATGCTGCCCCCAGCTCTGGCTGTCGGTACGATACCAGTCTCACCCGGGGTGGGGAGGGAGGGATGCCAGGGCACTTACACAGCCAAAAAGCACTTCTTTTCCCACTACAATACCTGCAGAGCTTTGTGTCAGAGAACAGCAGGTTGACTCTTCACAGGCGTTTGCAGGGGGACAGAGTGACAGGGCAAGACAGCATGCCTAAGAGACATCAGCTCACTGCTCTGTGGATTGACTTTTCTCCTTCCTCTGCTCCCTTGCTTCTTATTCCTACTTATTCTACCTTCATTTGGTTGTCTTAATTATTAGCAGTGCCCAGTTGTCTGCCCTGCAATCATTTTGGCTGGACTAATAAATAAAGGTGATAAACGTGTGGAAGGTGAAGGCAGTGCATAGCCTGAGCTGCAAATCAAGAATTGGCTGAGGGCTGCAGCTGGGGCAGCATGGCCTCTCCCGCAGCTCTCCTCCCCCTCCTCTCTCTCCTTTTCTCTCTCCTGACTTGCAGCTCTGACTGTTCTGCATCACAGACCCCTTTGAACTTGCTCTGCAGGCAGGGTGTGAGTGGAGCAGAGATGCTCCTGGGAGTCTACAACTACACGGCAACGTGTCCACATGTGTCAGAGAGGGGGAAATGGGTCCAGGCCTGGCCATGCACACATGGAGCTGGTAAAAGCACGCACACTAGGTATATTATGCACTCCTACATACCTATTATTGGAATAGTTTTCTGCACCCTTCAGTATACTGCATGCTCCAGAGAGCATCTGCTGAGCAAAAGGCATTAAGATACAAGAAGGAGGGAGTTTGCTTTAAAGCAACTGTATTTATCTATCCAGAGCATGTGCCGCAGTCAGTGAGTTGTTTTAGGGGAAATGGCTGTATCTCCCTCCTTGGGAAAGAGTCTAGTATAGGGCTGGTGGGCCCTCCCTTGACTCAGCATGGTGTTGGGGGAACAGCCATTTCTCTGCTCACAGAATCAAAAGATGTTTCCCTTATGGATTTTTCTGGGAGAGGACAAGGTGAAGTAGTTTCTTGCCTTACTCTAGAGGGAGTGTTTCATGGTCCTGGTGTTGTGGGGCATAGCTGGAGAAGATGGGTCTGTGTATGGGGACATCAATTTGTGCCAGTGGTCTGCTGAGCGGTCAAATACAGCCTCTGTTCCACAGTGACCTGCGTGTTGAAGTCCACAGCAGCAGGCACAGAGGAGACCCTTTTTAGCTCCCTGCATGAATTCCCATTTATCCCTGAAGTTCTTGGATTAGTGTCCCAGTTCCGCTCCTTTGACAGCTGCATTCGCCAGTCACACTCTGCTGGTGTAAAATGGACAATCTGCCTTTACTTGGAGAGTGCTGCAGTCATTTACACCTCCTGAACCTCTCTCTCCTTAGTAATTAAGGGTGTAACTGACCTCATATGAAGAGACTGCAGAACCAAGAAGGCTTTCCAACCTGGCACCTACAATAAGATTCATGCACATGCACTGAGCATCATCCTTTGTTTAAGCTTGCGTTAATCTACAGCTTTACTAGGGTGGCACTCACAAAGGTGGCTTGAAAGCAAACCAATAAACAGTTGTCTTAAATTTTAGTCAAGCTTTTTGTTTTCTATCACTTTGCTTCACAGCTCTAAGTAACAGCAGACTGGGTAGATATGCACCGTACTGGCTTTACAGACGTGGAGAGCCAAGTGCCTGCTCTTGACAGCTGACTCCAGTTTGCAGAAACAAAGCCCAGAGGCACATGCATTTCTCCACACCCAATTCTGCACCAGCATTTGCAGTTGCTGAGCTGCCTGTACAAACCGTGCATTTTACATGGGCAAACTGATCTTCATTCAGCCTCATTTGAATGCAAAGCTGCATCATCACACGCATAAAGTAAGCATGCATCTCCTCACAAACAGACACACTACCCCCAGTGGTGAGGGAGTGCAACCCCCAACTTCCTGACAGCAAAGTCCTGGGATTTCAGTGTCAGGCACTGCTCAAAAAGGAGCTTAGCATCTCATCAGATTCCAGTTTGTAGTTACACACTGGCTACCTCAAATTATCCCTACTGGTTTCCATGCAAAGTGCTATTTTTGCTTCCTTCTGTACATGTCTTTGCTGGGTTTCCAGACATTATTAAGCATCTGTCACACTCTACCCCAGAGGTAACTGCATTTCAGCTGTGGCTGAATGATAGCTGTGTACGTAGTCTGCAAAGCATTTAGTGATTCTTCAAGATGACAAGCACTGGGGATGTCAGTCATTTTCATTAACATAAATAAGATATGTTTCATTTTAGTCACTCTAAAATCATTGAGTCATTTATTGATGTCTCAGTAATTTATGAGCTCTGTATCTTGGCTGGAAACCTACCAGTGTGACTATTTTCAACAAGAAATGGGCACAGTACAGAGATACATCTCTGTTCGGCTGAAGATCAACTATTTTTTCCGTGGGTCAAAGTGTTAA
Source organism: Pedionomus torquatus (assembly GCA_013398155.1). Taxonomy (NCBI): domain Eukaryota; kingdom Metazoa; phylum Chordata; class Aves; order Charadriiformes; family Pedionomidae; genus Pedionomus; species Pedionomus torquatus. Next base: position 54,587 of record VZRU01002632.1, on the reverse strand, counting down.
ACAGTCTGGGGTGACAAGACTTAGGAGCCTTTCACCCGCAGTTCATACAATTTGTGGCTTTTACAACAGTGCCCAGTGAGAAATGGGCTGGTCGTTTCTCACGTTCCTGTTGGTGCTATGGCATATTATGGGCATCCAAAAACTGGACTGAATTCTCTTTTTTTTTTTGCTGGAAATGATAGCCCAGGAGGCAAAGGAATCATTAGGAACAGAGAATGAACTTCCTTCCTGCTCCTAGAAATGGTCAGCCAGGAGGAGAGGTACACATGTTACATTTGCTGTGCTGCAGCTGGAGTTTTATCTGGAAGGGTGATGAAACAGAAGTGTGAGTCTCCCAGGGTGTCAGTCAAGCATTCTCATCAGACTAATTTCAGACAAAAGTTTTATCAGGCAAGAGAACTGAGTGGGTTCAGATGAGCTCTGGAGAGGCATTCAGATTTTCTGCTGATGAAACAAACCAAAATGGGATGCCAGCTTGTCACAGTCCAAAGAGAAGAGAAGCCCTGAATCCTCAGCACCACCTCAGCAGCTCACAGTCTAGTGGTGGGATAGAAGATCTGTTCAAAAAATATGTCCAGGCTCTGCATCTGTTGCAGGATGTCTACAGTGGCCTTTCTCTGAAACATTTCAGGTCCTCTCTGATCTCAGAAATGCCCAGCAAGAGCGACCATGAAGCCAATAGGGAGAAGGAGGGTTGGGAAGTCATGATCTGTATGAGATCACACAGGAGCTGGGAGCACTCTCAGCCCAACATTCACCTGGGAACCCTTGGTCCTGTCCTCACTGCAGAGTTATGATGCTTTTTAGAAAGCATTGCCAAGGCTTGCCACTCACAGCCTCTAACACAGGGTAGTCCTTGGTTCCCTCCAGCTCCGGGATTAGGCCCATGTGGATAACCCTGGTGCAGGCTAGAGATGCTCAGGCACTGCTCCGTCTTACAACTGGCAGCCTGACTTTCCACAAGGTTAAAGGCCCTTCTCCTCCTTGTTCCCACCTGAATATCACCCCTTGGATGCAAAACCAAGGCTCAAGCCTGGAATTTGTCAATTCTGCATTTGTCGACTTGTCACCCAGGAATGTTAATGATCTCCCTGGATGGCCTGCAGCCTTCAGAAGTAAACTAGCTTGTCTGGAACATTAGGACTTCCATTGATTTACTTTTAGTGTTTCCAGACAGTAAAGTTCTCTTGATTTTGACTGGTTAATTGTATTTTCTGAAGGGATTTTACCTGCCTATCTGTTATGTGCCAGTGGGATGGTGAGGGTGTAGCCAGATGGACTCACACACGGGTGGGATGACTGGCAGACTGGTAAATGTCAGCTAGGGGTCTTTTAGATGGCCTGTGGTGGGAGTTGTTTCATTTCAACAGACAGCATAGCTTTCAATCCAGTTAGGGCGTGCAGCATGGTGGGTCCAGGTGACTGCAGCAGATGACCCTGCAAAAGTCCCGCAGCCAGCAGAGCAGTCCCTTGCTTTTGTTGGAACAAAAAAGGCTCTTTTGCAAGCTACCCAGTCTGTTAACCTTAGCAGAAATGCAGTTACATTTGGCTGCACTGGACCAAGTCTGGCTGTATCAAGCTTCTCTGGCCAGCAGAAAAGCTGTGCAGATGCACCTTCATGGTGGTGATAACCGAGATGTTTCATCTCCCATCTGCGAAGAGCAATTAACATTCACATGATTAGTTACCATAGCCCAGCCACGAACAGTAACAGAAGATGCTGTGGTATCTCTACTGCACATTAATATCTGCCCTTAGTCAAATAAAGCAGCCCCTCTGTGGGAAAGTATTAGATATAAGACTGCCAGAGGAGTTTTCCTTGGCATCTGAAAGGCAGAAACACAAGCAAAGCACACGCATACAGCCTGGCCTAGGGACACGCATCACTAAATTGATAAAAGCATATCTAAACTTGTCCCAGATGGGACACTTCTCTGAACCCAGGCATTATTGTTTTCTGAATACCTTACCCTCTCACAAGATTTACTGCTGCACACAATACAGGAGCCAGAGCTGACATTTGAAAGCCGAGGCAGTTGTCTAAATGTGAAAGACAATAAATCTATACCAAGTCAAAAGGCCAGAATGATCTTAGGATAGATGGAAAAGGGTATCTCTAGGCCAATTTTCAGATGGGAATCCAGACCAACCCCTGTTGGACTGCCACTGTAATTGCTTGGCACTTCAGACCTTTTGGTTTACTTTTTGAATGTGCTCTTAGTATAATTTTTCAAAACCCCTTTGAACAGGTTCCACTGAAACTCTCCAGATCTCTCGATATGTTTTGGAGTCCAGCCTCAGCTTACAGGGTGAGAAAGGTGCATGTCAGAGCTCCAAAGACCTAGGCTTCAGGAGGAGGTAGGAATGTGCCTCCAGGTCATCTGCCATGCCCAGTACACAGCAGCAGGGTTATTTTTCCTCCATGGCCACTTGCAAAGATGAAGGGCCTGGCCTCAGGACTGTGGTTTCTTCCCTTCTTCTGGAACATGTGCCAATGTGTTTGGGGGTGGAAAGGAGAGGGAGCCCTGCTGTCCACGTTAACAGTGACTCAATATGTTATTTCTGGCAGCTATTCCACAAGAATTTTTTTCTGCATTAAAATTCAAGAGCCCAGGAAGGCAGCTCAGGGCAAGACTCCAAGATGCCAAAACCTGTAACTCAGAGTAATACACAACTGTATAACACACATACAGTATTCACGTATAGCACACACAAACAAAACAAAAAAAAATATATAAAAAAGACCCCTCTCCTCAATGTTCTTTCCGTGAAGACCTTATGAACCTCCAGGAAATTATTTAGAAAAAAAACCAATATCCCAAATCTCCAAGGGCTCTGCAGTCTCCTGCTGGACTGGTGTAGTTGCCTCGGACTGACCTTTCAAGTTGCCTCCCTGTGGCTGCCCCCCATGCTAGCACCACACCAGTATGACCAGCTGCACAGAGAGCCCCTCTTGGCAGGGAGAAGATGGGCACCCATATCCCTGCCACCCAGTGCTGGGGTACACCTCAGTGGCTCAGCTGCCTGCACTCCTTAAGAGAGTGCTGGGGAGAGGTGAGCACCTTTCGGTGTCACAGACCTGCCCCAGGGGCTGCATGTGACTGAGCAGAGGGTACACAACAGTTTACTTCCAGGTGGGCACTAAGCCCCCAAATACCTGCAGGCAGAGCAAAACTCACTCCGGTGGTGTAAAGCCTGGGGTTATATAGAAGCCTGCAGGGCCAGCATTGTAGCTGGTTCACAATACATGATGAGCTCCTGATGGTTGACAAGGGTGTTGTGGGGTGCAGCATATATCCCATGGCCATGAAGGCACTGTGAAAATGCAAGGGACTGTTGGTCCTATTCTTCAATGCCCTGGTGCCTCCATTCCTCCTTTAAGTCTTACAAAGTGGAACATTCACCTCCATTGCCTTTATTGACCACACTGGCAGCCACCTTGCAGAGATTAGCCTATAAATGGGTCTACATTCCACACCCAGGCCAGCCCACCAAATGACATTCCTCTCCCAGCTGTCCTCACCATATGCCAGCAGATCATCAGTTGTCCCTCAGGGTCACCACACAGTCTGTGACATTGAAACACCCTCCTCTTCCTCAACAGCCCTGCCTCTCTGCCTGCTCATCCCCAACACCACAACCTGGCCTCAGCAGGGCTTCTCCCATGGCCTGGGGAGAGGTGGCTGGTTTTAGGGAAAGCACAGAGGTTGGTAGCAGCAGTGGGTAAGGAATGAGACAAAGAAACAGAGAGAGAAAACAACGCTCCTGGAAGAGCTATAGAGCAAGAAGGGAAGGTCTCCCATGGATCCAAAGTGGGTCAGCAGTACCTAGAGAGTAGAAGACACCAGGGAGCAGGTTGAAGCAGAGGTGCTAATGTTCTGTCAAGTTTGCCCAGACATTTTACACAGCCAAGCCAGGTCCATGACACAGGAGATAACCTGCAGGAGAGAGTACTGCTGTGAGGAAAGCAAGGTATGTGTCTGAAGCATGAGACATCAGGATCTGTGGATTTGAGGTTCAGCCTCCAGGCTTTGATGCTCTACATGTGGCTCCTGGCTGCAAGTCCTTCTGCCTGCTCACTTTTGTGTCCAAGTTTTGTTCTCTCCCCCTCTCTCATTTTCATGCTTTTCTGGTCAAGTAAGGACTTGTTTCTGGGTTGGCCAGGGTTGGAGAACCAGCTAGGAGCATAGGGAGAAGGAGCAGAGAGCACAGCGGTGGAGACAGGTGGTGGCTCCAGATGGCAGGGAGGGGACTTCGTGGTGGGGGACAAGGGCAGGACAAAGGAAAAGCTGGAGGGAAGCAGAGGAAGTAGAGTTGGGGTGGAATGAGTTGAATGAGAAATCACAGGAGAAAGACCTGACCATTCAGCTGGATGCCACACACCTCACACTGTGAGAGGCTCCTCTGTCTGCAATGGTTTGGCTAATGTTTAGAAAGGGAATAAAACGTGTATATGCCATATATATATATTTTTATTTTATTTTTTTTGTTAATAACAGTGATCTATTTATAGACTGTAAATTATACACCGTGAACGTTGCTCAGAGACAAGACATTATTTTGCTGCCAAAAGGGAAAAAGGAAGGAAAGAAAAAAAGACAGAGAGAAGAGAAGAGAGAAGAAGAGGGACATAGAGAAAGTGAGGAAGCTGTGAGCTTCTGCAACACACCCCTGCCCCAGCCCTGCACCTCATGCATTTACAGCAAAGGGCACGTTGGGTGCAAGAGGGATGATACTGAAAAGGAGAAGCATACAGGGCCAGCTCCAGGAGCCCATTCCCTCTCCTGCCTTCCTGACACTCTGTGAGGATATTTCTGAATGAGTCAGGGTATTTTCCAGGGCCTTTTCTAAGTGCTAGAGCAAAGCACCATGGCATATGTTTTACAGGAGCTGATGGCCTGTGGTATCTGGCACTGTCCTGTCTGCTGCAGACACCAGCGCATGGGCCACCTGACCAGCTTCCCTGGTCCCACAGCAAGCGAGATCTGGGTGCTTCAGAAAATGCCTTACTATTCCCCCTCTCTTTTCAGGTTTCTGCCCAAAGCCCTCTCCCTCCTTTTGAAACCACACATGTACAGAGAAGAAATTTGAACCCAAATACAATTCTGCCAGAGTTAGAAACTCAGTCGCACTGCCTGCCTTTGCGATCAATAGGGAAAGTGAAAGAAGGCTATTTGTCTGCTTAGTCTCCCCATCAATTATAAGAAGGCCCTACAGTATTTAATTAAGTATAATATTAAAGTATCTAACATTAGATGACATAAGTCTAGGACTTATAAGAAGCCCTACAAACTGTTTCCATCAAGCTTGCTGTGCACAGAATGAAACCATTCAGAAGTAACCCTGAGCCGTGGCAGAATAAGAATGATTTATTTTTAATGCAAGTACTGATAAACTTCTCCATGAATCCTGGGGCTTCAGAAAGGGTCAGACCAAACCTAACACAGCTTCTGTTTTTTCCTGAATCTTATTGACCTCCTTCCTTGGATCTCTGGGCTTTTTCACCTAACTGTTCCTTTCTTTCCACAATAGTCCACTTCCTTTTTACTTACCTAGATTTCATACTGGTTTTAATATGCCATTCCCTTTGTTTTTATGAACTGGGAGAAGAATAAGAGGCTTTGACCCAGCTTGCTTATAGAATTAAAAAACATTTGTCATCTCTGAGGTTTCCCACATGTCTATCCCGTATGATCAAAATGAAAAATTTGGAATGTGAAACGCATTCAGTTTGCAGCCCCACCATGAAAAGCACCATATATCCACCCTACTGGCATGGCAAATATTCCCTTGACTGACAATCCACTGCAAAACATCTGTAACATCCTCTGAGGGATGTCACAACCCAGATACGGACCAGAATCAGGTACTACTCCCTACACAGCCTGAAATGTGAGGAGCATGTATGTGGAGGTGTGCAACACTGAGATCCAAATTCAATCCACACCTCTTTTTTCTGGTACTTAGTAATTGGCTCCACTTTAGCATGCCGAGGGTCAACCATGGTCTGCACGCAAGGCTTCCCTGCATTTCAGTGAGGGCAACAAGGGATGACAATACAAAGACCTGGAAAAAGATGAGACAAATTTGTTTGACAGTCTGTTGAATCATGAACAGTTGAGTAAAGGGTGGCTGAGTAACTGGCAGGGTACTGCTTGGCATTGTTTCAGGCCACGTATTCCCGAAGAGGAAGGAGCAATTTAAGCTAGTCATCCTCGGGATGGAGCTAAAGTGTGATCATGAATTTGGGTCTGAATTTGCAGGGCAAAAATGTGATTCTCGAAGCTGCTAGTAAGGAGGGATGGTATACACATGTAAGATGGGGCTGTGTTCAATGTGAGCTCCCTGGGAGGAACAGCGTTACAGCATTTGACACCAAGACCGTGCCCTCTACAGCTGCTGTTACAAGCCAGCCTAGAACACTGTCATGAGAGCTTGTTTGGTGACCTGTGTGCAAAAATAATTTCTAATTCCACTTAAAGGGACACAGAAACACCATCCCAGATGAATCCAAGGGTAACTCTCATGCAGTGCTGTACAGAGATATCCGAGCAGACACTTAGCAAAATGTTACATCATACAGAGTTCCGTAAGTGTGTTCAGAGGTACTGACTTCTGCCCTGGAGGTATGATTGATATAGAGCCTTTAGCAGAGATACCATGTCACCAAACTGCCTTTACACCCCAACAGTGACTTTTTCTACAGCTAGGAGAGGACATCCATGCTGGCAGTGATGTGTGGGCAGGGAACTTGCAAAGCAAATGCTGCTGCCAAATAAATAGAAACTCAGATCTCCAGAGTTTTCCGTTTGGCCTGGAGGACAAGTCAAACAGCAGAATGGATCAGCCTATCTACTCCTCATCTGAGCCCCAGGGAACAGCCCTACCTAAACCGAGTGCACCCTTCCCCCTCAAGCTCTGATCTTGCCAGAGCTCAAATACAAGCAACATGAAAGAATATCCCACAGTTGCTGATGAATTAGTACACGCTGCCTTCTCTCTGAGTCAGTGCTAAACCTAAATCTGTCTGCATCAGATTAGAAAGCTACATTCCCTCCCCAAAACCCAACACCTGCAACCCTGCCTCGCTCCCATCCTCTGAAGCTCAGAACTGATTCCTGGACCAGTGCTCCCAGCAAGCAGACTGGAAGCCCCTACCCTCGGCAGGCTCTTGCAGCCAACCTGCATTTTCACTGGTGCAGCAAATCAGATCTGAGCAGTCTCCTGATCCCAGCTTTGCAGGGCACAGCAGTCACCAGAGCTGCTGTCTGTAGCCTTCACTCACATGCCTTTCCCATGCCAAAAGCCCTTCTCCTCTCTGTGCTGCACAGTCCAGCCATAGCTGCCGCTCCAAGGGCAAATGCCTGCCAGGGAGACCCAACAGGGTTGAAGTTCTGCAGAATCACATCTGCTCCTTTGTCCTGGATTACCCCAGCTCATCTATGATTTTATTCAACTGAAATCACAACAGCTTTTCCAGTCCTATGTAGGCAGCGCTGATCCCTTCCCTGTTAATTTTTTGGTTTTGTTTTGTTTTTTTTTTCTGTAATGAGTATTATTTTGGGGTGGAGGTGGAGGGGAGGGTGCTTAAATGCAAAAGTCTGAATCTATAGCATAAAATCTTCACTCAGCCTAAAGGAAGAAGTTGGCAGAATGATGGAGAGCGTCACCATAGTGTGAAAGAACAAATAGGGTGAAGATGCTGCCAGATGGGAAACTGAATCCTCCTTGGCTCAATGATCGTAGATATCGTTGGTGGTGTACATACCACTGGCATATTCTGCAAGCAAACTTTAATCTTAAATGTAGCTACCACCAAATTCTGCCCTGATCTATAAGCAGCAATAAAACATTGCACTGAAGTGATCTGGGAGCTTGGAAAATCTTTTCCTTGTCTCACTCAGCAGTTCCCAGATTCATATCTCTGTCCTTACACCAATGACGTTAGCAGCCATGGGTAGAGGACCCTGGAAGGATACCTCCCTCATGCACATCTCATCCACCTCTCCAGCAGCTGGAAGTTCCTTGCAGCAAGAGACCTGGGAGGGCTGGCTCTTTGCAGAAGGCAAGATGGTTTCTACGTGGGTGAGATTGTTGTTGTAAGGGTTCTAGAGAAGGAGAAAAACCTCCTCTGTTACTAAGCAGGGATCTGAAGGCCGTTGTCGGGGGAGAAGCAGAAGAATTGCCATAAAAGGAAGAATTGTTCTGCCTGCAGCCAAACCACCTCGACTCTGATCTTGTCAGATCTCACAGCAGTGGCAGGGCTGGTCAGCACAGGGAGGCAATTCCCAGGGGGAAGCAGGGTGTTGCAGTGACGCAGGGAAAGAGGGAGGGAGCTCCTCATCCTGTGTAGACAGTAAGCATATACCCGCCCTGGACCTTTTAAGGTTTTCTTTCCTGATGGAATGGAGAAGGGCCCTTACGATCTGGGGGGTGCTAAGTGCACATCACATGGAGCATCTAATCCACCTTTCTCATCTAATTCCAGAAGGACTAATTTAGATAATGCCAGAGTACCCTCTCTCTCTTTCCACCTTCTTTCCTCTTTCATCTGAACTTAATTCCACTGTTCACCAGCTCCTGTTTGAACAACTGTATATAAAAAATGCCCTATTATAAGTAACATAAGACCTTGGGAACAAAGCAACCCATTGCAAAGCCACTGATGGGGAGCAAAATGACCCATTCCTTAATCAGCAGGATGACCACCAGGACACTAAAGCAGGAATGGATGTGGTGGAGGAGAGGGTACTCAGAGCACAGGGCCTCTAGCCATCAATCCAACACCAGTCAATATTTCTCTACAGACTGCAAGGAAAAAGAGACACCTTCAGATCCCAGGCCCTTTTTCTACAGTAACCAGGGATAAGCTCAGGCAGTTTGTCTCCTTGCTTCACCTCTGAACCATGCCCTGCACAAAGAGCACAGCTGCAGATGTTGACACAGTGGCAGAACCTTCCAACATCCTTGTAAACCCTGGAACAGAGCTGACAGCAGGGGTGAGAGCACCCACAGCAACTTACCCTCAACTCAACAGAGTCCGTCTCGATTTCTCTCCGCAGACCACTTGTTTAAATCCATCATAAGACAAGTAGGAGGAAAAGAATAGATCAGGGGGAGGAAATAACCAACTCTTGTCCTCCTGCTCTTTGGCCAGTAAAGTGATAAGGCAGAAAAGAGAGAGAAGGCTTTTCACCTGCCGCATTAAGAAGCTGAAAATTGAAGAGCAAATGAAGAGTATATTTGAAGATAGCACAAATCCTCAATAAAGCCTCTCTGAAATTTGATGAAAAATTTCAAAGTGTATCAGGAAAGATGGGATTCTCTAACGGATAAATCCACCAGACAGAACAAATTGAGGAGAAGAGATGGACACAGATGGTTGGCCTGGGCCCTCCAGAGCAAGGTAAGCATGTAGAGTGAGCTGTAACCTCTGTAGACCCTGTTGGCTCAAAGTACAGGACAGAATACTAGCCTGGAGATTAAGTACTCAGGGCCTTCAGTCTCTGCTAAGCCTTTCCTGCCATTTCAGGAGACAGCTCCAGTGTGCTGGCACTGAAGATGCAGAGGCTTCTGGGGCAACCATAAGCATGGCATAGTCCCCATCTTGCCTTGGTCTTTGTCCACTTTTCTGCCTCAGGGGACAAGCTGTGGACAGCACAGGCGAGCAGCATGCTTAACAGCTCCCTGCCTCACCAGGAAAGCAGGGGAGCGTGCCACGGCCAGGGTAATTTCAGTCATGTTGTTGAGGTCTTTGGGAGGAAAAGTAGATGCAGTCACTAACCTCAAGTCTGGGTTTTCTCCAGTGTCTCCTACAGGTGAACAAGAAGAAACATTCTGCCTAGCTTTCTAGATTGCACTAACCCTAACTTCCCCAATATTTAAAAGATTTGGCCTCAATTTCTTACCTGTTCTTCAAGGATTTGTCTTACCCCCTTCTCTTTTCCAACAAATTAATTCCCATGGAACAGGTCTGTAATTAAGAAATCATACTGGGGACTTTGTCATCAGGTAAATACAGAACATAGTATCTGGAGACAGGAATTCTTTCTGTGAAGATTAATTAGGCAGAGTTTTGTCCCAGTCTGTCTGGCGGTGGGGAGAATAGGGTTTGAACATGAGAGAGAAACGCCAACACTGTCTCCCCCGCACATTGAGCACCATCCACCCAGCAAGCATCACTCAGGGAGGCTCTTCAGAGGATACAGATGGTTTCTTTATTTGCAGGCTTTTTGTTTAGGAAGAGCTACTGCAAAGACTAGCTCATTCAGCAGCAAAAAAAAAAAAAAAAAAAAAAAGGCCAGAGAAAATACACTTGTTCTTGATCAAAAAGGACCACATTTACTTGCCCTATATGCATTTGCTTCCCAGAGGGAAGAACTGATGTTTGCGATGTACCCAGCACTTGGTGGGAAGGCAGGTCCAGGAGAGGCGATAGGACACAGCTATGCCTCTTCCTGGCAGATCATCCTGGCAACAGATGTTTTGCCTTAGGAGTCTGTGCTCATCGGTGCCCACCAGGCAGCAGCAACCTGACTGCAAAGGCCCTAGTGAAGGGAGCGGGAAACATGGAGGGATAAAGAAAAAGCACAACTTTGTTTTACATTTTGAGTGGGAAACAAAAATATCCCATATGAGGACAAAAATCCACAGAGGCCACGGTACACAAAGCAAAGGAATGGATGAAGAGATGACGCAGAACTCAGCCCAGAAACGGTGTTAAAGTAGAAAGGAGAAAAAGGGATGAGGAAAGATACACTGAACATCTGCCACTAAAATTAATTTAAGGTAACCAAAGAAGCAGCCCAGAAATCCAACCATATCCTGGGCTGCATCAAAAGAAGCGCGACTAGCAGGTCATGAGAGGTGATTCTCCCCCTGTACTCTGTGCTCATAAGATCCCACCTGGAGTCCTGTGTCCAGCTCTGGAGTCCTCAACAGAGAAAGGACATAGAATTGTTGGAATGGGTCCAGCGGAGGGCCACGAAGATGATCAGAGGGCTGGAGCACCTCTGCTATGAGGACAGGCTGAGGGAGCTGGGGCTGTTCAGCCTGGAAAAGAGAAGGCTCCAGGGAGACCTTATAGCAGCCTTCCAGTACCTGAAGGGAGCTACAGGAGAGCAGGAGAGGGACTCTTTGTCAGGAAGTGTAGTGATAGGACAAGGGGTAATGGTTTTAAACTGGAAGAGGGGAGATTTAGATTGGATATTAGGAAGAAATTCTTTCCTGTGAGGTTGGTGAGGCACTGGAACAGGTTGCCCAGAGAAGTTGTGGATGCCCCATCCCTGGAAGTGTTCAAGGCCAGGCTGGATGGGGCTTTGAGGGTCTAGTGGGAGGTGTCCCTGCCCATGGCAGAGGGGTTGGAACTCGATGATCTTGAAGGTCCTTCCAACTCTTAACCATTCTATGATTCTATGAAGGAAAAAGCTCAAGAGAAGAGAAGGAAGACAAGAACAAATCTTGGCGGGGTTGAAAGGAATTGGTGTAGAAGAGAGTGCTTATGCTTTCACCAGGAGACTCACACACCTATGTCCTGCTAAAAGAGAGCTGAGGGCAGGAGCGGATTACTCCAAAGAAGGATGGTCCTCTGCCTCCATCTTGCACAGCTGCATATAAGCCTTTCCGCTGTGCCTGAGTTTTGTGTACCAAAGCAGCTTTAGCAAAGACCAGAGTGAAAAGATGCACATGATATTCACAATCATCCTTTCCCCATCACCACTCCTTGGTAAGTAGCATGGGTTTTGCGGCTATTAGCAGCAGATCTTGACCTGATATGGGAAAGGTCAGGCAGACTAGCCAGCCCTGATCATCCAGCCTTGCCCAAAGGCAGCCAATAACAGGAACACACAGCTCAAGGTTACAATCTTAGAAAAGCTCCTGCTTATGCATAATAACTTGCTCTTTTAATGTGCATAATAACTTGCTCTTTTAATAACGTTGACAATACCTGCATTCTTTGTAACCAGTTCAGAGCATGGGATGTTTAATGGCAGAGTCCCAGAAACTTGGAATAGTTAGCTGGGAAGGCATGGACATTTCAGGGAACAACAAGTCTCATCTGAGAGGCACAGTGCTTCAAGTAAGCTTTTGGTCCAAGGTACTGATTGAAACACTGCCGACATTCCCAAGAAGGAAGGAAGAAAAAAATATATTCCAAGAAAGTGAAGAAAGCCTTTGATGCTCAGTTTATTGGGAGGCATAATGTGATATATGAGAGATTTAGCCAGCATTATCAAGAACTGGAGGGGACTGCCAAGTCCTTCAGAAGAGCGCCACAAAGCTATTCAGGACACTTCCAGAGAATTTATAAGAGGCAGCATCACTGTGGGCCTAACTGACAAGGAGTATAGGGCTCCTCCTTCCAGCTTGATCCCACACTGACTTTGGCAAAGACCAAGAAAGCTATAAGAGTAGAAAAGAAGCAGGAAGACTTGGAGGGTAGGGTGTGCAAAGGAGGAAGAAGCAGGTAGTTTGACCCAGCCTACAATAATACCCAGGCAAGTAAAAAGGATCAGATACCACAAAAAACTCCAGGGACAAAGAAAGAAACAACAGAAAACATTGTGAATATGCCTATGAATTCATGTCCTGTATTTTCATGCCCAAAACAAGGTTACAGGAGGCCAAAAGAAAGAGGGAGCTCAAGAGAGGTCTGTCCAACAAGCAAGGATGTAATTAGGAGAGGCTGCATTTGACACAAAAAGCCACTGAGGTGTGCAGAAGCAGGGTAACCTCTCACACCTCAGACCAATTACATCTTGGATTACCAGGAGGTCCCAGCAGACAGGCAAAAAAAACCTACAACCCACAACTCCCAGGCTGGCCCAATCTTCAGAAAAAGCTGCCAACTGGGGCAGGATGACTTTTCTACCTCCAGATGTCCCTTTGTTGTCAGTAGATCCATGCTGCTTGCAGCAGCCAGCCAGTCATTCAGAGTGCATATAGAAGAGCTCAGCCTGGGATATTTTGCCCACAAAGCTTTCCTTAGGAGGTAAAGATCATACCCTCATTCGGAGATGAGAGCAATAGAGGTAGCAGGAGATGCACTTCTGGTGTGAGGGAGGAGCTAGATACCCAGGTGTGATTAATGCCCTGTAATTTTTGATGTCTAAGCACAGATAAAAGCATAACATAGGAAAGGGAGCTAGACCTGCTTGTAGTCAGAGGAGAGACAGGTACTTTTACATTGTGATTCTTTGGTCTATTTGAGGTAGGTATGTAAGGATGAGATAAATCATGCTCTTCCTCTCCCATGGCTACAAGGGGAGACTGGAGTTGTGGTAGGCATCTGTCCTTAGAGAGAGAAACACATGGCCAGCAATTAGAGAGCTTTGAAAGGTTCCACTTAACCAGGCCAAGGCACAGCTAACCTGGTGACAATAAACAGCTCCTCCAGAGAGGACACCAGTGGCATGGGGCCTGGTGCTAAAGCTGACATATCTGTGAACATGCTGTAAATAGGTCTGCACGCTATGCTTGCTGCAGGTGCAGGAACACTCCCACCCCAGCAGGAGTGGGATGTAAAGACCCCCAAGTATTGCCATCCCCAGGCTCAGCAGGGCCCCATCAACTAGGGAGATGTGGAAAGCAGGGGCTCATCACCCCCCAGCCCTGCAGATAGAGTTCTCTGTTTGATTGGCAGCTAAGTGTACATGAGGAGAGCTGGGCCACAAGCAGGGCCTCAGTCAAAAGTACCTCACAGGGAAACTGTAAAGATGCTTTAAAAAAAATAATCATCTCCTGTTCTGGGGGACCCAAAGAGAGGTCTCTGTTTACCAGGCACCACACGAAAATGAACAGTGACAGCTCAGGAGCCCCTCCTCTACATATGAGTGATTCCTGCTGCTTTCCAGGAGGAAGAATGACATTCTGTTTTGCAGAGAGGTGCAGAGCAGCTTCCTCCCCTGAGTTCTTCCACATTACTGTCTGAGGGAAGGAGGCAGTCTGCTCCACCTCTGGCACCTCCTCAGAGATCGCCAACAAGAACACAATTAGTTCCAGTTGCAGAAGGCTGTTAGTTTTGTATATGCACGAGCCTATGTGCTGACTGTGTAAAAATGAGCTTACAGAGCTGGAAAAAAATAATTTGCCTCTTGCATAAATCTCTTCCTCTTCTGTGCAGCCATAGTAGCCCAGGCAGTGGCCACAAGGAAGTCAGAGAGTCCAGTCAAGAGCTGGAGAGTTCCTTGGAGGTCTGTTGGGTTTGAAGTGATATTTTACTGCTGGGAAGGATCAGGGGAGCTATTGCATTTCAGGAGGAGAGATATAAGCCAAGTTTCTTTGCATAAAGGCATCCATGGGGATTCTGCACAAATGGCACACACTGGCCAAGCTCTGGCCACATGCCAGCATGATTCATTGTATCTCAGCTTCCCTTCCAGCTCACATATTCTCACTTGTGCAGGGACATACATGTGACAGGGGTAGATGGTAGATGTTCTATTTCTGCCTCTAGAGCATTGAGAAAAAAGTCACAGTCCCATGTCATTTGCACTGTAATCACAACAGCCATCTGCTGAACCAAGGCAAGTTGAGGCTGTTCATTCAGGGTGTGCCTAGGGAAGTTTTCCTTCTTGTTTTGCAACAACCAGATCTAGATGCTTAGTTTCTAAAAGCCCCCTGAGATTTCATGAAATCACCAGAGTCCAAGCCTGGTACTTTAATAAAATCCTACGCAAAGCTAGGAAACTTACTTCAACAACTTTCATCAGTCTCTGGGGTTACTGTTAGCTGTAGGTCCTAGTTGCAGTCCCTATAACTTCTACCCCAAATAAATCATAAAAGCAAGCACCCTGCAAAATAAACACAAGCTAAATGAGGTTGTTTACCATCTATGCTTCTCACACTACTTCATTTCTCTCTTCCATCATCTTTCAGCTATTGGCATCTGTAGGCACCTGATCTACAGCACCTGGATTAAGAGCACAAACACAACACAAGCAATTCAAACTGGCCACACAAACCAGCTCCATCCCTCAAAGGGACTGGAGAATATGGCAGCGGAGAGATAAATCATGACTGATGTTAAACCCCAGATGTATCACCAGTCCCAGGGACTGCCATATAGTGCAGAAGAATTTGGGAGTTTAGTTTGAAGAGGCAGAAGACCTAGCACCAGACAGTCTGAAGGATGTTAAGCACATTCATCTTCTCCACAGATGAATGAAATGTTATCAGTAGAGCCAGAGAGGATAATTTGACCTTTCTGTCTGTCTCTCACTCTCTCGTTCCCTCCCTTCAGCTCAAGGAGAGAAAAAGAAATCCTTCACTTGTTCTATCAATAAACTTCAGTTCCCTTTTTGTTCCCCAGGGCCTGAGAGCGTAGGATATACCAAAATGCACCTTGCACACTGGAGAGGCTCAGGATGCAGAAGAGGGAGAGGTGGAGTAGTAGAGCTGGCAGAGGGCTGAGTCACAATAAGATTGGGATTTTGCTGGAACACTATGGGATACCCAGGAGACAGCAACAAGACTGCTGTGCTCATTGAAGAGCCCGTGCATGGAAAGGCTGGACAGTGGGTTGTACAATGGGCCTGGGAGTCAGGGCTCCTCATGTTAATGCAGCTCCTCTCACGCCAAGAGGCTTTCAGCATTGGAGACACCAGCAACGTGCTGCAGAAAGCATAGCACTGAGGGATGCATCCATCCAGAAAAGCAGGGAAACCAGAGCATCCTTGGGAATGGCTATTTCTTGAGCACTGGGATTCCATTTGAAGAGGTTCCCCCATCCACCCCTAGTAGGACCAGACACACTAAAAAACACAAGAAAAGGGGGTGCACACAATGAAATGAGGAGTCTGTTGTAGGAATGAAGACCAAGGGAACCCAAGGACTGTGACAATAACCAGGCACAGAGTACATTGCACCTTGCAAACTCCCACAGAGGTCTGGCAACCAGAATCTCCCGCCTTTTCCCTCTCTTGCAGAAAAGCTGACAGACACAAATTCTTCTCTCCATCCCAGCTTCACCTTGAGTCTCCCCCCACCCTGAGATCTCCTGTGCCTGACACAGCAGATTGCACTGACTGCAACCTGTTGTGTGTGCTCACAAAGCAGAAGGAAGGCTCCAAGGCTGTGCTGTGGCAGAGGGCCCTGCCCTGGCTCAGCATCCCTATATATGTCTGCCATGTGCCTCTTCTTTCAACTTCCAGCTATTGCCTTCACAAGTGCAGGACGTTGTGATGATTCCTGGTGCTGGGTGAGAAACCGTTCCTCGGCTGGCTCTGCACAAGCTTAACAAAAGCCTCGGTAATGAACCTGCAACAAAGCCCTGTCTGGGGAATGTGGAGGAGCAGACGAAGTCTCCCCTAGCTGTGACTATTGGTCTGGCCTGAGAAACATACGGCAGGAACTCCATCTATATGGGTCCTGGTCAGAGCAGAACATGATCTGGTAAACGTTTTGCTGAAAAAGTTATGTGTTGCCTTTATTTTTTTTTTCTTTTTTTTTCTGGTTTGGGGTGGCGGGGGGAGGCTGTAAAATGGAAGCACAGAGTGCGGGAGTGGGAAAACGTGTTCAGCAGGAACAGTACAAGCGCTGCATGAGTGTGTCCCAGGAGCACTAGGGGAGAAGAAAGCAAAACCTGACACACCATCGCTTCCATCTAAATCCAACGCACTGTCCCTCCAGTACCAGCACTGAATGCAAAATCCACTTTTCCTCCAAAAAGCAGCCTAATTGATGCACAGAAGTGTGAGCACATTACCAGGAGGTGGAAGCTCCACGGGTCCGTGTGTGTGCAGGCAGAAAGGCAGTTCTGTGGGAATGGGGGCAGGAGGCAGGAGGCAGGGATTGATGCACCCCAGCAGGGCACTGGAATGGAGCAGGGGGCAGTGGGGTTGGCACAGGGGCTGCAGAGAGAGGTCCCCATAAGGCACTGCACAACAGCCCAGGCATTGCTCAAGTTTCTCAGTGCTCAGACAAGTGCACCGCCAAAGCACTTGATGCGAATTGTTATTTAAACAAGCCAGTTGTTAATAAATGGAGCCTTTTAGTCCTAATTGGTGAAGAACCACAAGCCTGCAAACCTCCCAGAGCTTTTCAATTATAGATACTGCCCCAGAACTGCTGGGAACATCTGAGCTACTTTTTGAGTTGCCACAGAGCTGCTCCTGCCCATCACTCTGCACAGATCTGACACCAGTCTGGCATGTCCAAGCTGCTATGATGTGAATCTTCCTTTATATATGCCCCAGAGGCAGATTCCCCTATAGCCAGCCAAAGGCTCTGGAGCCTGAAGGAGAAGGGGTTTTGGTGCTGCTGTTAGCACCTATTCTGCATGCTGTCCACTGCTGGCTTCCTCCCCACCTCCCACCCATCAGCTGACTGGCTCTGATGAGGCCTGACTCAAGTTTTGTAGACAAACATCCACCCAGTGTTTCCAGTGACAGCCCTTTTGCTTGTTTCCTACATCTCCTGTGACTTCACAGGTCCTCTCCTATGTGTGGAATGCTGGACAAGCCCAGAGGTGCTTTGTTTCCACACCCAAGCAGAGGCAGCTCAGCACAGTCAGAGCCCAGGTACTTCCTTCTTTCTAAATTATTGCCATTTCCATGCCTTCAGTCAGGCTAAGAAATCTTTCCCCCTTGGCCTTTCCCTCTGCTGTGAGATACTACCAGTATTAGCTACCTTTCTTTGTGTAACCATGAATACAATGCAGAGAGGCACCACTGTCAGAAGTGTGAGTGAACCCTTCCTACCCTGCATCACATCAGATGAGGAGCCAGCACACAGCTATTTATGGGGATTCATCTAAGAGGCATCAATATCTATTGAAGGCTCTGAAATCCCTCGTTCCACCATTTCAAGCCCCTCTGGCTCTGCCAAATGAAACATTTAAAATATTTCATTTTTAAAATTCCTAAGGGAGGGTTGCCCTTTAGTACTAAAAAAGAAGTTTCCTGATCTGGCTACAACTCCTGGGCTCCAAGGCAGGGGGCTGGGATCCAAGGTGAGGGGCAACGCAGCAGCTGTTAATTGTTTTCCTAACCTACCAAACAAATATTTAACATGCCCAAGTCCCAAGCACAGATTTATCCAATTGAGTGCATTCCTGCCAAACAAAAAGAGCCTCATGAATCAGCATTTTCTAACAGAAACACACTGTCAAAAAAAATTATTCAACAAGCCCCAAATCCTTGCAGACCCTGGAAGACCCTACAATACAATCAAAGTCTCAGGGGTAAAAATAATCACATGATTTTAAATCTGTCATTTGGACCCTCCTCTTTCTCCATAAGAAATTAACTTTCCTGTCTTCTGGTGCAGCTGTGTGCCTTCATTTTCAGAGCTCTCATTTGTAACTCATGAAGATAAATGAAGGAGTAGAGGGAAGAGGGAGCTCTGAGGTAGTACAAAAGGGTCTGCACTGCTTCTCTAAAGCCATCCTATTAGTTCTGTTGCCAGTGTCTTGCAAGGACTTTAACTGGCTGCACCTGAAGGTACCTAGATGCTAGTAAGAAATGCAGAATGCTATTTATTCATGCTTAGTTATGCATTTTTAGACTCAAAAGCAAGCCACGTTCTGGGCGCCAGCCAAAATCCTGCTTCCAGAGCAATCTTTGTGTTTATGTGCTCTCTGCCCAACCCAAGTGATAAGACCCCTCAAGGTAAAGGCACGCTGGCAGGAGGCATCATGCAAGCCACTGCATGCAGAGGGCTGAGCGTTGCAGGTCACAGCTGCTGCGTGTATGTAGGCCAGAGGGGTCCTAAGAGCTGCTGCTCACCTCAGCTTCTGCTTCTCAGAGCAGTGACAATGAGCTTACTTCTGAGAGACATGTTCAAATGGCACGTGGGCAGACCCACGAGCCAGGGTCACTTACCCCTCCTCTGCTAGTCTCAGACCTTTACTCCACAGCAACAACTGGCTCACCTCCAGTCTCTGTTCATAACTCTTCAGTAAAGCCTTTCCCTCTCCTGCAGTCCTTTTCCTCCTAGGCTTGGGCTTTCTTCCCTGACTTTGAAGCTTTCCTTGCTGTGAGATCTGTTCAGGTTAGCTATTCTGCCAAGGGCAATGGTAGCAGCAGCTTCAATAGACTTAATCAATCACTAATATTATTCAGGGCAGACTGCAAAAGGACTCTTGCACGTGTCCATGCCAGGGTCTTCTTACTGTTTCCCAGATGCAAGGCATATGCCACATGCTCTTAGTGGCACAGCAAGAGAACATGCTAAATGGAATCCACATGTACCCTTTCATGCTCTGAGATTTATCTCTTTGCTCCTGCTGTGATTGTGCTGTCCTGTTTCCCCTCATGTCTATGGACCAGGGGCCTACAGGAGAGCTGGCAAGACACTCTTTGTCAGGAAGTGTAGCAACAGGATAAAGGGTAACGGTTTTAAACTGAAAAAGGGTAGATTTTGATTAGATATTTGGAAGAAATTCTTTACTGTGAGGGTGGTGAGGCACTGGAACAGGTTGCCCAGAGAAGTTGTGGGTGGATGCCCCATCCCTGGAAGTGTTCAAGGCCAGGCTGGATGGGGCTTTGAGCAACCTGGTCTAGTGGGAGGTGTCCCTGCCCATGGCAGGGGGGTTGGAACACAATGATCTTGAAGGTCCCTTCCAACTCTAACCATTCTATGACTCTATGAATACCGAGCTAGAGAGCACAGTGGTTCATCCCATCTTGTCAATAGGTTACCTCCAATGCAGCATCTGTCAAGTTGGGCTTCTCCATAGCTGCTCCTTCCTAACCAGGAATCAGCCTTTGTAGCTGAATAGCGTTGGGGAATGAAAAAGAAAAAAAAAATAAAACAAAGCAAAATACAAAACCCCTTAGGAACAAATATTTTGTTTTTAATGCAGAAGATTTCAGGCTGCTTTGAAGTTGTGCCAGAAGACTGTGTGCTGTAGCTCTTTGCTCTTGGGCTATCACCTTACCTAACCTCCAGAGAAAGCAGGAAACATTGGGCTGGGGCTCTGGGAGGAAAATGTACAGAAAACCTTGGGTGCTACAGAAGACAGGAGGCTAGGGCCTAAGATATGGGCCTGCCCTATATGGCTCCTCTGCAGCTTAGTCCCCAGAGGATTTGACCAAACCTAGCGCTGTAGGGGTCAGTTGATGGCAACATCACAGATAAGTATAATGGATGAAGTAAAGGCAGATTCTCCAGATGTGCATGTGAGAGAGGGGTGCAAAAGCCACTAGGTCTTGCCTGTAAAAGCATGATTGCCAGAGGACAAGAGGATGTCCATCCTCAAAAGACTTTCATTCAGAGAAGTTGTCAATGGAGACAGATAGCACAGGGACTGCTGCAGCAGAGGGTTGGTGGCACTGCAGGGTGGCTGAGGAAGCCCCAGGATTGTGGTGTCCAGGTAAGGGCTCCAGAAACCCACCTATGTGTCCACTGTATTATCTACTTTGCTGTTGAGCCCCTCCACAAATGGGTCATCCTGCCTGGGATTTTCACTGCCCATCATTCTCCTTCCTGCCAAGATACCCTAATTTTCTTCTCCTTTTTAACCTTTTGGCTCCCTTTTTTTTGTTGGGCTGGGTGAGTTTTTTTGTTATTTTTTTGCTGTCTTCACAACAGAAGCTCCTCCCTGCAAGCAGCACTGATCTGCTCAGCAGGACCAGATCTCCATGGAGCAGCCATGGTATGAGGAGAACCTCAGGCCCATGCAGGCTTTATGTTCCTGCAATCAGTACAGCCTGAATAAAACCCTCTGCAGCCCTGCACCACCTCCACCAGCACTGAACCAGTGCTCCCACCTGCCAGCATGTACAGCAATACAAGGAGGCAGGACATCTAGGGACCCTTCAGAGGCTGCATTTGTTTTCACACCCTTCACCTAACTTAGGGATCACCTGCCCTGGTGCTCTGAGCCTCTGGCACTGCTCACACTGCTGCTGTGAACACTGCAGGCTGTAGCATCTGTATAGCAGCCGTGTCTCAAACATCTCCACACTACTGCAAAGCTGCAGGCAGCAGAGCTGCCCTTACTAGATGCTTTGCAGCTTTGGAATCGACCAGCAGAGGAGATCTGTGCCGTGTTGCAGCTACAGCAGCTTTTTGTGCAAGCAGGTAATTAGCTCCTGCCTTCTCCATCTCTGAGTCTGCAGACAGCTGCAGAGGCTACAGTCCACAAACTGCCCAGAGGAAATTCAGAGAGCGGAGAGACACTCACAATGAGGGGGATATAGGTCCACATGGATGCTGAAGGGAAGCTGGGAAGGTCATGTAACAGGTGAGGCCAGGAAAGGGTTTGGCTCTCAGATGTTTCAAACTCTTTGCAGGGGGTGATTTGACAGGGATGATAGCTGTATGTCAGCTGGGTGTAGAGGAAGGTCAGAGCCTGTGGGGTTACAGCAGCACAGAGCAGTGAGATGAAAAGAGAAAATTTCTGTGTGCACCTGGGGAACCCCAGATGTTTGTGAAATATGGAAAGGGAAGAAAGAAAGTGTACAGACTGTGTGTGCAGGGACAGGTCCAGTTCTCAACACAGCCAGTCATTCACTGTGCTCCAAAAGCCATACATTAGCGCTTTCCTCTGATCTAGGAAGAGAATGGTGAGGGATTCGCCATGCCCAGACAGAGTTTGGGAGAGACAGGCCACTGTCTTTTGCCTCTGTCACAAACATTAATTTCCTTGAGGAAAGGCAGTCACAGAGATTTGTAATGCTCCTATGCCTTCAAAATTTTCAATTCTTTCTGTTGTCTGGAGAGTGTTTAAGGTACTCAGCAGGCATGTCAGTGACATGAGATCCTGGGCTGTGAGTATCACATGATAGGAAGAAATCGGTATTCAGTGAGGGACAGCAAGAGAGGACACTGATCCCTGGCCTTGCAAATGGAGTTTACACATTTGTATTCCCAATTCACATCACACGAGGGGGACCGTTTCAAAATGTGCAGAAAATGACACAGAGGAGCCCTCATCATTGCAGTGCCACATGGAGGACAGGTCACCTGAATGTATCTTCCTGGAAGAGAGAACAGATGGGGGAGATGGTACAAACCACTTGCAAGTTAGGGATCACCAGTCTCTTTATGCAGCTGTGCAGAAGACACTACATATCATAGCATACAGCAACTCTCCATATACATCAAAACAGTTTTGGAGGACTCGCATTTGATCTTCACATGGTTGATTGTGATAGCCAAGTTGTCCCACTTCCAGTTTCTCCTTGCATCATGGAGATGACGTGTAGCTACAAGAACAGAGATGAGATCTGCAGGTTCAGAGGCAGCGGGGGCTTGCAGTATAGATCTTGCCCAAAAATACACAGGCACTGCAAAACACTGTAAGCTAGAGATCAATGTGAGCCATCTCCATGTCTGCAGGATTGCCATTCGCCAGCATCTGCAAACAGCAAGTTATTCCAGAATTTTCTGGTCTGGATGAGAACGCACTCAGGGGAAGGTGCCCTGTTTTTACTAGCTGGCCGACTACAACATTGATCCTCTTGTTAGAGAGCGTAGTAGGGAAATTATACAAATCTGAAGTGGAGCGTTTGTGATATAACTAATGCTCAAAACCAGTGGTTATTTCAAGAAGGGGGCTTGACCTTGGGATGTCATTGAGTACTTGTAATGGCAGCAAGAGCTGCACTTTCGATGGGCAGGATCAGATGACTGCCAGGCCTGAGCTGCCTTGTTTTTTAACGTTACCTCGCTCAGCGAAGGCACGTTTGTAGCAGCGGCCACAGCAGCACTTGTGAGAAATAAATGTTTACAATGCTCTAGCTGACAACTGCTTGTGGTTGCTTACTGCCCAACCCGAAGCGCAAGCAAAGCCTGCAGGAACAAATATACATCTAATTAAAAAAGCCGTGGTGTATAGGACAGCAAAACAGCAGCGACTAGACTGACTTGCACTAAAGCAGAGACAATCACAGCACAGCGAAACAGCGCCCAGGCACAACAACGCTGCACCACGCGTGCTAGAAAACCATTGGAGAGAAATGTTGTTCTCAGCAGAAAGAAATGTAAAATGAATTAACAAAACGCCCCTGAAGGACAAAGCCCTGCTGACGATTTAAATGACTGTTTCGAAAGCAGCCTTCCTTTACCGCAAACTGCTCTGTGATTGACAGAAAGAAATTAACAAAAAAAAGAAAGGAAACATTACAGAGATTGAGCCAAGCACAGCTACATAGCAGTAACCACCTCTTTTGATAAAAAACATTTCCTGAAATAGCCTCCAAGTGGGTCCATGTGGCAAAACTAACCCTATCATCTTTACATTACCAAGACCAATTACAGAAGTAGAGTTTGTAGTAGGAAACCTCACCTGGGTGCAGTTTACAGAATGATGTGCCAGTGAAGACATTACTGCTTGACCTGGGATAACACATAGAGAAACAGATTTCCCATTAGCACCCACCAAAAGGGTAATTATTTTGTTTTCTCCAAACTACTTTTTTCCTTTTCTTTTTTTTTTTTTTTCAATCAACAGAACTTTATGCATTTTCCTCTGCTGAGTGCCAAGGAACGAATATTTTAAAACAAGCATAAACAAACAACTGAATGAGATTAGTTAAATAGAACCTCTGTGAAAAAGGCAGTTCATAAAAATCCAAGGAAGTTTTTACTAACGTGAAAAAAATCTGCTAAAAATGCAGGGCTTAAAATAGTGGGTACAGTAATACTTAAACAAAGTCTTTCTGCTTTGTTGCAACTGAGTTGCTGCGAGTTCCTCATATGAAGAAAGACTGAGGCTGCTGAGACTGCACAGCCTGGAGAAAAGAAGGCTTGGGGGGACCTCATCAATGTGTACAACAACCTGAAGGGAATGGGCAAGATGACAATAACAGATTCTTCTTAATGGTGCCCAGGGACAGGACCAGAGGCAATGGGCACAAACTGAAACACAGAGGTTTTCCTCTGAACATGAGGAAACACTTTTTACTGACAAGAATCACTAAGTGTTGGCACAGGTTGCCCAGAGATGTTGCAGAGTCTCCATCCTTGGAGATACTTAAAAGCCACCTGGGTATGGTCCTGGGCAACCTGCTGTAGGTTGGCCCTTCTTGAGCAGTGAGGTTGGACGAGATGACCACCATAGGTCCCTTCCTACCTCAGCCATTCTGTGAACTTAACTGGTAAGAGGAAAAGCCTTAGGGAAATAAAATAGGTTGCCAAAAACTACTTTTTCAAGATTAACAGTCCAAGGTGTTGGCTAGTGTGAGATCACAGAGAAGGGGCTGCTGCAAAGGCTGTCAAGCTATGGCACCTACAAAAGGTCTAAAAAACTGACAAAGGATCCATGGAGTTCCTAGAGATTATCAATTGTCCATGGTCGAAGACACTGCTCAGACTGAATGAAATGGGAAAAAATTACTTTCGTTTTTATTAAGTGAACTGTTGCACAACAAGGAGTGCAGGTAATAAAAGTAAAAAATTGCAGGGTTTTTGTACCACAAGTTTTGGGTGCATTCCTAGTAAGTAGTGATTCATCTGTGTGTTTCTCTTCAATGTGTCAGTTCAAGCATACCCATCAATGCAGAGTCAAATAAGGTAAACGAGAAATCCATACAAATGGCAGACTATTAGATAGATGAAGCTGTACCTGATTCCAGTGATCTATCTTAGCATAGACCAAAAATATCTGGCAGCACTTTATAAGATTCACCATTTCAGTGATTCTTAAACAGGAACTCTGCCATCATCTAAAAAGTTTCTAATTCCATGGTTAATTAATCCTGAAGCTGCTACAAAAAAAAACCCCTATGTGCTAGGAGACACAGAGGACCTCTCTAAAAAGAGGGTCAAACTGTTACTTGGTAGAGAAATGAGAAAGAATTAGATGTGTCAAAACCACTAAATGAGACCATGTGGCAAAAGTGACCATGACATGTTTGTATAAAGACAAATTACATCAACAGAGTTCGACATAGAAGGCTGGGCATGAATCTGGCTTAAAACACAGCCTGCCAGTGATGAAATCGCAGCATGGCTGTATTTGGTTTGTGTGGCACAGTTTTGCTGGTAGGGGGGTGCGGGGTTGGGGACTACAAGAGTCGCTTCTGAAAGGAGCTGCTAGAAGCCAACTGGCTCTAAGACTGTTCCAACGCTAGCAAAGGCCAGGCCAGTG
The DNA here is from genome assembly GCA_013398155.1 of Pedionomus torquatus. Lineage (NCBI taxonomy): Eukaryota > Metazoa > Chordata > Aves > Charadriiformes > Pedionomidae > Pedionomus > Pedionomus torquatus. The sequence goes on along the minus strand of VZRU01002632.1, from coordinate 29,551 downwards.
ACAGTGGTAGCACTTTTTGGGTAACATATTTAAGAGCTGGATTGGATATTAGGAAGAAATTCTTTCCTGTGAGGGTGGTGAGGCACTGGAACAGGCTGCCCAGGGAGGTTGTGGATGCCCCATCCCTGGAAGTGTTCAAGGCCAGGCTGGATGGGGCTTGGAGCAACCTGGTCTAGTGGGAGGTGTCCCTGCCCATGGCAGGGGGGTTGGAACACGATGATCTTTAAGGTCCTTTCCAACTCTAACCATTCTATGATTCTATGATTCTAACTGGGGTAGGGTATTTGGTGGGGGAGGGCGGG
>VZRU01002632.1:2536-20018 GCA_013398155.1 Pedionomus torquatus | reverse complement strand
ATATATTTATATATATTATTTTTTGTCAAGTTCAAACACCAAAATTCAAGAGAGAAAGGAAAAAAACAAAACAAGTGTCTTTCCCGCCCCCCTCCAGAATCTGTTGATCCCTGCTTGTCCAAAATCAGAAAGAGTTATTTACAGAAAGAAGAACCGGAGGGGGGTGAGGGTGCAGGGAAGAGGAGGATGAGGTCGTGACTGGTGGAGGAAAGATAGTAGGATTAGGGCCTCGGAGAGATGAGGCAAGCCTGAGTTCGACCGCGCTTTCCTTTAGGAAGACGCTGCACTGGGGAAGTATCCACAGTGTCCCCTTGCCCCCGTCCGTGTTCGTTGCAAGGGCGCTGCCTTTCTGGGTCCCCATCTCAGCCCCACACCAGGTGCTGGGTGGTCGTTGCTGCCCTTCTCCCCGCACTCACCATTGGTTCTCCCCGTGCCAGCCAGACATCCCCCTGAACAGCCCTAGCCAAAGGTGGTGCAACAGGGAGCAGCAGGGAGAACCTCGAGGGTCTCCACTGCCCCCAGCTGAGCCCCTTCATGGGGATCAGTGCCAAGGTAACCAGGCCACGATTGGCAGCAATGCTTGCCGGCCCTTTCCCTCCCACTGGCTCCTTTCACTGCTCACGCATTTCACTCCAAGCCTAAAGTCACTGAGCACGCAACTAAACTGCACCTTCGCAGAAGCTTGACCCCAGGGCCAAAGCGCTACGTGAAACTCATCCTGTTGCCAGCTATCCTTGGCATCCACTTCTTCTGTTTCATGACTGCAGGGTATTGGCAAGTAACAGGTGCTAAGAGAAGACTTCTCCACAGAAAATCCACCTCTAAACCCTGTTTCTCCTTCCCTCCCTGCCATATCCTGACTTCAGCTGCAATCTGCTGGAAAAGTTTTGCCAGACAAGTCAAATATTACATTGTACAAAGTGAAGTTTATGTTGCAGATGTGAGCCTGCAATTTACACATGATTTGTGTGTATTATAATGTATTAATCAGGAAACACTATGTAAATGTGTGTAAATGCAAACCACAATCTTAAATCAGTTTTGCATAATGCAAGTAAACAAATTAATCTCCCAATGCACTTGTAAATGTTAATAAAAACTTGACATTAGCCATTAAGTTTAGATAATGTTACTACATGAGGAAGCAGTGTTGTATGTCACATGTGTCCTTGAAATGCAAACGAGGAAAATTTACATGTCCAAGACATGCATGTTCGTAAGAACTCAAGTTGCTCTTTGCTGCAAGTCATGTAAGCTCTACGTCTTCCATCAGCAATTTCTTTTTAAAACACTGCCTCCTCCCTGGAGAGAGTAAAACCATTCAAAATTAAATGTAAGGAACCCTTGAATATTTGAAGAGTGGCAGTGACTCTGTAAGCAGAAGTATGCATAATTTAAAGGGGTACTGGCAAGACAGACCTAAAATTTTGGAGCAATTACGAAGCTGGAACTTGAACTAAGCTGAACTGTAGCCCTAGGAAAATTGGTTTTACCATCCTAGCCATTTGAAAACAAAAGGAAGCTAGGTCAGCCCCTGTCCAGTTGCACATTTGTTTGCACTTCAAAGCATCCTGCAAGGTTTGGAAGCAAAGCCCAAGAAAAAGCTGGCCAGGAAGTTCAGACAGTAGTCAAACAAACCAGGATGCCTTGGGTGAACTTCATCAAGAGATGCCAAGTTGGATGAACACTTTGCAGGGCACAAAGAGGTTCTTGATGAAGCCTTTCTGATGTGACAGCCTGAGGTGTTACTTCACACTGGTAGAACCAAAGAAGGAAATCATTTTCTATACAATGTTTTGACAGCCTCCCTGTAAAAGCTGAAAGTTTGTAGAAACCTGACAAAAGCAGCAGTGGGATGCTCAAGACTACTCATGAGGAGTACACTAAGACCTTGATGTGCAAGTTTCCAAGGAAGGGAAATGTGTTGTGTTTTGAATCCTAGTAGAGCCTCCATGATCAGCTCAGAGAAGGCAGGTCAGGGTGGCAGTAGAAGTTGAGCCCCATGCACCACACACATCTTCAGAACCTGTACAGTCCAACAGCTCCCTGGCTCAGGCCCATACATGCACTTCTTCATGCTACCTGTGAAAGTAGAGTTAATTAAAAACGCATGGAGAAAACTGCCACAATTTGTAGTTCAGGCTCTCTTTGTCCAAGGCGTGCAGCACCCCTAAGGCTCTGCCCAATGAAAGAAGTGAAATGAAGCTGGAAAACCAGAACACTGTTGGAACACCAAGATTTCTCACCAAACTCACCTGAAGCAGAAACTAATAGTTCTGGACATAGCTTTGCAAATACCTGTCATCCCTTCATGACCTCCAGAGGGGGGAAGAAGAAGACATTTTGACAGGTACTGAAGTGGTGATGTACAAGTCTGGGTTCTGGTGGCCTGCTCCCATATGGACCACAGACTTACCTTCTCTGTGTCCCCTGCCTGTGTAGGAAATTCTTGTACCATTACTGGGTGGGAGGAGCTCTTCTGGGTGATGTCTGCACAGTGCCGCAGAGGGGTGTTTTTCTTTCTCAAATCTCAAAACAGTAACAGGCTCAGACTCTGACTGACTCTTCAGATTGAGGTCCCAACATCCCAGCTCCTGACTCCTCTCTTTCTGCACTACTTCTGATTGCATCCCAGAGAGATTCCTGCACTGCAACCATGAACACAATATTTTTGCGCATGAAAATGCCAGATGTCCTTTTCCTCTGCCCCTTGGCTTCGAACCACAGTTCACACAAGTCACATCAAGTCACCTAGCTTATCATATGTCTGGTTGCCTCAATTATTTCCCCTATAAACTGTATGTCTCATTTAATCTCAAGAAAATTATATGCAAATGCATGCAAGATTTCAGGGTATTTGCATAATATATGTAAACTATGGCATCTGTCAATTTACTTGTTAATGTAAATGCTAATATTAATGTATTTCAGTTTAGCATCAAAATTTCAAACTCTTTGAAGTAAGGGCTATGGCAGTGTGAAGCATCAAATGGACAAATCTTGTTTGAAAACAGGACCTAAATTTTTTGATCAGTTTTATGTCAGGGTTTCACCCTGCTGGCAAAGCATTTTGCTTCACTCCACTCACTGCTTCCCAGATTAATGACTGATACTGACAATGACCAGCTCTGCAGGAATAGGGGTGGTGTTAGAAGAGATGGAGTCATTTTGACCAACACAAAATTACCCCTGGAGGCACCAGTCATTGCTTGCCTTCCACATGCATCTCCAAGCATACCTTTCTGACAAAAATCCTCCTAAACGTGGTACCTAGTTCCCACTCTGTGGCAGGTGCTATTGAGATGGGAACTCCTGTACCCTCTAGAGATAGCTTCACTTACTCAGCTCAACCCAGGGCATCCTCCAGGGATATGTAAAATTATTATCGAAATATTTTAGGCTGAGGAGTGCTCAACTTGTTTGCCTCACTATTAAATACTCTAGCCACTTCATAAAGAAATAATTCTTTATTCTTTTTTTAAAAAAATAAACATTCTTAGATTTTGTGGTGGAAATTTCTAAAATCACCTGCACAGCTAAGCACTATCGGATTTGGGTGATATGGGGTTGCTTTTAATAAATCTCACAGGTGCTTCTAAAAATTCTTCCCTAATTGATGCAAACATGGCACAAGCATTAACTAATTATTTCTTTCCAACAGTCAGTGCTGCTGGCCCCCCAGGCAACCGCAGCTGTCCAGGATGTGTAGTAGGATGACTTGAACAAAACCATGCAAGCACCAAGCACCTAAGACTCTGCACTCACGACTCACCCCTTGAGACCAAGGTGGCAGAGAAAGTGGCCCTGCATTTCTAGCAGAAGCTATGCTATTCCCTCAGAAAAATGATGCAAAAACATTCACAGAGCCTGTGTATGGACACCAGCCAAAGATCTGTCTCATTCTACGACTGTAAAACAACACTCTACACAGAGAGACAATAGTCTGAGTTTCAAGTGAGGCAAAACCTTCCCTTTCTCCAGAAATTTTCCCTCAGGAGCAGGGGGAATAGACCAGGAGAGAACAAATCCCTTCCTTTTCTGTTTAGATGTGAGTCTACGCGCCAGTCTTGAAAGAGTGGGGAGTGAGTGTTGTAAGTCATTTAGCATTCCGGTGCGCGTCCCCTCTGCTAACAGCGCAGCGGCAACTCGCAGCTGAAGGGCGATCGCTTACCCAGAGCTTAACCTTGGGGCTGGCAGGCCTCGGTCTCTTGCCTCCTCAGCTAGGATAACTAATCAGAGAGCCACAGAGACAGGTCCAAAACGTCATGCTTCTCCAATTTTAATCTAACACCTCAGATAAGAAAGCGGCCATGAAGCCCTTACTCTCTGCATTTAAAGCAGGGGAAGGTCAGCAGGGACAACAAACCGCGTTGCTACTGCAGCACAGAGGGAGCCCTGAAGTAGCTTGGGAAGGAAGGAGAACATCTGACCAGCTACTCTAAGCCACATGAAACTGCAAAGCTAGGAGAACTGGCTGGCTTGTTACAGCTACCTCTCTTTGGCCCCAAATGGGATGCTTTCATTTGTATCTTAGCACAGCAAGGCTCGGCTCCCAGAGCTGAAGAAGGAGTATCTGTGTGCAGGAAAGGGCCACCAGAGCCAGTGGAAGTGCATTTATCACTTGGAGAAGTCCCTATGTGTAACAGACCAAAGAGGAGCTCTGAAACTGTTTGCTCCAAGAATTGAACAACATCAGCTATTATCCCCCTGGAATGGGATATGCATCTTAGCAGATGCCTTTTCTGTAACTACAATCCTCGTCTCTTGTTCAAATGTCAAAAAGCTCCATTGAATAGCTCTTCTCCACTGACAGAATCTTGGCTTCCTGATGGACCATGGAAATCAGCTGTGAGGGCAAACAAACCCAGCAGCACTCACGTTACCAAAGACCCAGAGGTGTTTCAAGGAGAGTATCTAAGGCTTGTGTGCTCAAAAATTCCAAACTGCGTGTGTAAATTGGAAAGACTTTTCCCCTCCCCCTGGCCTGGTTAACATCTGCCTTGAAAGACCTGAGATCTGAGCAGTGAGGTGCAGAGACAAGCTGGGCAAAATGCAAGCTGTTCCACTGCATCATTAGGCCCTCTGGGTCTAAGAGAAGAGATGAACCTGCCACTTCACTCCAGGGAAGGGAAGGGAAGGGAAGTGACTGCAGAGGCTGGAGTAGAAGAACAGCCATTGCCTGAACTTCAGGTAGCATAACGCATGGCCAAAGCCCCGGTTCCAGACTCAGAAATAATGCTTGGAAATCTGAATTTTCAGAGCATTTGCCAAGTCAGGGGCAGTACTTGCAGTGTCAGGTCAGCAGCCTGGGCTCTGGTGTGTGCCACCCACTTTCAGCACTGAAGCTGAGGTCTCTGTAGGTGCTCAGTACCTTGCCCTATTCGCTGCCTCACATACTCCATGGAGCATCCTGCTGCCTGGAGAGGAGAAAGAGAGACTATCTCACAGATGGAGGAGACAAGAACACTGGGGGGAGGGGTGGGGGGGCATGTCATAAAATCACAGTGCTGCTCTCACTCCATGTCATTCTAGCTGGTGAGAGCACACCACACACCAGCACAGCATTACATGATCTCCCACACATCACCTTCTCCACGATTCCCCTTTTCCTACCCTTCCCTGCTGCGAGTGCCTTGATCCCTGACTCTGCTAAGGGGATACATATAAAGAGGAGACTGCTGGTGGAGCACCAGTCAGAGAGAGATTGTCCAGGCTAAAGATAAGAAGGTGCTTGCAATTCTCCAAATTATCTTTGTGAGCGAGCAAATGCAGGCCACTAACACAAACACAGACCTAGTCCACTGGTCACAGATGTAAGATACCATGTTCTTTGTAAGGAAGGCAACTGAAATATCCAAGCACTAGAAGAAAGTAAGGTAAACAATACACTTAACCTGTTTGTAATGTCTTCTCAGCCCTCATGGTTCATTGAAAGACACAGAACAGTGTTACTTCTTCCCATAAGGGAGCCAGAGCCCCTTTTCTTAACATGCAAGGACAGGAGACCACAGAGGCTTACTCATAGTGAGACAATCTTGCTGGCACAATTTCATGGTGAGAAGGTGGGACTAGGAGACAGAACAAATGGGAAGAAGGGTAAATAGCCAGATACTCACTGGAGGAACAACCTAGATTTATGACTAAAAATGACAAAAGCTTCACAAGGCAGACAAAAGTCACTCTCTTCTTCCTTGTAGGAGTCAAAAAGCAAAAACAGGTAGCGCACAGGGATTGGCATCAGGCAGACACAGGCTAACTAAGACCTAGATAAGCCAAGAAGTTGCTTCAGGGCTTGGTCTCTCTTACACTAAAAGGACTCTCCCTATCTTTCCTCCACCAAGAGGAAATGTTCCCATGGATCTTCTTTCACATCTGTACCTGGGGCTCAGGATTCAAGGACTCACCTTGAGTCAAGCTGATCTGCACAACCACTGCCTCCACGTCCTCCTCCCTGTCCTCTCAACCCAAGTCTATCCTGACTTGGGCAGAAGACAACATTTTTACCCAGGGCTCTTTTTTCTATGCACTGCTTGAGGAGCAGTCTAGGCTGATCTAGGTAGTCTTTATTGGTTTTCAGTCTCTTGGTCAGTGCTGCACCCACATTTTAAGCTACATGGCATGCTATCTGCCTCCTCCCTTTCAGCCTACAATGCAGAAGACACTTGGACAGTAGAAACAGGAGCAACAGAGAAGGTCCCATGCTAGCTGATGGGGCAGTGTTTTAATGATTATATGGAGATGATAGTATGAGGGGGGGAAGATGAAATTTACGTGCAGGAGGTCTGATTCACTTTCAAGACAGAATGGACAGAGCCACACACCAACTTCCCGGGCACAGTCCAGACACCAGCATTTCCTGTCCGTGGACAATTCAAAGGAGCAACACCTTGATGATGAGGGGGATGAGTGCTACCACCTCCTCAGAGGTGCTCCAGCACTTAGCATCAGAGGCCCCAAAGGAGGCAAAGAGTACTGACACCCCACTTCTTTCAGTGGAACAGAGGATGACCACTGTCATTTCTAAGAGGGACTGGAGTGCTGAGACAACATACTCTTTTGACTGAGATTGGGAGAGGCAGTCTGCTTCCTTTCAGAAACCTATAATTTTCTTGGGTTTTTTAAAGGACTGAAGAGTGGTGCCAATATGTCCTGTGAAAAGATATTACTTTTTTCCCTTACTCAGGACAAAATCTGAAGAGACCCTGGTTTAACTCCTGCACCTCACATAACAAAACCCAGAACTTTGTCAGCCCTGCATTAATGTCTTACCTCCTTCACACCTGCCTCCCCAGTACCATAATTTCAACTACTTAAAAATCATAAATCGAGCAGAAAAGATCCATGATCATTGTTAACACTTAAAAAGCAATCCATGGCCGTTTTCAATTTGCCTTTTGTTTTTTTGAGTCCTTGGCATTCATTCTTTTCTTATTTTCAAGATTTTATCCACAGCAATCAGAGATAAAAATATCTTTTCATATAAAATATGAGTTGTCGGGTTTTTCTTTTTCTTTTCTTTTTTTTTTTTACATAATCACAAGACTCCAGTTACCAAGACTGAAACTCATAGTAAAAGCCATGGCAGTAGCATCTCTCTCATACACCACTGCTTTTCTCTTCTTTCTTTTCCCTCAACAACTAAACAAAAACACCCGCTGCACAGATTTTATTCTTGATCATTTTATTTTGGTGGTTTTCATGCTACATAAAAATTAGTTTTTATATCAAAAAATTATTCACAATATTTCCAAAATAGTTCAAGTTTTTTTTTTCCTTTTTGTGTTTTTTAAATATTTTTAATGTGTTTTTATTTCTTTTTTTTTTTTTTTTACTGCAGCTAGGGTTACAAAACATCCCATTTCCTCTCGCCACCACCAATTCGCTGTCGGTTCCCTTTTACATTTGCATATGTAAAAAAAAAAGAAAGAAAGAAAAAGAACAAAACTCTTTTTTTATCATTTACTTGAGAAATAAAAAGTCATTTGGCACTCATGTCTCTGTGGCTCTGATTTTCACCAGTGGAGTGGCTGGAGGTGGGTACGTGTGTGCGTGTGTGTGTGTGTGTGTGTGCACGCATGTGCGTGCATAAAGTGTGCGAGGAGGAGGCAAAATTTAGGCAAAGATGGTCTCAGAAGCAGATAGGATATATCTGCTGTGTGTAACAGCCAGATGGGTGGCCAGGTTTACTGCAAGATACCAACAGCTCAAGAGAAGAGGAGGTAGCAGTGTTGGGCAGTAGAAGACTTACACTAGAGGTGAGTATTTCTTTCTCTTTTAGTTGATAGACTGAGCTCATCAAACATGCTCTCCAAAGTAAATGTACATTAATTAAAATTCAAATACAGCTGAAGCTGACCTGTGCCAGCTCTAGAGATGCTACCTACCCCAACCCTAGTAGACACAACAGACCTCCACTACTACTCTCATCCACTTACGTGTGCCAAAGAACGAAGGTGCTGGGCTTTCCCTTAGATGCCATGACATCAAGAGCTGACCAGATACCCATGCACCACCTTTAACTCCTGCTTTGTGGTCTGTAAGACTCCGGTCAACCTTGAACGATGTTGTCTGAGTCAAGGGTCAGCCCCAGTCACTTGCAAATAGCTCAGGAGCGGAGAGTCTGAACCCCTCTGGCCCATTTAGGGTCGTTCATTTGGCTCTCTTGTGTACCAATGCACTTGGCTCCCGCTGCAGCGTGGGAATGGCTGTGCAGGGGTCAGTGAACCATCTTCCCCTGCCTGCCCTCCAGCCCGACCCACCAGCCACATAAGCCAGAGGATGATCTCCTATGGATGCTCGTTCCCTTTGGGTCAGGGTCCTCAACAGCCACAGGGCTATTGTCCCAGGAACAGCCATGGAAACTGCCAAAAAGGGCTTTTCTCCCTCCTCATGCAGGCAACCCTGCATGGCTTCAGAAGGGCAGGACCTGAGGGTTAGACACCCTCCCTGCCTGCTACCCGCCTCACAGCAGCCTTTGGGGCAATGGCCAAAGCACACTAGAGAAACATTTTTCTTGTTATTTAAAGGGAAAAAGAGAGAAAGAAAAAAAGGAAGGAAAAGAGAAGGAGTAACAAAAAAATAAAAATAATAATAATAAAAAAACCATCCCCAAAACCCATTTGTGAAACGGTTAAATAACTTGCCTTCCGTGACTCCACAGGGAAGTCGGTGTAAAGCTACTTCCCAAAAGGCTGCTGCCTCCTCTATATACCAGCCCTCGCCTCCAATGCTTTTGTCACTGGCAAAGAGACGTTTCAAGATAGCCCTGCCATTCAGGAAAAACATGTACAAAGGAAAGACCCCAAACACAGCTGAACCATACAAACAATAACTGCACAGAACTGAGGTCTCGGAAAGTTGTATTGCTGAAAACACCTCCCTGCTCCCACTAAAAGGACCCATAAACAAAGAAACAAACAAACAAAAGAAATCAACAGCTAATCAACAAACTTATTTTTTTTCCCCATGTTAGAAATTTTGAAAATGCAAAGCTAAAAAGAGCAGTTTGCTGCATTTCTGACCACACGTGAGAGAGAGCCTGCTCCAAAAATAAGAAAAGCAACCAAACAGGCAAAGAGGCCTCCAAAGCTAGCAGCTTTCTGTGCTAACCTCCACACTAAACGGTGTCTAGTGGGAAGGTCATTTCCTACAGCACCTCTTGAAGGCTCCAGCTTGCTAGGAGCTTTTAGGTGTATAGCATGTTGATAATAGTCATAATACTTTAAATACACACACATATGTGTACACGCACTCACACACATATATCTTCTCTTCTATAAAAGACAAGCCTGGCAGAGCACAGGATACAATTCGATGGAGAGGAAAGAGCGGCGGAACATGGAAGAAAGCAGAGCAGGTGGATGGATGTGGTCTGATAGGAGGAGTCACTGGAGGCCACAGATTATTCTGTTACATTTTATATATAAAATAAAAAGAAACCATCAAAGAGGCCCAGTGACACCAGCACTAAAGGGCTGGTTGAGCAGACTTAAGATAGTGTAGGTGATGAGGGCCCTAGCCCCCAGGTGTTGCTCCTTCCTTATCTGACTAGTCATGGCAGCTCTTCATCAGGTCCTGATTGTCATTTCTGGCTGCTGACAGAGGACAGCAGTATCATGTTCAGCAGTTTGGCCAGTTAAAGTGCTGTGTCAGTTGGCACTGTAGGGCCGTCCCAGCAGGTCATCCTCTCTGGTGCCAGCAGAGTAGCAATCTCTCCTGGAAATGAATGGGTTGGAGAATGGCCGCAGAAACTTCACTCCCATCCTCCCTATTTACTGTTCCCTCTGAAAAAAATGAAGCCTTCCAGAGCTTGTAATTTGCAAGCTCCCTACCCAGGTTCAAGCAGTAATGATGAGGTTCTTCCAAACCGCATGAATGGGAGATCAGTCTACCACAGTTCGGCGTTTGCCTGTGTCCATCTAACACAAGGGCAAGAAACGACAGGCTAGTGCCTGCTTTCAAGTGGAATTTAGTACTTGCATCACCCTAGGAGGCAGCAAAAGGAACAGCAAGGGAGCCTTTTGTTTCAGTCACAGGACAGATTGACCAGATCTCTTCCAAAGACCTTACAGGTCAGTGCATGATTGCCTTCCTGCTCCATCTACCAACTAAGGCGATGTAGGTAATGAGTATGGCACAATGGTTTGAAAATGTGGTACAGCAGATCCAGCACAGAAGTGAATGAACACATGAAATGCGTTTCTGGTGCTGTAGTCAAACCATCTCCAGGAGGAGTCTGTGTCCCAGCCTTGTCGCTGATTCAGAGCTGGTCCCCCAGAGTCCAAACAAAGCAGCCGTGCCAGGGCCTACCAGGCAAGCAAGAGCAACAACAGGATTGCCAAGGTACCTACAGGTACTCATCACCTGCCTTTAGCAGCATACGGCTTCAAACACTTTTCTCTCATCTCAAACACATGCATACAAACACCTAAGCACACATACAGACTGTGGCACCACACATACAAATGTGTGCAGGCTGCATAAATACACGTACCATGAACCCACCCCTGCCCCCCCCACAAGCAGACACGTGCAAGAAGTACAAGTAGCAACAGGCATGCAACACACACATGGTGATCCCAAGCAGAGGGAACCCCTCTAAGCTATGTTCAAGCATGGTGAGTTCCTGGGAGATGAATCCTGGCAAAATGCATTACAAGAAGAAGCCTACACAAGCAAGAGAATCCACAAAAGGCATTCTAGGCATCTAAACCCCTAAGTAGCTGTTCCAAAAGCTCCTTGAATTTCACAGGAATTTAGCTGCCTGTGTCAATGGATCTGGTTCCAAGGCCTTGAAGGAAAGCAGAGGGAGAAAGCACAAAACTTTCATTTTATCCCCATGACTGATTTTTGTCACTTCAGGGGCACGTAATCTTCTTCTGGCTGACATGGGACTTAGCGGCCACTGCCCATGGACCTAGTCTCATGTGATGGATATGTTCTCCCTGGATGCCCTCCAAATGTTGCAGGTATGTCATGCTTACGGCACATTGAACAAGCAAAGAAAACACCTGAAGGAGCCTGGTGGCGCTCAGAAAGGTAACTCACTGCTTTGGCCAAAAGTTAATCTATGGGATGTACTCCCAAGGACATGCCTGCCCACATTGTTGTGGTAGCACCAAATGGGCCAGGGATTTCCAGCTTCACTTATGTTTAGATTTCTGCCAGGAGTCACTCAAATGCACAAACACAGGCCTTCTCCCAGACTGACGTGTCTTTGCAGCCATGTATTCACAACCAAACAGGCCACTGTGGACCATGCTGGGAGAGCCATTCCAAGATGGTAGCAAGCATATATGAGAGGGGGTGTCAACCCTGCTCATGCTTTTGAGTAGAGCTCCATCCCCGTGCAGCTGTAGTGGTTTCTGCCACTCAGAAATCAGAGATGCAGGCCTGCAACAGCATATTGAGCAACAGTTAGCTGCAGCTGGGAGAAGACTGCTGCTCCGGATAACGTCTGGTCATGCTGACCCTTTACATTGCTCCCTGCACTGCCTGTATGCTTTCATACAGTACAGCTCCAAGCCCCAGAGACCATGGCACATGGCAGCGCATAGACACACACAGAGAGGCCAACCGACCCTTTTTCAGACTGTGAGCAGCAGACCCAAGGTGTCTTGAGGGCTGAGCAGCCCATGCCATGGCTGTGGAGGATGGTGGGTTGATGGACATTGAAAAGGAACAATGCAAGTTATCCAAAAGGGAAAGAGAGAGGTGTCTTGGCATCTACCTAAGCACCTGCCAGTTTCGCAGTAGCTGTGTCTCTGCTTACTCACCACATCACACCCTGTCACTCTCCTCCCTTGCTGACATGATACCAGACCACAAACCCTAGGCAGCTCACACCAAGTACCAGCTTACAGTGACTGTCCAGACAGAAAGGGACCAAATACTAACAGACATTCATTCACAGGTTTGCAACACAGCAGAACATCGTGTAGATGTTTACAGGCCAACGGCCTCTAGGCAATAAAAGAAGGTAGCCCTGTGCTTCTAAAAGGTAGCATACGTCTCTTTAGTAGCCTTTCTTTATTCACATAGAGTAAAAGCAAAGATACTCTACTGACCCTGATGTGAGTAAACATGGAGTGGATAAAAACGGTATTTACCCCTGCTCTAAATTCACCAGTGAGCCATCAAGGACAGAAATTATGTTCTTTCTCTTGGCTTTCTCAGAAAAGGCAATTTCACTGTTTTCTCAGACTAGCTAATTTGCCAGACTGAGCATTTCTTATTTCTTGAGTGAGCAAGAGCAGAACATCATCTCACCAAAAGCGACAGAGAAGTCAAAACCAGCTACCAACTATCACCTTCTAAAAATCTTGTCAGGGCTAGAATTTTCCAGGAGAGGAGAAGTAGAGGCCTGTCCTTCAGTGATCTTCTGCAGAGCATTACACAGTCTAATGAAGATAACGGAACAACAAGACAGTAATAAGAGGAGCCGAGTGGGCAAACAGCCAGCATAAGTCATTCTGAGGGAAGCGACGTAGAGATGAAATTGAAGAATCAGTGTAAGTAAGATGGGCAATAAGTAGATAAGAGGCCAGGGAGATGAGGCAGTAAACTGCTGCAAAGATCAAACACCTGAAAATGAGGTTCTTAGAGGAAGGACAGAGAGGATCTAAAGGAGAGGAAACAAAGTGGATAAGAATGGCACAGAGCATCTGAGACCACGCCACCTCCCCTCCCACTGGCACTGGGAAGGCCACAAAAAGAGGGAGATGGAAGAGTTGGTCAGTAGATGAAGGCCCAGAGAGAAATCCCTGTAATCCACAGTAATGAATGTACTCTGCTGACATCCCAAGGAGAAGACAATGGGGACCAGGGAAGAGAAAGTAATCAAAGAGCAAAGCACATAGAAAAGGAAACAGCCCTGTGCCTCACACAAACAGTCCCTAGCAATCAACACATCTTTTATTACAGGAAATTATTAACACCCTCTGCTACCCACCACCCCTCACCAATCCCAAACCTCCCCTGTTTGGGGACCCTTTCTTGGCACACACATATAACATCCAGATAAACTTTCCGAACCAGCAAAAGCAACCACTGAAACAACTTCAAACACCACAGACCAATAAAACCACAATTTAGAAGTTAACTTTCCCAACCCCCCCATGCCATTATTTAATAAGGAAATACTGTACAGATATAAAACCCACCCTTTTCCCAACCTGAATATAATTGCTTGAGTTAGTTTCTGTACATATATACACACATATTTACACAGTAATGCTGCAGTCAAGAAAGCAGATGATGTAAAAGTCACAGAATGAATACATAAATTAAATAACTACCAGCAGAACATTAGGAAAAGTCACATTGTTCCTACTTGGCAAAAAAATGCATTGTGGGACAGAGTCATTAAGCGCACTGCAATGTACCGTGCGTGTGTCTGTGTGTGTGTGCATACAGGCACGCAAGCCTCACAGCTTCCTGCTGCGCCGGGTTTGTTCACGTGTGTTTCACTCCCCCATCGTGTCTCCTATGTGTGCACGTGCCCAGAGGAATCCCTGTCCCCACAGCATGGAACTTCTTTCTGACCTCTTGGAGTGTATACCGGTGCTCGCTGTGAACCTTTAATGGCAGGAGGCCAGCAAGTTAAGAGATCTGTAACTACTAACACATCACAGAGATCCTCCTTTACCTCAGCACCTAGGGGACTCCACCCTTGGTGTCGGCAGATGTGAATCCTGCTGTCTGCAATAGGGTTTCGCTGCCTTTTTCTATACACAAGCAGATTCATGCTGTGTCAGTTTTGTTGTCAGGAATGAGAGAAGGGTGCCAGAATTCACTCAAATGGCATGGCTAGGAGAGGAGCTTGGGGATGCTCAAGAGATTAAGAAAGAACTCAAAGCCAATTGCAAAGTGGTTTCTGTTGTTGCCGTTGCTGCTGTTCTAATGGCAGACACCCAGGTCTGTCTGCAGTCAGCCCCAGGGAGGTCCAGAGAGCCCGTGATGATGATGAAGCAATAGTATTCGTATTGCCAGTGAGACAGTCAGCACCCCAGCTTGCCTTTGAGAGGGGAAGGGGAAGGAGCCACAGGGAAGTGTAGGTGGGTGAATGCAGCAAGGGTCTATGGCTTGGAAATCTATTTGGCTGCAAATTGAAAATAAGCCCTTGTGGGGACAACAATCGGGTCCCACTAGTTACTATCTCAATGTGCCCTGCAGCATCCAGCAGCATGGTAGGTGTGTTCCAGGTGGACACGCCAGGTGTGTTTAGCAGCAGGGAAGCACTTATGGGAAAGAGTGGGTGTAGAAGGGGATCGTGGCTTGGAGTCCGTCCCCATTTGCTGCCAGCAATCCGGTTCCTTTCTTGCACACAGCTCCCAGGGGCTCCTGTGGTGAGCCAGGCATATGCCACCAAGAGGCAGCATAATTGGACCCTGCCCTTTGTCAGCTTGGATTGAGCAGGAAGGGTGAAGTGTAATTTCTTAGAGCCGAGAGTCAGCACAAAGTCCCTTCATCAGCACTCCTCATCTTTATCCCCTCCCCCTTTTTCTTTTCTGCAACCAAAAATACGGGGGGAAGCGCAACCTCCCACCCTTCTCCATGGGAAGGGCTCATCAAAGGTTGCTTGACTGGAGTGGAGGATGTGTGAAAGGCCTAAGTCTGATCATTGGCTGTGTTCCCAGGCTTGCTTCCATCTGTTGATAAGCAATAGAGGTGGGAGGATATGCCACATTTGATAGAAAGCTCTAAAGCAAAGACTTGCCTATAAAGATCCCTGAGGTATCTCTGATCACTCTAACCTGTCACCACCATCATATTCATTCTCTGTCTCCCCCTCTCTCTTTTGCTGGCAATGTTGCTGTGAGAAACAACCCTGATTTGAAGGTACAAAGGGGCTTTATTCAAGATAGATGCTAGTGTCATCGTGGAGTGAGGAGCTCAACATCAGCATGCATTGCTGAAGAAGTCAGAAGCAAAGAGGCCCATCCTGGCAACTCTTAACTCCTCCAACCAAATCCTTTAGGACATCACGAAGGAACCTTCCTCCCCTCCTGCACTGGAAATTTAAATATCAATTCCATATGGGCAAAGTTCACACTTGCATATTACTGAGCATTTTGAACTCATTTGGGTTCTTGGGCCTGGAGAGTTCTAACAACACATGCTGGATTTCAGAGAGAATGGGATGTTTTTTGCTGAGGAGGTGGGGCCGCTGTGCTTCATTGTCTCAACTGACAACAAGTCCTGACTGCAGCTTTTCTTCCTTACTTATGATGTGACACGGCAAGTTCTGACATTGCCCTCACTGGGAGGCGTGATGGGAGATGGAGAACTACTACACCAGCCTGTGTTGTGTTGCGCTGTGGTAAAAAGCTGGTGTGAATACTCCACAGAAGTATTCACAGAATTCACAGAAGAAGGCTTATGCAGTAGAGATCCACGGCTGCAAGTTCTACCTGCCAGCTGCTTTCCACTGCACATGGCACATTTCTGATAGGTTTCGATTATTTCCTCCATCTCCTTCATGCACATCCTCCTTCAGCTGAGTACATACACTCCAGTACCACTTTAGAAGAACATGGACCATGAAAATACCTCTCAGAGAGCCATGCCTGGGGCTAGAGTGAGAAGGCAAATGTCAGAAACATTGCCAAAGGCGCCTAATCTTTCCCAGGAGGCTGGCTGCAAATATACAGTAGAGGTCACCAAACCTTAGAGGATGCAATGGTTTTTGCTTGGTATTCTTGTATGCAGAAACCTTCAGAGAGGGGAAAAGTTCCCAGCTACTGCCCCAGAAAATACTGGTGTTCCTACAGGAGAGAGAGAGAAATGGCAAGGGAGGGGATGTGGAGTTCGTCAGGCTCTGGGTATGAAATCCCATTCTTTTCTGGACAGGTAATAAACAGCACATGGTTGGTTTTCTAGTGTAGACAACACCTGCTGCTAATATTACCTGATTGATTCACTTGAATACTTAGAATGAAAATACACCAAATCTAAAATTCTAAATATATAATCAGAGTTTAATAACATCATTGATTTATTTTCTGGATTATGAATTACACCCTCCCCCCTCCCGCCCTCTCCCCTTCAACTCTGTCCCAAAACTCATTGACCTGTCAGAACTAAAATAAACAAAGCAACCAGAAAAGATCGCTTATTGGAGAGAGGATTAACCTGATGGACACATGGCCTAATCTATTATGGGAGAAGGCAAAATACCAGACTCCTGTTGTTAGACCAGTGTTTCAGTCCAGAATTTCCAGTTCTTCTTTTCTGGTTGCCCTAGAGCATTCATTTGAGTGGTTTGTGGCACAGTTAATATTTGCAGAGCACTCGGAGTGGTAACAGTGCTACAACAGTATCAACACTAGATAATGATTTTGGCAAACTATCATTTGCCAATCAGTGGAACAAGGGACAGACCAGTTCGGAGAAAATACGAACCAACTTTCACCCCGGAACACAAAAATCAGAACCTTTAAGAAGAGATTTGAAAAAAGTTCCATTAACTTCTTTTTGGTTTGTTTTCGGCTTAATTTCCCTGCAGAGACACCCTCCAGGTTTCCTCGTTCCAGGTGGGGAGGGACGGAAAAGTACCGAGATAACCGCCAAAGAGATTAGCTGCCCTCGCCAGCTGTCAAGCTCCCCCCCAAGCCCTTAGGAAATACCAGAAATTATCACGAGCTTTCCCAGGTCCAAGATTTCTAAACCAAAGTAGCATTGGAGAAGTCTCTTAATGTCAAAGTGATGGTCCAACCTGAGCGGCCAGCTTGATGGTTCACCCCACCACTATCAAGACATCGTAGTGCCTTGAGGCCCAAACTCCACAGAGAGATGCTGGTACAGAGAGTTTATATGCAAAAAGGAATTGGGGGTGTTCCCATCAAAACATGAAACCCTGCTGGCAAGGCTTGAAGTGACGTTCCGGCGTCTTCCATTCATGAAGATAAAGGTGACAGGGCAATACGGGGGGGCCTCGGGGGAACACAACACACATAGGTTTCTCTCTCTCTCTCTCTTTTTT
>VZRU01002631.1:508561-606708 GCA_013398155.1 Pedionomus torquatus | reverse complement strand
ATGTTGAACAAGACTGGACCAAGTATTGACCTTTGAGGGACACCACTGGTGACACGCTTCCAACCTGACCCTGCTCTGTTGATTGCAAACCTCTGAATCCTGTCAGACAATCAGTTCTCAATCCACCTCACTGCCCCCCATTAAGGTCCCTCCTAAAGAATGGGGAAATGTTGGATTGAATTTATTTTATTTCTCCTGAAATGCCATTTTTTTAAAATGTTAGCGTCTGAATGTCTCTGGAATTGTCACTGGCAGAAAAAGAAGTTCTTGCTGTGGCTGCACAGGAAGAGTGATTTTGACAGGGGACTGAACTGAATTAATTATTTAAGTATTGTACTTTCTGGGCCTTCCAGAAAGTCCATTAAATTGTCTGGGTATATAGATGGGCTGAGCATTAAACCAACTTTTGTGGAATAATAAATACTGGTTTTTGAAATTAAGGAAGTCAGTCAGTCGATGGAGCCTATGAATGGAAGAAGGGGAAGTCACTCTGTTATAGCTGTGTAAACACAAATCCTGCTGTATATAACTCAGAATAAGACTTTACAGCTTAACATGTGCACTTCTGAATTCTTACATCATACATCTTCAGTGTTTCCTTTATAAAAGGGTCAGAAACTTCTGTTAGAGCTGTTTGCTTTGAAGTAAGTTATTCAGTACTGCATCCATCTAATCCAAAGCTTTTCCATCAACACTAGACTGAAAGTTTCCTGTTCTTTGGTTTTCTGTGGTCTACTTTCTTACTCACTGTAACTTCTTGACTGCCAGGTCATACATGACTTGTAAGTTCAGACTTGTGTTTGATTATAATATGAGCTCCTAAACCCTTAAATTTGGTTACTAATTCCATAGGGAAAGACTGAAATATGAGTTTGACATCAAAATGTTATCTATTAAAGAGCCTGTTTTACTGATATGTTAAAAATGTCCAGTTGCATCTAAAACTAGCTTTTTTTTCCTCTTAGAATATAACATCCTGGTGACATCAGAGACACACTTACTTTATTATTTTTGGCCCATTCACAATGGCTTTAGTTGTCTGTCATGTCTCAGCCAAAATTGTGTCACAAAGGGTCAAAAAGGATATAGTAGCCACACTAAGAAGATAATTTTTGCTTAATATGTTGGGTGTGCTCACTTAAACCCTGGGGCTTAGTATCTAAAGAACATTTGATTAGCTTGGATCAAGTACAAGTGCTTCCATACTGGAAACTAATCCTGATAGATTTTACAGGATGTTTCAAGTTGCTAAAATACAAAAGTTTGGATGACGGCGAGTAAGAGGGAAGGAGGACCCTGCAGGGTTTGCCATAACGACTCATTAACTTTAAGGAGGATGAGTGAAAGGGCGTTGGGACACTGACTAAGGCTGACAGACCCTTGATGGCTGAGGAGATGGGAGTTACACACCGTTTCCATTATGGTAATGTTGATTTAAAAACACAAATGTCAATTTTTGTAACTCTCGGTTCCACCTCCCCAAACTGTGTGACACTGTTTTTAGTCATGTCTTTTAAGGTCAGTCCACACCACTGGACAGTAGTGAACATTATGGGCACATATTCTTCATGCAAAATGTTGTGAAATATTGGCAGAGGCTATAAGAACCTTACTCTGTCTCCTATTGAGAGTTCCTTGAGACAGAGAGTGATTGCTGCAGGGGAGACGTTAGAGAAAATGTGATAGACGAGAGAATCTGTAGGTTTATGAGAGGGGAAGGAGAACTGGATGAAGTAGGTTGTGGAAGAATGAAACATGTAGGCCAGGAGCCTGCTGCTTAGATGGCTCTTGATCTGTATTTTCTCCATATGGTTCTTTTTTTATCAACCTACATGGTCTTCTCTGCCTGTGAGGAGCTGAGAAAGTAGACAAATGCAGCTGTGCACCTGAAACTCCGTGCTGCTTGCTGGAAAAGCAGTGGGTGGCAAAGATAATCTTTCTGTCTTTAAATATGACCAGTATTCTGTTTTTAAACATGACCAGTGTTGATGTAATGATATAAACCACATACTGAATTCTGATTATTGTGTTCTTCAACATTTTTGAATTATTAGGCATCATCTTCTCTTAATTGTGATTTATATATAGCTAAGAGGAGCCCAAGCTTTTCTGTTCATTCACGGATTGTAAGAGGAAAAGAGAGTTTCCTTCTATTTCAATCCTCAATCTCCTTACCAATTCTGATTGAACTAGTTACTTTAGAGAACTGATTGAATGGACAAGAATTAGGACACTATTTCTTCTGTTTTTTATAGAAAACTATAAAATAATGATATTCTTGCTGTGAGAAGTTAGCTATCAATTCAGTAAATTTTGGTTACAATGACCTCTATCTACACAGTCCTTTAACTTTCTATATGATTTTGAAGATAAATATACGTATCCCTTAATACTATTTTAAAAAACGTCATTTAAAATACTTTAATAGTTTTTAGGTTTAGATTTTAGCATGGATTTGTCATTATTGCATAAATATTTATCTTTTAAGCACAAAAAATATCTCACTGACATTTAAAAAGTCTGAATTTATGTTACTTTGTTTTTCAAATGGCTTTCAAGTCCTAAGGGACAGAATACAAACTAGACTTGGTTTCAATGTAAGACACTTCATCATACTGGGGAGTCAGAGCTGGATGCGCAGGTTTTTCGTGACAATGTGGATGTCTAGTGTAGTAGCCTGAAGTGATTCCGATGTTTGTGTAATGATCTTCTCACCAGGGCTCCTCTGAACCTGCTGGAGCATTCATGGCTGTTGCCTTAAGCCTTGAGTGTCTTCCAATCTGTGTGTACTTTGGTGTGAGAATGGAAGCCTGGGATGTTGTGGATTGACCTCTTAAAGCAGAAATTCAGATCTTGCTTCAAACACTTTTTGGATGGCCTACCGAAGCAAGTAGGTAGTTTTTTGAAAATTTTGAGAAATGTGTTCTTTTTGGCTTAGCTTTCATTATCAGTAAGTGGTGGTTTCAACACCATTTCAATAATTTCATGAGCTCTCGTGTTACTGATGTTCTGTTTGCCAAATGGTCAGGTTTAGGTGCTATTTTATTTTTAATAATTCACCATTAAAAATAACTTGGCTCATGTTCTCCAGGCAGTCAACTAAATGCTTCTTCAGAGACTTTACTGCAAAGGTCTTTCTACTCCTGCACTTTCTGTACTGATGCCTGAGTTGAACAGAAGGAAGAAGCATGATGGTTTAAAATTATTTCTATTTCTGTTCATCCTAGATCTGAAAAGAACCAAAGTCTATCAGATCTCTTATTTGTGAAGTGGGAATTAATTAAACCGAAATCTTGGGTGAAAGATTATGTTCACACTATAGGCTTGGAAAAAACCTTATCAACTCCTCTGAAAACACTGATATGATTTCTGTTGTCTTTCTGCATTGGGACAGTTATGTCTAAGACCTTATACTGAATTCATTCAAGTTGGTTGCAAGTCTTGCACTGATCTCAGTTGAATTCAGGCCATAGTGAAATTAACAATGTAGACACTGTCTCTAGGAGTAAATGCCAAGGAAACAGGAAAAGTGGCC
This sequence comes from Pedionomus torquatus, assembly GCA_013398155.1. Taxonomy (NCBI): domain Eukaryota; kingdom Metazoa; phylum Chordata; class Aves; order Charadriiformes; family Pedionomidae; genus Pedionomus; species Pedionomus torquatus. The sequence goes on along the minus strand of VZRU01002631.1, from coordinate 603,173 downwards.
TAAATTTCTACATCTTTGACTTAGGTCAGGAAGGAAGAAAACAAGAAGGATGGAGTTCTTTTCACAGAGAAATAGATGGGAAGTGCAAAGTGTGAAATAAGTCGACTATGTATTTTCACTTCTGTTTGTTGGAGAGCAGTGAAACCTTTTCCCTGCCTACTGCCACCATGAGGAAGGAATGGCTGAACTAACAAACATTTGAGTTTTGACTTCTAGCTTTTCTACTAGCCTTTTATGTGAACCTGAGCAAGTGACCGATCATTTTTTTAGCCTTATTTGTTCTCATTTGCAAAATGATGATAAGAAGTCTTTTTTTGTTAGCCTTAAATCTGGAACTTTTCTTGTCTAGCATTAATCATCACTAAACCCCTCAAAAACCTGAAGAAGTTAACCTTTTTGTCAAAGTTAATCTTATCCTGGAGAGCAAAGAGAGATTAACACCTACAGATCCATCCCACCCCATGGACATGGATGGGATGAGCTGTCATTTGAATGTACCCATCTGCTTTGACTGTACAAGGAGATTTTGTGACTAGTTCTTAGTCAGTGCCTCATTTTCACACAGGGGGCAGTAAGCATGGACTCTCTCTGTACAACTCCTAGCATGGCTGGAGTCCCAATCTATTAGTTTTTATTTGCACTAAGAAATATGAACTTGAAGCAATGATACAAGCAAAGACCAAAGGCTCTTCTCAGTGGTGCCTCGGGACAGGACAAGGGTAAACAGACACAAGCTGGAACACAGGAATTCCATCTCAACATAAGGAAAAGCTTCTTTACTTTGAGGGTGACAGAGCACTGGAGGAGGCTTGCCAGAGAGGTTGTGGAGTCTCTTTCTCTGGAGATATTAAAAATCTGCCTGGATGTCTTCCTGTCCAGCCTTCTCTAGGTGAACCTGCTTTTGCAAAGGGGTTGGACTAGACAATCTCCAAAGGTCCCTTCAAAGCCCTATAATTCTGTGATATCATGAGAGAGGTAGAAGACCCTATCTGTGTAGCTCCTAAGTTGCTTATGACTTGCTGGGATCAATAAAACAGGATCACTTGTACAATACCCTCATTAGAAAATGAGTTCAGGTATTTACCCATAGGGCTTGCAGACAATTGGACAGAAGAAGGCTAATAAAAATGCATTGCTGATAACAAACTTTTCTCAAAACATTTTTAGGCCAGTTTTACACAGCATGATTCTTCAGGTAATTTGCACTTCTCTGTGTGTGTGTGGTGTGACATATTTCTGCTAAGCCCAGACCCACTTCCACCTCTGTGCAGAAATCATGTCAAACACATGGTTTGGCACAAGTCAAACTGAAAGCATGAAGTGGGTAAACAACTGGCATTCATACCTTGTAGATTTATTCAACTGGAGATGTACAGACTTGCTGTTTTGAGAATGCCTTTTGGAAGAGACCACTTGTATAAGAGTTGTAATGAAAGAGAAAAAATGTTTAGACCTTCAGCATGGTTTGAAATAGTGGGAATTAGACCTAGAGTCACCACCATCAGCTTTATTGACCAGGAATGCTGGCTGACACAGTGGGCCTGTAGAAGTCCAAATTCCCTGTTTTTAGTGGCACAGGATTTCACCCACCTCAAACTGCATAACTGTAATATTGAATGAGCTTTTGTTGTCCTGCGAATACTTATGACTGTGAGAACAGAAATCTTAAAAACAAAACAAAAAATCCCAAACCCCAAGCTGGGATTTTCTTCTGTGTGTGTATGTGTATTATTTCTGGCTACCATGGCATTTTTCCTATGAAATTTGGCTTTGTTCAGTTGATAGTATCACTTTGGTCAAACCAACTACATTTCCAGACCTGGGCTGCACCGACCATTACTGAGGTGAACAGAGGGTTTTTTAACAAAGGACCTCCTTAAGCTGTTATGCTTTTCACTCAGCAATAAAATGTTCTGTGGGCAGTGTCACAGTTCTCTGGGCTCTTAGGATGAACTGTAATTTGCCTACCTTTTCACAAGGTGCTTTTTTTCTCGTCACATGCTCTGTGCTGTTTACCACACATGAGTTACGGATGGTAATTTTAATTTAAAATCCAAAATTTAATAAATTCAGCAGATTAGTATTTGGCTGGGATAGAGTGCTGAGATTGTTCAGTTGACTATTATGGAAAACCCATCAGCCAGCCTCATCCCTGACCAGAGAGCAGTGGTTCCATCCCCTTACAAACAAAGCCTTTGTTATGTCTTCCTTGTGCTGCGACTCTAGTCTCTACAGTGCATTTGTTTCCAAAGCAAAACTAAGAATTCATAATCCTTGGCAGTTCAAATATTTCAACTTGGATTTTCCTGTTATACAATTTACCTTCTAGCTGATTAAACATAAGAGATGATCTTACTGCTGAGGAACAGTAAGTTTTCAGATACCTTCAGCCTTATTTGTTTCTAGGGCAGCCTTAATCAAGACTGAACTGTAAAGCAGAGTCCAAGGATCAGGTTGCTAGTGCTAGTGCCCCACACTATAAGCTATGGAAGGATTCAAGCCTACTCATTTAGAGATTGTTTTCAATAGATTCCAGAACTGGCACTTTGGTTAAAGTTTGAGTTATACCATTGTTTTACATACAAGGGTTTCTTTTTTCATAGAATTATATAATTGTCTAGGTTGGAAGGGACCTTTAAGATCATGTAGTCCAACCAGCAACCTAACTCTGATAAAAAAAAGGTCACTAAACACTGCGTCAACCTGTCTTTAAATACCTTCTGGGGTGGTGCCTCAACCGCTTTCCTGGGTAGCCCATTCCAATGCTTAATAACCCTTTCAGTGTAAGAATTTGTCCTAATACCCAATCTGAACCTCCCCTGGTGCAACTTGAGGCCATTTCCTCTTGTCCTATTGCCTGTGTCCTGGGAGAAGTGACTGACTTCTGCCTCCCTACAGCCTGCTTTCAGGTAGTAGTAGAGAGCGATAAGGTCTTCCCTCAGCTTCCTTTTCTCTAGGCTGAACAACCTCAGCTCCCTCAGGTGCTCCCCCTAAGACTTATTCTCCAGAGCCCTCACTCCCTGTCGTAGTAAGTTTGGAAAAAATTTCTAGTTCTTTTATTTGGAGTTTCCAAGCATAAATAGGATAATATATATACTCATAACTGTTTATTACTAGATACACTATAGTCTGTATTGTTTAAATACATTTTACAAACATGAACATACACAAATGCATTATTTCTGTTCACTGTGATGAAACAGCAGAGGGGTATGGGTAATCAATGTAGATCATACAGCTTTTGAATGTTCAACCTGTATTCTGCCTGTTGGTTTCATCTTAGTTATTTATTATATGTCTAGACTTCTATCAGATCCAATGAAAAAAATCATAATGGCAAACAAGGACTTATTTTTTTCCTCCAAGTGTGCACTAAACTGGTGCTGTCTTGGAGTGCAGGATGAATGTTTTCCTACAGCACAGACATTCTGGAAGTCCTGTCATGTTGCAGAGTATGTACTAGGGACAGATTTGAGCTTTATAGTGTAACCCTCACGAAACTTAATTTTCCAGTGAGTTGTGTTTCATTTTTTCATTCCCAGGTATTGAAAACAAGATCCAAAGAAACCTAGAAAAGGAAAGGAGAAGGATTGCACATAAAAGACTATAAAGTTCTGGGATGCTTCTTTTTTTTTTTTTTTTTTCTTTTTTTTTCTTGTCCTGTATCAGTGTAAATTGCATGATCTGTTAATCATTGGTCATGATGGGGTCTTCAAAAAAGCAACTATGAATTTAGAAAATGGATAGATAGCAAGGAGTGACTCTTACTTTTTGGATGACTATTTGTAGGACTAACAGATAAAATTGAAAGTTGAAAGAGAGAGAGGAAGTGAAAATGGAAAGAATGACACTTCTGTATAGGCTCCCCTGCCAACCACTTGGTTTCTCTGAGAGAGCATTTTTTTACATTTAGTAACAATTATTTGGTTTATTTCGGTATTTGAGGATGTTGAGGCCATGACCAAGACTGAGGATTTGTTATGCATTACACCCTGCACATGTAGGGACAGCTCTGCTCCTAGGAATTGCAAAGTGTAGGAACAAAAATAAAGACACACAAAGGTACTATTTGTTTCCATGCGTGTGTGATGGAAAAGGTCAAACAGCAGGTCACTGGAACAGCCAAGAGTAAAGCTCAAGTGTGCTGACTCCTGGTCTTGTGTCCTGCTTACTGAACTTTGCCTCCTTTATCAGGAAATGGCAGCCAAAATGGTACAATAGTCTGGGATGGGAACAGGTGTGGGAAAGTGCAGAGAAAAAAATATGTTCAGCTTTTTATGAAGCTACCATAATCCTGATTTGTCATTAGCAGTGACAAAGCTACCTGTGCAGTTTTTGTCTATTTTTGTTAGTGGGTATTGACTTCTTGTATTCCCTCTATTTCAGCCTTACGCACAGTCACTTTCTCTCTGCATAGTGACTATACAGTCTGATACAACATTTGATTGTTTTACAATGTTCCAGTGATAAATAGTGTATACGCCTAATATCAATATATGAAATTAAGCATCTTTAAGTGGTAAAGTAATGGAAACTTTAAACCTGGCAATCATCTTTTCAGGAAGAGTTGGACAAATGTTCTGTCCATTCTCCTGAAGCCTTTACACATTGGCACATGTACAGTGGTTTCCATCACCTTTTATTAGAACTGTTTTTCCATTTCTGACAATAAACAATACCATATCTGCTGCATTCGTTGTGTTCACTGTAGGAAATGGATAAAGCATGCTGTTCATACGGTAATAAAGTTTAGTGCCTGCCAGCTTGAAAGATGTATCTGATAAGTACTGTATGGATAAGAGTTAACCTGCACAGTAGGAGTGTTGGGCTTGGAGTTATTCTCCTGAACAGTAAGTTCATTTAACTTTTACCTTTACCACTGAGACCTAGATTTATGTGCTTATAGTCATTTCTATGTCAATATGTCAGTGCTTAACGTAGATCAGTTCCCTCTGAAGTAGTCAGGAATGATCTGATGGGTGAACTGTAGCTGCTGAAAAGACTTCATGGTTTGTTCACACAGGCAGCCAAGACGAAACAAGGGATTCCCAATTCCCAGTTTGTTGTTCTAGTGATTGGTGGAGTCTGCTTCCATTCCCAAGAAGTAATGTCTGTCCTAAACCCATTAAGAACACTCCTTCCTATTCTATGTTCCAAACCAGAACAGACTGTACTGATCTGACCCCAGTTGTGAAGCTATAAATTTTGTTTACAAGGTCATTTATATGGGAGGAGAAGTAGTGTCAAAAATACAAGAATCTATGCAAGGAAAAAACAGAAGAGGCATAGATAACATAACCCCTATAAAATGTCTCCACATATGATTTGTGTGGAAACAGTTGCTCTGAAATCAGAAGAAAATCTGTTGCTTTTGGCAAAACTGGTAATTGTGCAGCTCATTAGTTTCTAGGGCCTTTCTGAGCTATCGACTTATAGACTTCCTGTTTTATAGCTTTCAGTCCTATCAAGATGTATGCCTTAGTGTGATTCAGTTCTGTTGTTATAATGACATCAAGATTTACAATGAACTGATAAAAAATTAAAAGATCATATTATAGTAAACATAAAGATGAGCATAGACTGGAATGGAAAGTAGGAGATTACAGAAGAAAAATTTGGACTGGAAGTTGATTTAGCAGTACTTTAGGGACTCTGTGTTTTGTATAACTCCATCAGCCAAGTGAGCGTATCCTTACTCTAACACTCATTAGCACTAAAAACCCCTTTCTTCCTCTGTTAGTAGCTATTATAGTGCAGTGTGGTCTAAAACAATTGCAGAAGAAAATGGAATTTACCAAATTAAATTTATCAGATTTGAAAAATACTAACAAAGAAGTTACAGAAGTAACTAGAGCATATACTGCTTAAGTTCTGTACTAGCTGCTGACACAGTTAAGTATGCACACAGAGGTGCTGGGTGCTCTAAATGGGGCTAATAACAATAGGGAACATCCATCTCTCATCTAAGTTGTGGACTCACAAGGCTCATTTTGAAGTTAATATATACAATTATAGCCACATTCCCATGGAACTGTAGAAAGAGAGCTGAAAAACAAGCTATTACTTGGCAAAATTATTTGCCCATGGAAGGTCTTCCAAAGGCAATAAAGGACCTGACCATTGGTGGGAAACACTAGAAAATCTTCTTCTCAGAAAAACTTGTGAAAGTAATACCATACTGACAGTGTCCTATCTCAAGGTGCTCCAATCCTGCCAAAACCCAATATACCTCATACCAAATAACAACAAAAACCCATGAAATCAATTGATCTTAAAATCACAAATCACTTGGAAAAAATTATGTCAAAGCAGAGGTCTTAGCTCCTGAAGACAGGGCAAATAGAAACCAATATTCTAGGAACACCGTGTGCTGTCAATTTTATGCATCGGGACACTTGGGTGCTACCAAAATGTGGTGCTGTAAAAGACAGAGATCAAGTAAATAGCATTAAAAAGCTCAATAGAATCAGGTATTTTATCAGCAGTACTTGAAGTGTTGGACAGCACTTTGTCTACAGGTTCAGCTTTCTTTCCTGAGTATGCATCTCAAGGAAACAGATTGAAGTGTGAATAGAGTTCTCATCTGAGGTTTATCCACGCTCTAAAGAAAATGTTAGTAAGCTAGAGAGAGCATGGCAAATTCCCATTGATCAGCAAGGCAAACCAGGAGAGACATGTCATACTTGTACAAGCTCTGTGTTAGAACTAACAGAAAGGTTAAAACATAAGATCGTTTCTGGTGAAAATGAACGCTCAAACAAAGAGAACTGGAAGAGCTCTGCCTTTCCATACAGCATCACAATCTATAATTAAATTGCAATGCAGCACAATTCTAGCACTGACCTAAGCATCATGTGGGCAACTATTTTCTCCAGAGGCACACGTAATGACTAGAGTAGTTGATCTCAATTCATTATTTACTGTTCCTTGTTAGGCTTGAACTTCTAAACTGCTTGGCAATATTTTTGGTAAAAGAGGCAGGCTCCAAAATGAAGATTTCTAATGCCTCTAAGTGACAGGATTTAGGCTGTTTTACCTGTCACTAGAAAGAAAAAAAGCCAAAAAAACCAAAAAACTCAGAACTGCTGCTTTTCTAGGCTTCCTCTTCTTAGCTAGGACATATGAGAAGGGAAACCTTGGTTCTGATGAAATTAGTGGGAATTTTGCTTTTATCTTCCAAGGGACCAAGATTTTACCCTGGCCTCAATGGCAGATAAACCTGAAAGAGAAGATCAAGTACTTCTTGTTCAACTGTGTAGTACTTCTTGTTCAACACTGGGCTGAGCAGGGTAATCTGGCATACTTCAATGTTTCTTCTTCTGCCACTGGAAAGAAGAGGGAGTTTCAGGCTGTTTTGGAAAGTGGAGTTCTGACTCAAATGTCAGAAATAAAAAATAAAATAACGTGAATGAATGAATGTTTTGAATGAAATGATGGACTAGTTCATAAACTTACAGTTACTCACCTGGACTCTGCAGTATAAAGTCACCTTCCTTCTTCCAGTGGCAGGTTTTGTTGTCACATGTAGTTAATAGTCTAATTAAATAAACATAGATTTGACATAAAATTTATGCTTGTCTCTCTCATTCATGGAATAAGTGGAGAGATACCTGTCTGACCTGGCACTAAGACACATGGGACAAATCAGTCAAAGGGTTTGCTTTACAGAATAGTTGTTTAGATAGCAATTAATAAGATGTACAGAAGAGATAAATTAGATTGTACTCCAAACCACACCATCTCCCTTGCTTCTCTTAAGGTCAAAAGGGGAAAAAAACTTTTACTAATGGATAGAGGACTGGATGGGAGCTGAGCTCTCACTTTTGCTCTGCCACAGAAGTACTTTTATGGATAGCTGGTTTAGGCTGCAGTTATATCTGGCAATCAGGGACTTCTGACTGTGCTGCTGAATTTGATGCAAGATTGGGCACTCAGAAAGGTGCTGATTTAATAATTTGAACTCTGTACAGGTTCTTCAAAGGATGTTGAAGCAGCTTTGGAAAAAAAACTTTTATTTCTGTTCGTTTTGGGAGAAGAGAGATTCGGTGGCAGCAAACATTCTCTAATAGACTGGAATTTTTGTATTGTGTTTAAAAAACAAGAGACATTTCTGTTTTGAGCTGTTACTAATTGCCACTGTGCAATTGAAAGGTCAAACCTGATGTTCTTGCTCAAGCAAAACCTTTCTCAAAGCCAATGGAGTTTTGCCTGAGAAAATACTGGATAGAAGCATGCACAAATGTCAGCATTGGGACTGTATTTAGGCAGTAGTTAAACGAGTTCCAGAATAAGCTCTAAATGTAAAAAGAATGCTGTCTTTAAAGAGTTCTTCTACATAAGAAATATGGGGTGATATCTCAAATTTACAAACTCTGAGGAAGGAGAATAAGTGGCTGTAAATCACAGCTCTATTCCCCTGGTCCTAGAAGTGCCAGTAGTCAAAGTGTTATTAAATAAGTCTAAGGTCAGTCTAAATGCTGCTCCAAAAAGTGCCAGCTGACCCCATTCTCCACTGCTGAGCAGGTGGTATAAGGGTGTCTTTAAATTTAGGCCTGTTTGCAATGCCTTTACATCTGTTCTTCCTGCATGTGCATGAAGCTGCAAGAGTATTTACAGTGTGATTAACAATATATGATACGGTAACCAGGAAGGGGCTGGAAGAAGCAGGATTTTTTTACTTAGCAGCTGTGTATGCAGCTCTGCTGCTTGCCTCTTTTCATCCTGAACTTATGATCCCACACCAGAATATGTGCCTCCTTGCTGTCTGATCTCTTCTCCTGTGATACTTATTCTGTAACATTCCCATTTTATGTGCGACTACTTGAACACTGGCTGAAACCTTTCTGATTTCTGTGTAATGCTCCTAACTTGACCTTTGCAGATCTAGTCTAAGTAACCAATCATGGGACAGAAAAAGTAATGACTACTTTTTGTAAACAACTTACGCAATGCAGTGTGCTAAATTAAATAATGGAATGTTAACAGCAAACTTCTCGTAAATTATTTTGGGAAGGAAACAGCAAAGAAGTTCACAAATCCTTTCAAATAAATCAGAGAATATCTCAAGATAGCCACAAACAAAAGAAAAGAGTTGAAGATATTTCAATAAATTTATTTTACTGCTCAGCCCTGTCCAAAAGATTGAGAAAATGAACTTCTTGCTTTTGCAATTTTAATTTCTAAATAGGATGGCTTACAGAGTATTGAGTAGATTGTGGGTATTCCTGCATTGAGTTATGTCTCCAGCAAGTAGGATCAAATGTTTGCAAGTGTCATATCATTCTGATATCTATGAATGAGATCTTCATGCTGGCTGTTCATTAATCTTTAATGATTAATCTTTAAGTCTTTAATCTACTTCAGTTATGTTGGAAGGCATGGTGGATGGAGGTGAAGGCATATAGAGGGGTTCTTGACTCTTAAAATAATAGTAATGATAATATTAAAGGCTGAAAAAACTAAACCAAATATCAGCTATCCTTGTGGTAAAGCATGATAGTCTCTGTATAGAGACTATTTCCATACACTAACTATTCAAAGGGCAAGATAAATTAGAGTAAATAAGGACCCCGAAGATGAAAGAAGTTTAGGTTCTTCTCAATAAAGGCAAGTGGTGTGTACACAGTGTGCAATTTTCTGAGGGCCCAAAGATTGTAATCATGGAATTTTTTTCTGCTCTGACAGATGAAGATATAAACAGAGCCAACAAATAGAAGGGAGATCCAGTCAAAGTAGAAGTAAGGCTGCATTTTTAACAATGAGGTTATTTAACAAATCTGGAAAAATTTATCCAGCAACAAAGTGGATCTTCATCACTGGAAGTCTTTAAATCAAGAATGGATGTCTTCCTGATGACCGTGCTTGTTGTTTTAGCAGGAGTTATAGGCTTTGAAATTCCATGGCTTGTGTCATCCAGGAAGCAGAGTAAATGATTATTTTTGGTCTCTAGTGGCCTTCCAGTCCTCGCAAAGCATTCAGCTGGATTGCTACTTGCAGCGTGTATGGAAGAGGAAAAGTAACATTTCTCTCATCTGGACAATGGATGACAAGTGGTTTCCACTGGAGTTACAGATGAGGTTTCCTTTAATTTTCCACACGGTGCGTTAATTTTTCAGGGAATAGGGAAACTGCCAAAGGATCTTTTGATTATTCTAAATTTCATTATAGCAGCCTTTCCACTCCTTCCACTTGTCCTCCCTTCCAAAACCAGTGTGGAGGTAAACAATGCAGCATAATAGTGGTGTACTGGTCTAACTATGAAAACACTGTCACTGATAACTGTGTTTGCATTGGGCATCCTTTAAATGGCATTAATAAAAAGTTGTCTGAATTTCTCAGAGTAGTCTGAAATGAGTTTTGAAAGAAAACAGCTTTCAGCAATTAAAAAAAAAAAAAATTTCATTTGCAAATGGCATATATTGACTGAGATGGGCCATAATATTTATAAGTAACCATAGAAACATAACGAACGGGATCTACACACTTAATTCCAAACCTCTTTGCCAGAATCCGTATATTCATATAATATTCCTAATCTGATATACCATGTAATGACAAATGTTACATACACGAAAGGGAAGAAACAAACAGAGGCATTCCTTAGTGGTGTTCTTCTACAAATAGACAAACACGATGCACACACTTTGAGCAGACCATAGCCAATTAATTAAACCACAGAATATCTGCAAATATTTACTTGATGTCTGTGGTTTGAAAAGCTGTAACAGTACATAAAATAAATTTGCTTTACATTTCAACAGACTTATTGTTGAGAGTAAATGATAAAAAAAAAGAGGAAAAAAGAAAATGAAAACAAATAGATAATGTTTCTAAAATCCTACCAAACGTGATCCACTGAAATGGTCACAGTTAACTGCTTGTAAATCAGCCTAGGCTAGGGTTGTAAAATCATTTTTAGTATGACAGCAGAAACCTTTCTAATGCTACCATTGTGGCACCATGTCAGCTGAGTAAGTGGCAGTAAATAAGTAAGAATGGCATAAGAGTCAACTGGACAACCTGAGAACAAGGCAGTTTAGCAAAACAGAATTTTCTTTCCAAACAGAGGAAGAATATTGATGTAATTGTATTTATAACCTGTGAACTTCTGAAATCCTCAGAAATCCCTCTGAAATCCTCAGACTCCATCTGAGCAATGGCTTTACATAGTCCAACTAACAGCTACATAATTTTTGAAGGAAAGCATCGAGAGCTCTTGCTCAGGTGCTCAATAGTGTGTGTTAGACTTTCTCTATTCTTAGTGGAAGTGTTACCTTCCCAGCACAACAGTTTTGTGTTTGTTATTGCCAGCCTCAAGATTCTACCCTAGTCATATCTTATGCTTCCGTACATTGTAAGAGCTTCAAGGTATTGGTAGGGAGTTGGATTTTTGTGGTCTCCAAAGCACACTTTCTCCTGTAGGACCTTTTGCAAAGTCCAGGCTGGGGCACAGTGGCAGCAAGGAGGACTTTCTCTTTGGAAGACGAAGAAGGCAGAAGAAAATGCTCTCATGGAGGTATTCTGGAGATTAGGAGAGATCTACTGCTCTCAGCTGCCTTTAATGTTCTCCATTCCCATTGTGCTATAAATTGTATTAACATCTCTGCTGTTTCCAATGAGTTGTACAGATGGATATTGGGTACATACTAGGACTTTAGGGTAGGGTTTTTTATGGCACCAAGGAAAAAAATGGTAGAATGCAGAAGTTTGACTGAGCATTTCTGCTGACATCCTTAGCTGGGAGGAGTTAACCATGTTGACACAGATTGTCATCTTCTGGTTTCAGATTTACTCCAGTAGGATGAGATATATGATTCACATCCCTCAAACATACTCTTTTAAGCTATCTACAGACTAGAGAAGATGACAGTGCATCAGCTTACATTTTTATGGTTTTGCTTGTAATCACAGAAAAAGGATATTGAATTTTTGAGTGTTGATTTCAGTGGAAGCAGAAATACAGAGTCACTTTTGAAATTCTTGTCTGGAATTTATTTTAAAAATGATACTTCAGGTTTATAATCTCAGTTGTGAAAAATGTCAAAGATAGAAAAATGTATTAGATGCTGCATTTGGGCAGAAATAGAGATATGACGATTAATTCTGAACAACTCTAGCATATGTATATGAATAAGGCCTGAAAAATTAAACTAGGGGAGACACAAACTGGCTTTTGAACACGCACTAAAAGGAACTTCTTACTTAAATTTGTAAATCATAACAATTACATTTCTCCAAGCTACTCAAATAAATCGAGCTTTGTCTTCCAGGCCAATGGAAATATATTATACAGCACTGTTGCAAAGTAAAATGGCTTCAACAACTTTATGGAAAGGGGAAACATTCCCAGGCTTTCAGTTTCCAATTCAGTTTAAGTTCAAGTCTCATGCTCAGTTTCACTTTCAGAGTGCCCTAAGAGAAAACGTAATTTAGACTAGAGCTGCATTCACAAGTTAATGACACTAACTGCAATCCTTCAAAATGATGGATAATGGAATTTTCTCCCCTTTGCAGGAGGAATCACATTTCTCAGTGTCACATAAGGCAGAGAAGCAAACATGCAGAAACAGCAACTGGGCCTCAATTCTTTGAAGATACATTTATGTTTCCAAAGCTGAAGTAATTTTCCTGACAGGAATCATTGTGACCTAAAGTCAGAGCTCCTGTATCTGTGCCCTTTGTACTCTGTTGACCTCATTAAAGATACAGTTCAATGCATTATAGAAAAAATGGGAATTGTGGGGTAAGCAGAGAGATCATCAAGCAGGGTACTGTTTGTCTCTTGAGGTAAAGGAAAAGCTTAGACACAAAGCCTTGTTTCTGTTGTCTGTCTCATGTTCTGCATGTTGCGAACCATCAGCAAATACTTGAACAAGTACTGCCTGATTTTGACTGATTTTGCAATATTGTGTCTGCTTTTGCTTTATTTTGCATGGGTTGATTTCCTCCTGTTGCTTTGTTACACTTTCACACCTTGTGCTATGTACACAAGGGGGCTCTTGCTGAAGGGCAGTGTCTTCAAAACGTTCTCCGAGGACCTTTGAGGGTAAGAAATTGATGTTTTTGCCTGAAACAGGTGATGGAAGGGCAATACAGAGCTGCACTGATCTCTTCCTCCAGTAGCACAAACACTACTAGCAAGAAAGGAGGCCTAAGAGGGATTTACTTTTGACAGGCAGTACAGGGAAGGTTGCTTCACTTAGACTAATTGAACTGCAGAGCCCAACTCTGCATCTCTGCAAAACTGTCCCTGACCTCTCTTGGAGCTAGACAGGGAAGATAATTTTATTGCTTTGAGACTATTGGATGGTCACAGTCCTCACACCTCAAGCTCAGAACCATCAAACACAACACAGGTCAGAAATCTTAAAAGCATTGAAAGCAACAGCTGGTAGAACAACAGTGTGTCTCTCCTGGCCAGTGTGGTGGGAACAACTGTGTGTGCTGCTAATAGAACTACTGAGTGTCACCTTCAAAGAAGGGGCACATCAAACTCCTGGATGAATATCAAGGTTTAGGCACTCAGATAGTCAGCACTGAACCCTGAGGGGACTAAGAATCATGAAGTCTTTGCAACCCAAGGCAAAACTCAGTTTTGACTTGGTGCACGTTGTACTCAGAACTAGCTGTTAGAGTCTTCACCAGGTTATTTCTGTTCCAGGTGACAGTTATCCATTTGACACCATGGAAGCTACATTTACAGAGATGGTTTTGTGCAACTATACACTGTCTTATGGCCACAGACAGAGTCAAACCCTCTGTGCTTATGTTATTGGACTTCGTTACAGCTTCACTGGAGTGAAGTATGCATATGATATATGATATTATGATGCATATGATATAATGTAGGGGCAGTATTCTCAAGAATCTGGACAAGAATATAAACTGGAATAATATTCGTAGCTTGTCATGCCCCTTTAGTGCTGTTATATCTAGCCTGAGGCATAGAGCAATATACTAAGGTATTGCAGTGTTGGAGGTCTGGTGCTGTCTGTTATTTCCCTTACATGTGACTCCCATGATGGGGAGGGGACAGAGGGGTGAAATAATCAGATGATTTCCCTGGACAGTAGCAGGCATTGAATTTTGTTGATATGTGTGTTTTCTGCTCTTCTCAGGCATCCCCCTCCAGAAATCATCCCTTACCACTACTTTTGTTCCCTTTAAACAGGCAAGGAATAATAGCAAGAAAAAAAACCATAATAAAAGAAAGGCTACTTGTGGATATTTTTTTTGCAACGACTTCTAATGTTTGTTTTAGCAAAAAAGACATTTACCATAAAACACAGACAATTGACAACAAACAAGCTGGAGTAGGTTACTGGATTGTATCAAGACTGTTTGGTGATGCATTGACATTTGGTGTCATGACTCCATTAATCAAAAATATTTTGGAGGAAATTCTTCCTGGTTCATTCATCCACAAATAATTTACACTGAGAGCAGTAGGTCTAAACCTCTTTGGCAGACTGAAATTGAGGAGCATGATGAACAGCTAGCCTGGCTCCTGAGTGACCAGACACCCACGGCTTTACCAAGGTTTTAATTTTTTTTCAGGCATGCATTTAGTCTGTTGTGCCTGGAGGGAGCTCACAGTAGATATTTGTGAATGATAAAACAAAAAGGGGCTGAGGGCCCAGGGACACAGCAGAGGATCTTAGGTGAAAGAAAGCACAGTTGTTAACCTTCTTGTGCCTGATATGTGGTTTGTCAATTAGGCAGAAGAAGCTGAGTTGATTGTATATTGACCTACAAGCATTAAACAACTGGCTGGGAGCCATATCCTGTGAAGACTGTACTGTCCTTTTGATTTAAAAAGCAGCATCACAGTTATGGTTCCACTTAGAGTTTTTGAAACACAGATTTTAATAAAAAGAAAAAAAAAAGAAAAAAAGAGAGAGAGAGAAAGGAAAGTATCTTTTACCAGGTGCACTTTGACTATTTATTTGGAAAAAATATAAAGAATTTTGCACAGAAGTATCCATAGTTTTCCAAGGGTTATTAACATGCAAAACCATGCCTGGCTTGACTGTGCAGTATACTTCTAGACAGAATGACAAAGCTGGAAAAATGAAGTCAAGGAAATATGAGCTGATTTATTTTTTATGTGTAACAAGCTAAACCTTGATCCAGTGCATCTGTGGAGCAAAAGAATACTTATTCAGTTTCACCATCAAAAACACTGGGAAACACATGAGGTGAGTGTAAATTGTCTCAGCTGAACTCATATATTCTCCAGACATAATTAAATACTGGCCCATTTTTTAATGTGGGCTACTTAATTGGATGTCAGAAATTCCACATTTGGAGGTTCAGTTTGACCTTTAGTTACATAAAAGAAGCATTTAAGAGTCTCCAGTGAGTGTCAGTGTCTGAATGCAGATGCCTTATTTGAAAACTTTGTGCTCCTTTACAACGATGCATTCCAGGAGGAGAAAGACCTGATCCTACAAACAGCTTGAAGCAGGCTTCAGCTTGCTGCCATTGACACCAGATTGCCGGAATCCACTCATTCCAGGGAATGGTACACTAGTAAAGACAAGCACATGTGGAAGCAGTTGCAGTGCTCAGGTCCAAATCAGCATGAGATTTTTCTGCCATCTAAATATGCTATAAATTTGAGAATATACTTTAATTTCAAGGTGGAGATTCAAAAACAAAAGAGAAAGTGCTCGGACAACCATTTTTCTCAAATGCCAGAGGATTTGTAGAGGAAAAATAAATCAGTTGCAGTGAGACTTTCAGGAAGTACCAGAGCTCGTTAAAGCTGGTGTGACCAGGTGAAAAGCGGGACTTTGATATACACACGGGTCATTTTTAATCCAGCCAGCGGGGAAGACATAAATTGCACTGTATCCTGGCAAGATCACCTGTACCACACCATTCACCCAGGAAAGAAGCATGGGATATAAAGAGGTATTTTTGCTCATAGCTATGTGAGGAGTCAGTAATCCCTAGTGATGTGTCCTGAAGGAGCACTTCTGGAGCAAGGAAGACTTAAATAATCTGAAGCTGTTTGCTCAACAGTTTTGTCTTTGCTCCCAGACCTGGACAGACTCTTGCAGCTCCTGCTATCTCAAGCTTGACTCCTGTCAGTACGTTGCACAGCAGGGTTAAAGCCAAGTGAAGCACATAACCTGCATGCTGCAAACACTGCTCCAGTCAATAGCCTCATATAGACTGTGGCTCACATAATCTACCTTTGCACACAGCCTGGGAGTCCCGTTCTGTAGTTTAAAACAGTATCATTGCATCACCAGGAAACTAACTCGTAAAGGGAAATGGTTTGCTGACTAGTTTTTAAATGCCGTGATCTGCTTACAGGATTTAAGAATGATGTGAGAATCTCCAGACATAGCTTTGGTTTCTAGTATTGCTTGGATCTGTATGTGCAGGTCCCTGTTTAGAATGATATGCTGAAACATGCAAACTGATGTTCTTCTTCCCATATTGATTTTTTTGTCAATTAAGTTAATGTAAAAATGTGGCTTTATGGGTGAAAATGTCATCAGTAAAAGGCATTGCTCACTGAAGTGTGTTTCTCACTTGCCAGTTCCTACTTGGCAGGAATGAACAGGCAAGGTCATTAGTTTGGTACTTTCTGGAGAAGGATGCAAAGTACTTCATACAAACTACAAAATCCAGGAGGATGCCAGATGACAACCATAGAGTAGTTTTGTTTGCTGAGCCACAGGGGATGTTAAAAATCTGTAGACAATTTCTCTACTTTAAACAAATGTTCTTACTATGTATGGCTTGCAATTCACACAGGGCAGAAAACAAAGTCCATGAGAAAACAAAACTAGATGAAACCTGGACTGTCAGTCAGTTAGTTCTGAGTCTGCTTCTCTAACTCGAATTAGATCCACAGTACTTGCTAGTACAACTTCATATATGTAGGACAGTTTGAATTGGCTGGTCTAGGTGGAGGAATTAGGCTAGCAAACAGGAAACTCCCAAGGAGAATTATGCTTGTCTTTAGAAATAATTCTTTTTCTCATGTATCTGTTTAAAAAAAAAGTTTCATAAAGAAATGGAAGTTCTTTCCAGGCAAATAATAAGTGGACTGGATAATTCTAGTGATTTGATTGTAAACTATGGAATAGGCAAATGAGCAATCTACAATTGTGTTATTTGTAGTGTTTTTTAAATCATGAGTTGATCCTTGCAATATTATGACCAAAGCTTCAAAAGTAAAGACAGATATAAAATAAAATATTTTCAAGTAAAAAAAAATAGCTTGGTGTTCATGTTTCCAGGTTTTTCTCTGTAATTCTGTGGACTAGAAGCCAAAAGAAAAGTAACACCGAATTTTTTTTCTTTTTTTTTCTTTTTTTTTTTTTTTTCATTTTAGAAAAAGCCCACCCAGTATCAGAATAAGTAGCAAAAATCTTGAGTGTGGCAATCCTCTTGTCACACTGAATTTCCTGCACTTTTTTAAAAAAAAAACAGATGATGGCCCTGGTGAGAGGGTGAGACTGTGTACAAATGTTTGTGGTTTAGAGCCCAGTTTTCCAAAGAGAAGTCCAGAATACACAATACGTCACCTGTTTGTAC
This sequence comes from Pedionomus torquatus, assembly GCA_013398155.1. Taxonomy (NCBI): domain Eukaryota; kingdom Metazoa; phylum Chordata; class Aves; order Charadriiformes; family Pedionomidae; genus Pedionomus; species Pedionomus torquatus. Next base: position 585,617 of record VZRU01002631.1, on the reverse strand, counting down.
TCCAGCTCCATGAGGCAACTAAGACAGAATTATACAGCGTTTCCAGATCAGCTCTCCCATGGGGCTTTAAAGTTGAGTTTTGGTCTCCGTAACTCACAAAAATATTTCCCCACATGAATTAAAATATTACTTCTTGGCTGTACAGCAAGCTAGAGGCTTTATCCACTGGTGTTACACTTTTATGTGATTTTAACTATTCCCAAACTAAGGTGGGGAGCATGGGTTTGCCAGTGTAGTATTAGTCTGCCTTTGGCTAAAGAAGTATTTGTGATTACTACTAAGCAGATTATTCACTGTTTATGTGAAGATAAATTATGAAGTCTTGCAAGGTTGTAACATCCTAATAAGAGATGGAGGGTTTCATAAATCATAAATCATAAATTTGATCCAATTTATGACTGACTTCAGGAGCAGCAGAAATCAGACACAGTATGGATTTTTTAATTTGATGATATGTGAGTTTAGAGCCCAAATGAATAAATACCTGAGCATGGCAAAAGAAGGATTGCTATTGTCTTCAGTAACATTGGAGAATATCCAGTGAAAAGTACCAACAAGGACTTTACTAAAATTAAGACTGATGCTGGCATGTAGCTCTTCCTCTGGGCCTTTCTCCTAGAACTTCCTTCCAGTCTGTGAAGGAAAAACTTAGCCTGTGAGAATGCACACTTTTATGGTGATACACAGATTCCCTGTGCTGACAGCAGAGAACCCTGTCAGACATGTCGATGGGCACATGTATTCTGACAGCAGAGAATCGGGCAGTGTCAGACATCCCAATGGGCACATGTATTCTGTGCCATGCTCAGTCATCCATATTGGGCCATCTATCAGCTTCTTTCCCACTTGTGCTTCCTTGGCCCTGCTCTGATGTCGTACACGACACGTAGGCCATGTGCTAGTTCCCAAGACATGGAGTAAGTCCAGCAAAGGTAGACTCAAGCAGTCTTCCTGTCGGATTTCTGAATACAAACAGGAGCAGAGTAAAACTGTTGCATACAGAAATGGAGAACCTGGCAATAGGTGGATCAGATGTTTGTTACATTTTTTACACAATTACATATCATGTAATTCCATTTATTATTATTACTTTTTTAGTTTTTATGACTAGTTCTATTTCTATAGTTGTATAGTTGTAGAGGTGGCTTTCAGCTCTGAAGTGATATTTATATGAGAGACAAGCTGTGATCATATTTTCAGTCAGGAATTAGGGCAAGAATAATACCATTCGTTTCCTCTCTCATTAGAAATGTTGGACAGAGTCACCTTTCTGGTGTCATTTCATGTTTCTTCATTTGGTGTGGACAATAGACAGTGTCAAGGATGCTGCTGTGTCCATGCAGCAGAAAGACTAGACAAGGAGGGGAATTGATGTGCATGCTTAGACTCAAGGGAGTATATACAGTGCAAACTAAAGAAGACAGGTTTCTCAGAGCCACTGAGTGTTCCCTTTGTACATCAGATTATGATTTTTGCCTTTTGAAGGCAAATAGGCGAGCAAAATAAAGCAAAGGAGAAAGGTTTTTCGCTAGCCACCTTCAAGCCTACCTTTGCCAAGAAAATAACTTTCAAGTGCAAATGGAAACCTAATCATATACAACTGCATATTGAATTTCAAGGGATGACAATGTTGTGTGGGAGTCCATGTTTCCTTTCTTGGTGTGTTTTTGCCCCCACTCTCTTGAAGAAGAAAATGGAATTTAAAGTAGAGAAGAGAGGGAAAAGAAAGAGCTGTCAGAACTGATAAAACAAAACATATTGACGCTAAATGACAATAATACACATTTGACTGCATGCATTTAGCTGCTAACAAAGGGAATGCTAAATGAATAAGCAGCTCTTACTGAGTACTGCTGACTAGATTTATTTTGGCTTTGCTTTTTTTTTTTTTCTTGCCCTCAGTGTTTTTGCTAATTATAAGCTGCAGCACCAAGAATATTTAGTTTTGTTGAAAGGATGTGTGGTTTTCTGGGTGGTGAGAGTGAAGTAGCCAGGGGTACTACAGAGGTGAAGTGTTCTAAAGTAAAGGCTTTAAAACATTCCCTGTCCATCTAAGCAAGCACTTGGTGGTGTTAGGATGTTATATATAACTCTACCACAGGCCAGCTTTAGGATGTTCTCTGCATACACCCTTATATTTTCACAGCAAGATGGATTCAGTTATGCCAGGATAAATGTCCTTATCCCAATTTTATTTGGTTTGCTGATATAACTTTACTGATTTTAAAATCTAAATGTAGAATGCTCTTATAAAAGCCCAGTGGCCCCTGTACAAAGCTTTGGAGTTTGGACCTGCATGAATATCAGCGTTGAACATTCTTGTTCCTGTTGTTCTTCACTGTGATGATATCTATCTCCTTCTGGAGGCATTTGCTATAACCTAAAGGAGTTTACTGGTATAAATGGGGGTCACCAGCTTTTCTGACAGCCTCTTTGTTAACTTCAAGTATTTGGCAGAGCAGAAAATGAGGAGAAACCTGGGATGCTCCTAAGTCTTCAGCAGATAAAAGTTTAAGCCATATGGACCCCTTGGCAGCTGATCTGCTATCACATTCTTTATACAACATTCAAGAGTAAGTCTGACACTGGACTTCTGGGAACCTTTTTCTCCCTACCTCCACCTGGGATACCAGTTGGAAGTCTTCATGAATAGATTGCCCATAGCAAAATGAGTCAGAATTAATTCCTTTGGCTCATTCCACTGCAGCCAGTCAAATCACTGTGAAAAGACAACTTGAAACTAGTTACATGGGTACAGACTTCTTGTAAAGTGTTGAGATGAGACATATATGCTTTTTTTTTTTTTTTTTTTTTTAACATGGAAACCGCTCTGAAGAATTAAATTCAGACACAAACTCTTATTCTATCAAGGTTTTGAAAAAATGAAATGTATTTATGGCTCCTTAGAGCAGGCACAAATATTATCTATTGGCAGGAACCAAGACAAAGTTCTCAATCTGCTTATTTAAATTCCTTTTTGTTTGTAGGGAGGTGGCTGCAAGGAAGTAATGCAGCTTCTCCCGTGAAGATGTGTAGTTTGATATTGCCTTTGGGAGTCCCATTAGTTGTTCAGATTAAAGGTTCTGGTTTGTTACTACAATAGCTATTCATATTAAACTCATTCATTCAAGATATAAACGAATAAAACTTTACTCTCATTCATTCAAGATATAAATGAATAAAAGTTTAATCTCATCTGTTGATCAGTGACAAGTTCATTAAAGGTATTACCAGCTGAGGAAATGTGTCTTTGCTGTTGCTAACCAAGTCAAAACAAAATGGAGAGCTCATTGCCTTGCAAGTATTTTCCAAATTGTGAAGTTGACCCTGTTTTATACTCATTTTGTGTCTCATCTAGCATATACGAGAATATAGGTCATAGGTAGCAATTATTATGGCTTATCAATAGCCTGTACCAGTTCCAGTTGGATTTTAGGGAACAGGACTCAGTCATATTAGTTTAGGAAAGGGTTCATGGTGCGTAGGAGTCACCGTACTCTGAGCACCAAAACAAAAGTTGTTTGTGGGTTTTTTATAAGTCCTTCTATAGACTTGTCACGTAAGTCTTGCAAGCTTCAGTACCACCAGAGCTGTAGAGCAATTCTGACAGAGAAATTCCCTCTGAAATACATGCTGGCAGAAAATAGTAATATTGTAGAACTAATTAAGTTTCTGGTATAACTGTGTATGTAGAGATAATGATCTGCTGATGGTGAGTCGTAATCTATGGTTATAAAGCCAACTGAACCATCTGAGCCACGATCCCTATATTCTTCTGATATCCCAAGAATTCTTCTGTGGTCACAGAGACCAGTATCTCCAAAGAATATCTCAGGCAGTTTGTCTGCCTTTGTACTGACTACAAAGGGATAGGATGCTCCAGACTTAGGCCTCTCCTTGAAGTTTCTAACTGCAGATAGCATAAACCTGGAAATAGGGATTTCTCCTTTGTCTCTCCTTTTTTCTCTTTTTAATGTAAAAAAGATTTTTAAAAATTAAAGTACTTTTACAAATAGCAGGCAAATTATAGTAGCATGCTACCATGAAGAATAACACAATCTGCTTTTCTTTGCAAATTGGACACAAAGCTGAAACAAACATTAAATTTAGACTAACTGGCTGGAACATGTAAGAACCAAAGTCACGTTGGCCTTTGGGATTCAGGTTTGGAAGTAAAAAGTGGTGGCACTAGTCACAGCCTTGGTGTTTCAGACTCTGGGCTGTGGTATTTTAGGGTCATGTCTGCTCAAATGATCTTAAACTAGCATGTTAATAGCAGTGATATTTGTATTTTCCAGGTTGATTCTACTTTTGGTGGTCTGTTTCTCTCTACCTGTATGCTAAAGAAAAAACTTCCCTGCATCACTTCAGTTTTGGTAAGTTTTCTTTGTGATGGGAAAAACAGAAAATCTGAAGCTGAAAGCATGAATCTATACCAAATCAAATAAATGCTGTGAGACAAGTGTCCATCTATACCCTGATATCTCTGAAGAGTGGAAAAGAAATCCAGGGAGTTTGTTATATCTAGCTAGGTGCATCTATTCTGTTGCATCTAGCTAGGTTTTTATATGATGGGCCAACTTTGTGGTGTCTCGGTGCCTTTTCAGTTCCCACAGATCTGCTTAAAGTTAAGGCTGGTGTTTAAAAAAAACCCAACAGATACTTACCTGCTGATACATGGTACAGTTTTTTGTCAGCATAAAGGCCCTCAAAACTGTAGACCTAGAAAGAGATGTTTCTTTCCTCTTAACAGAGCCTGTGTGGTCTGACTCCTGAACATTTATTATCCGTTAATGAAGTCTGCTGTAGAGTTGAGTGTCCACAAAAATTAAGTACTGGAGCTTGCACTTCCTTATGTAAAAGTACACTCCTTTATGCAATTGTCAGCTTCCCTACATATTTAGTAGCAGTTCCCATATGTAATGTTTAGTGGTCTGAGCTGCTGTAAGTCCACTGAAACCTAGTCTTCAAGTTGAAAGTTAAAGGGCTATCACAGAGCTGGTGCATTGTTGTTGTTGTTATTATTGTTACGTCAGCACTAAAGAAACCTGTCAACAGTTTTACAGGTGAAAAACTACACTTTGCATGGTTTTACACAGAACTGTTCTCTTGCTATTCCTGCCACACTGTCCTCCCCCACCCCCAATCTCCTCAGACTAGGTACCTGGTAGAATTTATATATGGAACCAGGTTATAGTTTTTAAAACTTCAGTAATCATGAAAAATGGGAAGTGTTAGATATGGTTTTATCAAATGCATACATTTGTTCTGAAAAATCCTGCCAATGTTATATTTATGTACATAGATACATACATATAATGTGTTTGACCTTATTTGTTATCCTATAATGGGTCTAGCAGACCTATGTCTGAAGTCAAATATGAAAATATAAGGGCACAATCAGAGCTTACTTTCAGCTTGCTCTACAGCATTAAGACATAGTGGAAGAAACATTACATATGTATATAGACAGTGTATGTTTTACAGAAATATAATATTGGCAAAGCTGAATCAACTAAAGCATTGGTAGTGATCTAAAGTAGGAATGAATAAAGGTATGCTTTCAAAAAAAAAATTCTACTGATTTCCTCACATCAATTGTTGTGACAATAGGTGGCACCCTTATGTCAATAAATATCATCCTGTTTAATTTAACTAAGTTTCCTTGGACTTATCTACTGACATTCCTTTAACCAAAATTATTGGAATTAAAAGCAGAAACAAGTCATCAAGGCAGAATGTCCACTTGGGAAATGGGGGACATGCCTGAAAAGCAAAAATGTAAACTCCATTCTGACTGTTGAGTCAAACACGTGATTTAACTACCAGGACTGCTTTGTTGAGGAAATAGAGAATTTTGAGTATGGGCATCTATTGAGAGATGCACACAACCCATGTAAATGAATGCTTTATAACCAAGGATTTTGACTCCTTTGGGGTTACTTCAGCATGCAAGAGAAAAAAGATATATCCTGTTTTATTTGCTGTTACACAAACACTTGGATGCATGGGATACCCAGATGGTCTGAAACTCATACCCATGCACAATGAGAAAGGGGATCTTGTAAGAATAGACTTCTCAGTAGAGTTTTTGTTACTTTTGCTTCCAAAGTGAGCCAAAAACCTGGAAAAAAATATTAACCAAACTTTGTCAAGCCACAAACATTTTGGTTTGTGGTTTGGATGAATGTTCAGGTCACTTACTGAACAAACCTTACTCATTGCTTCTCTGCTGGGATTGGAAGGAAATTAGGAAGAGGCAGAAGAGAGAACATTAAAAATGCCTAAATGCATTGTGGAATGATGAAAGGACATTTCATATGAGGAAGCGTGAAGACGTGCTTTTATTGTATATTGATTTTGCTGATAAAATTGAGTATAAGAAGAGAACTTTTGCTAAGCATAAATTTAATACATTTTTTTTATTTTCGCAAAAATAGAGTTTAAAGATCTGATGTAATTCTGAAAACATAAACTGTCATGGATTTGCAGGTGGCTCATGAAATTTGCAAAGCCCTGACCACTTATAGGCTGGAATTGGATCAGAAAGTTTCAAGATTCATTGAACTTTTCTAGTCTTGGCAATGTCTCTGTTACACTTTTGCTGGCATTTTGTTTCATCCTTACATTGCAAAAGTAACATCTTATGGTGGTAATGCAAAACTGGAGGGGAAAAATAATTTTGAAAGAGTTAACTAATGAGATTCCATTGTAATTTATGAGCCTCACTTAACACAGCTGTTCTTTTAGCTAGAATTTTGCTAAAGTAGCTATGGTGTTGTAGGGAAAATGAAAATTTCTGGTGTTTCATGAGATGTCATTTATTTAGACCTCTCCTCATTTTCCTTTTATCCTCTCATGTTGATTTTTGCAATGTTTTTTGCAAAGTAGTGTACTACCTGGACAAATTATATTCTTTAGGATAAATGCTGTCTGCAGGCTTTGGTCCCCAAATTAAATTGTTCATTTCTGCTTAGCATTTGCTCCTCAGCATCAGTGAATCTGATTTTAGATGGGTGGTTACAGAGCCAATAGGTTCAAAAGACTGTTGCAAGTCAGTTAAGTCTATGACATTGCACCTAAGCAATATTAATAAAGATGCTTTACCAAACATTTTCATATGCTCATCTTGGACTGACAAATATCCTATTGTCACTGTTTGGTGTGTCTATTCCTTGAATTTCTCTGAAGGGAAAACTTACAGGTAGAAAATTAAATATCTTGTAATGCTGTCATATTTTGCAACTTTCTAAGAAAATACAAATTGCAAACCTGATTGTACATTGTTTGACGTTTTAAAGTTTTTTTTTGCATCTGCATATTCAATTTATAGCATAGAAACAGCTTAAGGAGCTGTACCCCTTTCCAACCTTTTTTTGTGTGTGAGTGCTCGTTCTCCAGAAAAGATGCAGGTTTCTGAGTAGAAACTGGTTTTTGGCTTTTGTTATTATACTATTTAAATAATGTTTTAGGTATGAGTGCGGAAGAAGGTAGAACTCCTAGCTTGAAGGTCTATGCCAAGGTTGTTGATAGCAATCTAACTGATCTGGAGACTTGTGCTAACAGTAAAGAAAAAATGCTTTGGGGATTTTTTTTGTTTGTTTGTTTGGGTTTTTTTTGTTTGGTTGTTTTTTTGTTTGTTTGTTTGTTTTCAGTGCTATTAGGGGAGGCAGGAGCCATTCCAGGACAAAACTGTCTTGGTGGGGTAGAGGGGGACAGAAAGGCTTGTCAATCCGAAACTCTTCCTGTAAGGGTGTAATTTGGTAAAAATATGTTCTGATTTTTTATGGGGAAATAATTGAAATTGAAAAAGAAAAGCTCAATTATCTTTTCATCTATCATGAAGTAACTTTTGATATTTTTTTGAAAGCATAAAATGTTATTCATCCACCATTTCTGAAATAGAAAGGGGGAAAAAGTACTCAGGGAATTGTGCACTGGGACTGTATGGAAAACCCCTTCACTATTGCATTCTGCTTTCAAAACTGGAGTTCTATTTATCTGTCTGTGATTATTTCCCCTGGTATTTTGCATATAAATCACTCATATCTAACACAAGCTGTCAGGCTCCTGAAGAGCAATGGGAAAAACTAAGCGATGACTTTGGGACAGAAGGTACTGTCTGTCTTAAATAATACTTCTGAAGAAACTGTCTCTCCTTACTGATGTATGATGGAAAGTGCAGTGATCATGCACTTGTTTTGAACTTTCCCATAGTTTCTTGGTTGTAGAAGGACTGCCAAAATGGTGGTGACAAAGTCATCAACATGTGGAATACTTTTTCATCCTGGTGAATCCCTTCCTGTGTGGTCCAGAAACTTGTCCTATTTCCTCCGGAAAAATGAGCTTCTCATTTGGCAGCAGATACCAGTTGAAAGGCAGTGTAATTTCTGGTCTACCAGCTGTTGATAATGAAGTGTAGGTTTAAGTCTAGACCTCTGTTTAGCCCTTGGTGAGTGGACAGTGGAGTCTGACTGGTTTATTCATATGAAGAGGTCCCTGAAGTTGTTAATGAGACACAGCTAATCTGTGTCTAAAATTAAATAGAAATATTTAAAATACAGTTTCTAACTTAAGTTTCATGACTTATAATCCTGAATCCAGTTCCCAAGGGTGCAGTTGCTGTCTTGAAAATTCAAAACAAGTTGGACCTTTTCTGTCTAACATCAAAGTATTAGGTTGTGACAGTGAATAAAGTCCTTTGGAGCAGCAGGATCATGCATTGTTGCCTCACTAGGAGTGAGGAGGAGTATTCTGGTTCATCACGTGCTTTCTCTGTCCTGAAGTTGAAACCGATTTGCAAGAAGTCTTATCAAAATGCCACCAACCTTCCCTTCCTGTGAGCAGCAGGCCTCCAAAGGGAATCAGTAACTGTAGGGGAACACCTTTAATTCTTACGGGATAGAGGGAGCACTGTCTCATTCCTATTCTTGGTCTCCCCTTCTGTAAAGACCAAGTTGTATGATGAATTCTGTTTTCCTTAAGTGTGTTTCACTGTGAGCTCCAAGCAGAATACTCTTGGGTAGCAATATTGTGAAACTCATCTGATGTAGTAAAGAAATCAGGCAGTCCTGTGTTCAATATATCAAAAAGAAGCAATTAGACTCTTGTCATAAACAGTAGCCTAAAGGACTAGAAAACCCTTTTGGTTTAATCTAGTTCTCTACCGATTAAGTAGAATTCCTCTGCTATTTCTTCACTTTATCTTTTACAAGCACATAAGTGCATCATCAATTGTGGATGCTGTTAATCCATCCTATTATTTGCACTTTACCTTAACCTGGCTTTAATTTACAGAAAATTTCAAGATTGCTCAATACTGAGGTGTTCCTTGCCACAGGGAGGGCAATTCTGTACATGACTGATTGTTCCTTGTTTCATTTTAACAAAACCCAACCTCCTACCAGCAGAGTATCTAAGGCTAACAGAGATTACTTATGTGCTCTTGAGTATGTTATCAAATATGCAATATATATGATGTATTAAAATTTCATTATATCTCTGGATCTTTATAAATATATCCCAAGGAATGATTCCTTGAGGGCCAAGCTGAGTACTGTAAGATGACCTGTGTGCACTTTGCTCTGGGCTAAGTGCATGTAGAGCTGACTTGACGTGTGTACATCACACAGTGCTTAGTCCTGGCCTTCTTATTGTGTCTCCACGGTCCAAGATGTTGCAGTTTCTTGGGTTTTTTTGTAGCTCAAAAATACTGTATGTAGGGGCTGTGCTGCAGCCCGCCAGAGTGAGGTGGGCTTACTCTGTAGAAGCAGGAAATTGTCACAAGTCCTGGTGCATGTGGTGTTGTCCAAGGACAGAAATCTTTTGGGAAAAATGGAGCCCTACATAAGAAGGATTGGAGACAAAGATGGAGCAGTCCCGTTCACTGTGTTTCTTGGGAACATTCCATGAAGAGAACTATAGACAAAGTTGCACCTGGGTTTTGTTTCAGAAGAAATTACTCAGCTGACTCCAAGAGACAGCCTGGAAGGAAACTTATGTTTATATAATTTGTGTGACTGAGGAACTTGAGGCTGAACTTGGAGTTCTTGATTTTAAAGTGTACATGCACCCAGTCAATGCAGAAGGTAAGCCCCATGGAGCACTGGTATTGCAAAGGACAGGAGAAATTAAGAAATGTCTTCCTATTACAAGTGGTAAGAAATGAAATATGGCTTGCCTTAAGCCAAGATATTGTGGAACTACACCCTGAGTTCAGGTAGGGCAGAACAAAGGCTCTTAAGATCTAAAATTTCTACATGGCTACAGAAGCACTCTTTGCAATCCCTCTGAATTTAAGAGTTTTTAACTGGAGTTGACTCCAGAAATACATGATTGTAAGATATCACTTACCAGAGGTAGATAAATACAGACTTGGAAAAGTCAACTGGTTTTGAGGCACTTTGCTGTCTAATGATTCAGGTATGGGACAAATAGGTGGATTCTTTCTTTCTGTATGGCAGCTTCTCTAAAGCTTGTTTTTGCTGAACTCCCAAAGTACATCAGTATCAGACCAGTATATTTGGGATAATCTACATAAGCATTATTTCGTAAATATTTTAGATTTTCTAAAATCAAGATCTTGCCTAGTGGAATAAGCCTTAGAATTATAAACACTGGTGATTCTAAATACTATTTTCAATGGGATAGAATTTAGGATGCATACAGCATATTGCACCCTGGCATTGGTGCTGGTACTGTCCTCTGTGATTTTCATAGTTTTCCCTCAAGATACATTATTTAGATTTTTCCCAACACAGTCACTTTTTTGAATTTATTTTTTTTCATATCTGAACATAGAATAAGATATTTCACTTTATTTTTTACTGATTTTTATAAGAAGATTGTTCTAATTTACATAGTTCAAAGTTTAGGAGTCAAAAACATTTACAGAAGTAAATTCTGTGGTGCATCAATCACTTGCAGAACCCTTGCAGAAGAAAGGGCCTATTTACAACTCATCTGTACATACACAATGTATGAAGTATTCTGACTTGTTAACCATGTGGTCAAATTTTATATTAAAAAAGTAAACATATTGTGTGGTTTGCAGGGAGTTGCAAAACTAAATGAAGCACATTCAAAATATGGTTTTGGTATAATTCCATTTTCCAAATTCCCGTATTAAACATGAATATAATAGCCCAGGTTTTAAAACCAACAATGGTCTCCTTAGAAGTCAGCATCTTTGTTTTCAGAGTGTTTGGAGTTTCCATGAGTTACGTTGTGCTCATAGCACACAGAGGTGGGTGTGGGTATTAAACAGGACACGGACTTCATGGAGCCCTGTGAGAGGTCAGGAAATTTTGAGCAATATGAAAGACAGAGTTAACATCCACATTTGCAAGTTTCATTACAAGTTCCGGACGGTTTTCAGTTTCTCAGCTAGGGGCTCAGATTTAAATTCCAGACTTCAAGCATGTAACTACTTCACTAGAAATAGGTCTTAATGTCTCTGTGATTCAGCTGACTGTTCTCTGCTTGTGGGCTGTGCCCCTTTGCCTGTGGAGACAGTAAGTTCATCGAGGTGTGGTCCCCTCCTGTGCACACGTATGGAAAGGATCCCAGTGTGAGGTACTCTGAGCTCCTGGGGACAGGACTTCCAATTTTTTCTCTTTCAGTGAGTAGCACTCTCTGATAGGAGAACTGAGATGTAAGTCAACTGAGTGTGTCCCAGTTTTAGGCTAGGAGAACCTGCTCAGGCCTGGAAGCATTACAATGATATGAATAAATAGTTGCAGGAGATGCCTAATTGCCCAGTGAAGTCTCTGCAGAACTGAGGTATGCTTAGCATTTTGTAAGAGTATACAGCTTTTGGCATGCTTAGACAAACTTTTGGCTTTCCTTTATTATTTTTTCACTTTTTATTATTTATTTATTATTTTTATTTTTTTTTTCCTTTATTATTTATTATTCCTGTTGGAACGGGTCCAGCGGAGGGCCACGAAGATGATTAGAGGGATGGAGCACCTCTCCTATGAGGACAGGCTGAGAGAGCTGGAGCTGTTCAGCCTGGAAAAGAGAAGGCTCCGGGGACACCTTATAGCGGCCTTCCAGTATCTGAAGGGAGCCTACAGGAGAGCAGGAAAGCAACTCTTTGTCAGGAAGAGTAGAGATAGGACAAGGAGTAATGGTTTTAAACTGGAAGAGGGGAGATTTAGATTGGATATTAGGAAGAAATTATTTCCTGTAAGGGTGGTGAGGCACTGGAACAGGTTGCCCAGAGAAGTTGTGGATGCCCCATCCCTGGAAGTGTTCAAGGCCAGGCTGGATGGGGCTTTGATCAACCTGGTCTAGTGGGAGGTGCCCCTGCCCATGGCAGGGGGGTTGGTACTCGATGATCTTCAAAGTCCCTTCCAACTCTAACCATTTTATGATTCTATGATTTTGTTTCCAACAGTACAGCAGAGTTGCTAAGTTCTTTGCTGCTTTCAAGGAACAGGTCACCTCTGAGTATCACCCCGTTCTGTTGCCTCCACATTTACAAGCAAATGATTAAATAAGGCACGATAGCCTCATTGATCTTCAGTCAATCCAAATGCCTTCCTGTATCAGACATTTCCACAGGACCTGTGGGGACACAACAGAAGTGTTGACCACTCAAATGTGCTATTATATTGGACATGGGCAAACAAATAAGGCTTTGTTCAAAGTAGTTAACAAAGACCAAACTGGTGTACTTGCTCTTTTTTTCTGAAAGTTTTGTATGTGCTAGGGAGCTGTGGAATCCTTGGATGTTGTTAATAAGCCACTGTGCTTTACTTATGAGCCTTCAGTGTAAGGTTGAAAGGTGAAAGAAAGAAATCCCAGACCTGTGCACCATGCTGCAGAACATGCATATTTACCATGCACAGATCTCAGGAGAAGTCCCCCACCAAGCTGACACTAAAACTGACAGCCAGATGTGTAACTCAGATCAGAGCAAAAATTAAAATAGACTGTGGTTTACAACTGCTTGCAACAATAAACAAAGCATATCAAAGGATCCCCCAAAACATACTTTCTCTGTAGAACCTACATGGTTTTATTATTCCAGTTGCTAACTTTAAAGCATTTTTATCATTTTTGTAGGAGAAGAATTAAATAGTTTCAGATTCTTACCAGGGACATTTGTCAGGGACTAGACTGGCCTTACTGGTCAACCACATCCATCCCAAAGAGACTGTGGTGCGTAGTCAGCAAAACTTCCTTAAGGAAGATGTTACTTGCCAAAGCCTACTTTCCTAAATTTGTGATGCACTTTTATATGGACATTATTTACATAAGGCTCTTCCCACTGCCTCATCCAAATTGTTAGAAATGTCATTTATGTAGCTTTAGTTGGACTGTGCAGTGTTCAGTTCTTCTGTCTGGTTAACAGGGTAAAACAAGAGTGTCCACCCCCTCCAAGCAGATGCAATTGCTTTTTACAGGTAGGCACAAATATCACAATACAGCATGACAAAATGGCATAGAAAGCCTTTGAAACACATTTCAATATTTAAGGATTTAAAATGTGTAAGGTGTAAATTGGAAGTGTTGCCCTGTAGAAAAATTAATTCAGCTTTGCAAACTGATCTGGAGGAACTAACCTGTGAATGGGAAAGCAACAATAGCTGCTTTAATATGAAAACAAGTAAAGCCTCTGTTTCTGCTTGCTTTTTTCCTGACTCTATTTTAAATCTTTAGCATTCTTTTAAACTCCAGATTCATATAAAATTGAAAGATGCCTTGTTCTCCAAGGCTCATATCACCTTACTAGGAAAGCCACGGAGGAGGACTCATAATGTCTTCTATTATATAGCTATTATCTTTACTTAATGTTGACTTGAAATTCTTTGCTAAAGTTCTGGCAATAAAGTTGAAGAAACTTATTCCCTAAATTGTTTCAGCTGATCAAGCAAAATGTGTAATTCTCTCTGTGTCCTGAAAGTTCTGAAAGCTAACAGTTTGTGTTATCCTGACTCAGTCTTGTCACTTTCCTGGAATCTTTGTGGGCTGAAATACTTGGGCATTTTTATTTTTGCAGACATCTGCACTCTGCCATGGAATTAAATGTGAGAAAGTGTTAATTGTATTGTATTACTTCAGAATACTTCTCTGCAAGGCACTCTAGATGGAAAAGAACAGACAAAATAATTGTTATTGGATTAATTTATTCTATTCTGGCCCTCCCCTTTTTACCTTGGTGTATTACTTCTACAAGATTACAGGTTTTCCTGAATCAGGCTTGGAATAATCACCAGACAACAAAATAGATAGGTGATAGTTTCAGCCATGCATACTAGGTCTTCAAGATTTCAAGTGATCACATGCAATATCATCATTTCCTTGCTTCTCAGAGGTCACATTTAGGAAGCCAGTTGTTAAGGAAGGATATCGGAAATGGAATACCTGTATGGAAGTCTATGAGTTCACTGAATTATAGCAGTAGGAAGGGAGGTTTTGAGCACATTGCTGAGAAGGTAAATGCTACTCCTTATAGAACACTTTGTCTCGGATGGATGTTACCCCGTGATAGTTAATCAGAACCTGTTATTCTCTAACACTGAAGATGAAGTGCTCTAAAAAGGTGAGATGCAGGGCGAATAAAATGGTAAAACCAATTCTGCCTGTCAAAGTTGGTGGTTATGAAATTCTGGGTGTGAGCAATTGTGACTTCTTGAGTTTTAAGATGAGATTAAAATGTTCAGAATGTAGAGATAAGGACTCCAGGCTATACAGACAGTTTTACATGCTGTCTTGAAGACCCAGAGAGCTTGAAACCCTTCATTGTATAGTAGCATGACTACAGAAAAGAGAAGATTTTGTCCTGGCTGCAAAGCAGAAATACAAGCTTAAACATGAGACTGAAGAAGGTATAGAACCTGTGCCCTTCAATTTCTACACATATACTATTCTGGTGTCACCTGTGAGAATGGCAGATAGTATTTGCTGGGAGTCTTTATCATCTGCAAATTTATCATTACTACCGTAGGTAAAAACCATGCTGTCCCACCAAGTCCCTCTCTTCCCAATATTCTTGGTAGACTCACTTGTCAGTGAGTGGAAGATGGGTGGAAGCTGGAGTGCTTTCCTAACTCACTGGATTGTCTTTGCATGCTGCAACAGACTAGCTGTTGTGGTCATGGGATTAAAATATTACAAGCTTTGTTTTGAAACAACGATACAAGGAATGTTTGCAATGACTCCTTGTGCAGTGGTTTGTGATTTAGCTCATGTCTGGAAACCACAGTTTCTAGATTGCAGGACAGCTCATAGCTTGGGAATTTCCAAAGTAGCTATTAACTGGAATGCTAGTTTATATAACTGTGTCTGTGTGAGTTCAAGTTTTGTCCTCTGACAGGTGGCAGTGATGCTGGGTTGGGAAGGGAGAACAGGAGAAAACCTATTACTGTTCATTTTTCATGATTACTGTGGAAATTCAAACTTTGACTCTGACCCACCATGTCTGGAATTATCTACCTGGCAAACCAAGTACAATCATGGCAAGAAGTGGTTTGCTACACTGAAGCCTTTCCTATGGGGCTGATCCAGCTCCTCATGAGGTCAATGGAAAAGCTTTCATGGGCTTCAGTGGAAGTCAAAACAGCTGTAAGTGGGCTTTGTCTGTTCCTCTTATCTTGCATCTTCCATCACACCTTGGCAAGGGCCTCTGTTCCATTCTGAAGTTCATTCTGAACTAGGCACTACAAGAATGATAGGATTAGAAAGAACATAGTATGGTGTTTGAGACCCTTTGCTAAGAATGAGAAATACCATCTCTGTTGTGTCTTGGTCATACCTTTTATTCAGTGATTACTTAAGAAGAACACTTAGAGAGTCCTTGCAGAATTCTGTGAACTAAATATGTAACAGCAACAAATCGCTTCAGTCTGACCCCTCTAGTCCTATAGAGGAGCCGCACTTCACCTGTACATTAAATATCTACCCTCAGGCATGAAGCATGGTTTCAGACACCTCTCCAGTTAATCAGTTTGCACAGTGCCTCTTTTTTTTTTTTTTTTTTCTTTGCCTTCATTGTACATGAAACCAAGGTGCAAATTCAGCACCTGCGAGTGCCAGCTTCCACAATGGTGCCCATCTCTGCTGTTTCCTTACTGAATACCTGCTGAAGCAAAACCATGCAACTTCAGTTCTGCAGAACAGGACAGCTTCTCAGCATGGGACCGCATACAGTTAAAGACTGAGAATGAAAGACTATTATTTACTGAAGACACCATGAACTGTAAGAAAATGTGTACACTCTCCCAAACCCTCATCCAAATTCAGAGCATGTCTAAGCTGACTGTCTGGGCACTAATGAGTAAGAAAAAACATTAGGAAGGAATGAGAGGCAAGAGACTTTGTTCTGAATGTACTGTGTTTGTTTTACTGGGGTCAGCATATCTCCAAGATGAAGATGAAAGATTCTTCAGGCAGTCAAAGCTGTGTGTTTTTCTGCTTCCATTGCCACTTTTTGCCTGACACCAGGAGTGGTATCTGCTGCAGATTTGGTGCAGAAAAGATGCAATACAGCATCACACAGATTGATGGAACATAATCAACTCATGGAGGTGGTGCTTTCAGAGGACCCAAACCAGTAACCTGCTGAGGACTCAGCTGTGGGCAAACATACCAGGATAAGAATTACCAGCCTGATTTTTTCCAAGATTGCCTTCCCAGGGTCTCAAAATAGTAATACTGTCCTAAATACTAAGAAATAGAAAACCATAATACTACCAATTAATTATTTTTATTTTCCTTCTCATCTCATTTGAAGATAGCTAATTTTATGTTGTTTTAACTTTTGTTGGGAAGTGAATGCTCTTAGACTTCCATATAAGAGGAAGACCTGCCTTTCTCCAGTGCCCAATTAATGTTTTTTTCTTTAGTCACTAATGAGTCTTTGAATTTTTCATCGTATCTGTCATGACTAGATATCTATGCTTTTAAGGTGAAAGGTCTGATTGCAGTTTAGTTTCTTTGACTGGCAGAGCCAAATCTTTTTAACAAGAACCACTAGTATTGAAGGATTCCTAACACAGTGGTGAGAAATGTTAACATTACAGACATGTTTACTGAAAAGTGGTGTAAGTGTAGTAAAAATGGGTGGTGGAAGCTAATGAACCCTGCTGTAGAAAATCAAAATCTGCATTCGTAGCTGAGACCCTCATGTCAGGAAATGTGATGACATACTTTCTTCATAACCATGAGTTAGCAGAGTTTACGGCAACCTACTTCTGAACCTGGCATAGATATTTTCCAGAGATAAACTGCTGCCTAAACTCTGTGAATCTGAAGACTGTTGGACAAAGAGGGCCAGTAATCCTTCTTCTGAATAATCTTGGATTAATTTATAAGATGCAGACTTGTGCTAATACTTTAAATGTATGAAAACAAAATGAATGATAGGATTTTAAGATGGATTTTATCTCAACAAGTGAGGCGTTTTAATGCACCATAAACATGTAATGCTCACCTCTTCTGCATTACAAGGTAACATATTGTTTTGTTTTCAGTTTACTTCCCACCCTCTAACTGTTGTTCTGTTTTCCATTACTGCAACTTGCAATGTTAACAACAGAATTGTTGAATCATATGAGAAGGGTCCAGCAAATCTTATTTGTTCCACCAAAATTCCTTCCATGTGTCAAAGCTTCCTTTTTTCTTTTGCTAATTTTTGTCATGTGCTCAGTTTTAGTCATTTCTCCCACACATTGGGGGCCAGCATCCTTCCCTCACCACTGACAGGTTTTGAGGCCTTATAAGAAGTAACCAAAGTCTGTTGGACTTACCACATCCTTAGAATAATGTAATCACTGTGCATAACTAAAAGCTGCTCTCAAGAAGAGGGGAGAGGAGAAGAGCAAAACAGAATAACGAAATAAGGAACTTGGACTGGAGAATGTAAATGGTGATTCAAATGAGAGATGCTACATGGTATGAGAAGAAATCTAGACAAGAGCTAGACCTCTCACTAATATTGGAGGAACATTTGATTTCAAAATGGCTCATGACATAAAATTAAGTAGCTAAATTCAAGTGAGGGAAAACGCATCTCCAAGATAAACTGACCAAACTCATATGGAAGTGTGAAAGGCAGCATGGGATTTTGAGAATATTTCTCTGCAGTCCTTTTGAAGTTTGTCAGCTATAGCTCAGAATCACATAGGATTTTGTTAGGGACTACTGTGTACTTTATTTGCTCAACGGTGTGTTTTGTGCATGTATGTTTGGGGGCAGGTTTCCAAACCTTTAATGCTTCTTTCTTTCCTTTGGGAAAGGACAATTTGGGTCATTGGTCTCTGAAGAACTTTTTCCATCAGTGGTTTTGATTTGCTCAAGGAAAGTGAATGGGAATTCTATTAGGAGCAAATGCATAGCAGAGACATCTACTGCTGCCCTTTAGCTGCTGGAGACTTTGCTCTCGTGTGTTTTATTTACCTCATAAAAAAAAGCTTAGAACCTTGTAAAAAATATATATCACAGAAAAGATGTGAGACTTAGCACAAATACATGCCACACGCATAGGCAGGTCTTTTCTTTGCACGTATCCAATAAGCTTTCTTTTTTTTTATTTTGTTTTTGCCAACTTCCCATTGTTTCCTGATATATGAATTTGCTTTGGCTTGGGCCACACTACCTCCATTGTTGCCGTAGGCTTTTTCTCTCTCTACAAATTTATTTACCCAGCAAAAAGAAAAAAAAAAGAAAAAAAGAGAGTGCGGATACACTTTGTTAGCAAAGCCAAAGTATGTAAACGTTTATAAGAAGTGATGCTTACATTAATCTTAAGTAAACTGTAAGAACACATAAAACTTTAAATGCTTAATACTTTCTGGACATTACATTTTGGTACAGGATTAGAACTTTTGCTAGCCAAACTGTTAAGGATTAAAGAACTGGAGCTCAGATCTGGCACTGTCCCATAGAAGTTTTGAATATATGGAAGATTTTTAAACAGTACTTGAAAATATTTGGTTCATATTCATAACTGGGCCCCAGAAGGACCTTTGCGTTCTTCTACTTGGTCAAAGGCCTGCATGTAGAGAGGTGGAGGACTCAATGTCATTCCTCATGGCCAGTCATCCATCATCAGGACTACTGTCATAGTTGCCTCTGCAGTTGCTGTTCCTCCCACACATTCTCACTGAGAAGCCAAAGACTCTGGAATACGGATGCTGAAGCATGGTCTAAATTATCTGCTTTTGCAAGGCAGAAGTTTGGTTTTCAGCACAGTCTTTAATTGCACAGAAGAAGCTAGGCACAGTATTTGCACCAGCATGCTACTTATGATCAACATGGTTTTCATTTCAGGACTTTTTTTTTTTTCCCCATCTATTTGAGAGTACGCTCCTTATTTAATCTTAGGATCACTGAAGTTTCCTGTAGGGGAATAATTTATTCATGAGCCTCTTTTATCTATTTTATTGTGGTGTTTCTCCTATAAGATTAATTTGTAGTGCTGCCTTTTAGCATAAATGAAAGCTTCCAAGGGCCAGAAAAGCCCATGAAAGTTACTATTTTGACCTAGTGGGTATTGCTGGTTTTTGAAAATCACGTCTGTAACCCCTTCTGGGCCAATACCTGCAGCTAGATGGAAACATTATAGAGAAAATGTAGTTTGACCAATAAGCCTACATTACAGTTCTTGTGAAGCACAGCAGCAGCCTCTGTAAGCTGACTTTCCTTTTTTATTTTTTTGTTGTTGTTTCTGAAAAGGAGTTTTGTTAGGAGGAAACAGAATTAAAGTTACTACTTTTTCAGTTTTATTGCAGTTTTGTGTGTGTGTACAGGGGAACACTCTTTGGCCTGTCTGGAGTGATGATGTCTGCATTGCTGAAGTCTGAAGGAAATAGCTTCTGAAGAAATTCCATAAAGCAGGCTGTAATACAGAGTTGAATACTTAAGTGAACAGCATAAACCATTGGGTGTGAAGCACTGCTTTCCCAGTGGCCACTGCTCTGTAAAGTTGGCTGGGAAGTAGCCTGCTTCCATGGGATTCCTCCTCACGGGGCTGTAGTGGGGAAGTGCAGTGGCTGTGCTTTCAAGAATTCTTGTTTGTTGCAGCAATGACATTTCCATCTCATGACAACTTCCAGGTGTCTGAAATTTCTCTTTATTCTGCCTTAGAATGAAGATAAGTCCATGCAAACCATTGGCTCTTTCACACACTTTCACAAGAAGCCATGACTTCTGATTCATATTGAAAAACTGAAGTTTTTGACCCAACTCTCTATTTTTTTCTGAAAGGGACTAGAAGGTCCTCCTAGATGTTATGAACATTACTGTCAAAATCTTTTTCCACAGAACATTTAAATGGAAATGTATTATTTTATGAAGAAAATCTGTGAAAAATATTCTGACCATCTCCTATAAATGTTTTGCAGACATTTTTTAACAATCCTACGTTGATTTGCACTTTCTTCTGGCAGTGTTACGTGTCTGAAATGTGTTGTTATTCCTTTGGACAGTTACTGTTTCTGTATTGAGATTGGAATGATCCTATCTGAATCTCTTTTGTGCCCCTTCTCCCCTCCCTCAATCTGTCTTTCTCTATTGCCACAAGGGAGTCCCCCCTGATGAAACCTGTTTATCTATTGCAACGTGCTTTCCATGAGACTTGTACTCCTGTGTCCAATTCAATTGAAATCAGACAGTGGGTTCAGAAGCTCCTAGTGGGGGAGAGAACACACCCACACCCACAAACCCAAAATGCTCACATCAGCCTCATTTCCTTCGGAAACCAGCTGAAAACCACAGAAGTGTAAATTACTGCAGGTGATGAAAGGGCTTGGCAAAAGAGGCCCTGAGGTCCAGTCTGTGCTCTGAAGAGCATTAGCATGGATGCAGATGAGCTGCAGAGACATCAGGGAGGCCAAGTCACAGACTCAGTAATAAAGCTGTGCCCTTGGGAGTTGAGATTATGACAAAGGTTATGAGGGAGGACCCCTGGACAAGAAACCCACACATCTTTGTCCCATTGGTGATATATGCAAATCTCAGTGCATTTTTTGCAAAGAGTTAACAAGAATTATCCTTGCGGATTACAGAAACACTGTTCACACTTAAACAATGTACCGACTCTTCCTTGCTTGCATCTTTTCTCGGTGTTCCTGGCTGTCCTAAATGGAACCAAGAAGTTGGTTTTACTGCAGTAGGTTTGATACTGGTTTGCAGTCAGGAAAAAAAAAAAAAAAAAGAGTTCACAAATGTCCGGTAATAATATTTCCTTTTCACTCTCCTCAAGCTGTAGATGTGTCTCTTTTACAGCCTGTTTCTCTTTGGTGGTCTTAAACCCAGAAGACTTTCCAGAGCTCTGTTCCTCATGCCAGATGCCTGCAGTGAAATTCAAGGGTGGTGGGAATGGTCTCCAGCCATTATACAACCACAAAAATCTCCCGATGATTGAGAAATTTCATTTAAACAATAAAAAGCAGGGTACAGATAACAGAGGAAAGAAGAAAAAAAAAAAAGTAAGATGCAAGCGTGTCTCTCCTTTACATTTCATAGACTACATCTGTTGTAGCTAAAGATTTCATTAGTGCAGCTGTTGTCTAGCACTGTCTGCTCTATACTTAGTTCTTCCTATGAAAATGTAATACACTAAATCTGGGATGACTGTTTTAGATGCCCTGTTCTTAAGATACTTGAGTGACTAGATGGTGATTTTGTCACTCTATAGATCAGGCTATTATCTGTGTAGAGCTTTATAGGATATCTAGCAAAAAAAAGGGGTGGTAGTAGAAGTTAGTTGAGTCAGCAGCTGTGGGGAAAAAAATGAATAAAATATTGGAACACCTCTTTTATATGCTTGGCAATAAAATTGAGCCCAAAGGCCAAACTTGCAGCTGCTTATTCTCCTTGAGATGTAGATATTTCTTGGGGAGATTCCTGAATCACATTTTCCCTGTGGCAGACACCCTAACCCACTGATTTCAACAGAGAAGGCATCTGATCTTGTAACTTTCCATTTGTGGTAGTATGGCCACAGAACTATAAAAATTTCTCCTCTAGAGCAGGTATACTACCCTGAGTGTTTCTGATGTGTGCAACTTCATTGCTAATGTCTGTGATTTTTAACTCTCATTTGTAAGTCAATCATAATAGAAATGGGAGACTTAGCATGAATCAGATCCAAAGCTGCCATGAGTCAGCAGATTATTCGAAGGTGTAGGTTTGCTGCACAAACTAATGGACTGAGCGCAAAGAGCTTGAAGTTTTATCTCCTTCTAGCTTTTCTTGTTCATGTCTGTTCACATTAAAGAAAGTCTTCATGGTGGGAAAGGGGAATCAGAGCACAGGAAAACTGTTGCAAGTATCTGCCTGATGCTGGACAAGACTTTATTTCACAGATAGACCTTAGTGAAGGAGGCAGGTCTAATGATATGAATAAGGAGCTTTTTTTTAAGTTAGAATAACAACTTTGGTCTTACAAGCTTCCTGCCAACTGTGCCCCTTTCTTTGATTTTCATGTTTCAGGTGTAGCTATTAGAGCCTCTCTGGTTGCATTTTACAAGAAATGACTGAGCTCAGTATGTGTCCCAGTGTCAGGTGTTAGTTTGACGTCTCGCACGTCATTGTCATGACTGTTCACAGTTGGCAACAAATATGTAGACATGTAGAGAAGCTGGTAATAGAGCTGTATAAACATGCAGAATTAGCTTACACCTGACCGTGAAATTCGACCTGAAATTTAGGTCAAATACAAGTTAATAACCTACATCCTTTTTCTGGTTTTAGCCTTGGCTCCCCTGTTCCAACTGGATTGGTTGTTTGTGCTTCTTCAAAAAACCACGCTGATGACTGTTAAAAGACCAGGAAATGTTTTGCCTATACAGGAAAAAAATATTCTGAATGCTAACTTTGAACTTTGTATACTGTGATCAAGAATGTTATCACATAATAAGTCAGGGAAATTATCTCCACTCAAACCATCTTTAAGTGACCACAGATATGTTCTGTCACATTCTTTGGAACATCTTTAATGTGTTAGTGGACTTTTATATCCCATTACATTTGTGCCTTTCTCTTTGGCCTGTCATGAGACTTTTTTGTTTAATCTTATTCTTTAGCTAGCAAACAAGATTTTTAAAACTATTTGCTGCTGGGAAGTAAGTTTTAATCATTAAAATGCCCGACATGTATAATAGTTTTAAAATAGCAAAAAAATATGGAGAAAAATCCATACACAAATAATGCTGGGCTTAAGTTTATGTTCCTTATTCAATTGAAAATACCATTGAAGTAATTTAGATTTTTGCTGAAGTGTGAACACAGAATATCCTACTTTGATTCTTTTAAATATGTCTTTTTACTACATTGTCAGGAACACGTCTTTGATATTTAGGTTCTGATGAAATAGTATCAACTGGCAGTAATGTAATTAAGGAAAAGAATGAGTGAAATTTTCTACAGATTTTCCACAGGCTTTGGAGAAGACTTATTATTCTCAGGCATGGTAGCAACTAAAGCTTCTTTGTTCAGTTACATCAATATAAAGCATGATGTATATCTGCTGATGTAAATGAAGTGCATTCACATCTACTCTCCACATTGCGTAAGGTTCAAAAGTCCTTGAAGAACTTACCCATCACACTCCTTCACTATCTCAATATATTTTGGGCAAGCACAACTTTAAAGTTACCACTGAAAATTAAGTTTTCAGATAGACAACCTTCTAATGGCAGTATCTTCAGTGGGCTCTAGGATGACAAAGGAGATAGGGCTCATGTCTGTTTTCTTTATCCTTAGAACCTTTCTGCTAATAAAAAATTAGCTGAAAAAAACCCTAATCCATCAAGAAGAGGACAAGGCAGGAATTTTTGTGGGAAATGTAACTTGGAAATCCTGATTATTATTTTTTTCAGGCCAGAACAACTCCCAGTATAAAAGACAGTTTCAATCAGTTTTTGATTTTCACATTGAATTTTGAGCAAAACCACTAAGGAGTTACATTTTTGGCATTATTTAAATGAAAATATTCTTTTCCAGATGCAAACTCCTTTTAAAACATGAAGTTAAAAGGTCAATAAACATAAATTTAAAAGGTTAATATTGAAATATCATGTATTCTAAAGAAGTACTTTGAATGAAAATTGTGGAGAAACTTCACAATCATTCATATCTATACAGTAGAAAATAGAGAAATGGAATTTTAATATATCAATAGATAGAAAAAAGTTGTATGTTGCTGCCATAATTATTTGCATTTTACAGATGGGAATACTGAGGCAAAAGAGGAGAATCTTTTTCTTTTCATAATGCCTAAAGTGGGTAGGAATCAAAAATTATATCAGTAGGTTCATGCTATTTGTGTTGTATCCTGGCCACAGGTGAAAGCAGTTCTGCATAAGTGCTGAGAGAGAGCACATATTTGCTGGGCATAGCTTTAAGAGCACAGGAAGATGAGTTTGTATCTCCAAGTTTAGGTAGAAGTATGCTGTAGAAGCTGGGCTGTGACAAGATTGTATTTTCCAACCTGGTGCTTGTATTTGGACAGCTGATATCTCTAGAATGGGTGTATTTGCTTGGAAGCCAAAACCAGGATGAGAATTGCAACTAAACTTCTATTTGTCTAGACCACAGAATAACGTTGACTGCAAGTCATAAAGCTATGCAAGTCATCTGGTCTAACCTCTGGCTCAAAGCAGGCCAGCTTCATAGTGGGATCCACTTCAGAGTTAGATTAGGTTGCTCAGGGGCCAGGCAGCAATTCACAGGATTTGCATGATGTTTTGAGCTGATTGGTACTCCAGCTTTGTGCCACAGAAGAGGAGCCATGTTACAAACAATTTGGATAATTTGGGCAGCAGAGTTTTAGTGATAAAGAGTAAATATGTCACAAAATTTGACTTTTGAACTGCTGAGAATTGAAGTCATCATAATTCAGGCCAATATATAGTATCTATGCAAGCAGACAACTAACAGAGCAGTATTAGATGCCACAATAAATGGCTGCGTGATAGCAGCAGTGGTTTGCCAGGAGGAGAAGCAACACAGACAATATTGGCCAATGGTTCAGCAAGCAATGGCCCTGATGTAACACAGGGCAATGCTGCCAGCAGCGTAGCACAAGTGTTAGTAACAACTGCATTAATGAGTCTTTTAAAGATGGAGACTATCAAGAGGATGCTTTGTGCTCTCTGTCTAATAGGTGACATTAGTGACTGTCTGATGAGGTTACCAATCTATTTGTCTGTTTCTTGTGTGGAGCTCATCCAGGAACAGGCACAGCCCTGACCACAATGCTGTGACATGATGCTGGAGGCTGGCACCATGCCAAGTGGTGGTCGTAAGTGGGACCAACCACCCTCTAGAGCATCGCCTCATCTTTTCTTTAGTCCCTATGAAATTGCCCCCTCCTGTTGAGGTTGGCCGTGCTAAATCAATGTGACCTGACCAAAGAGATGCTCTGACAATGATTCCAGGAAGGAGACGGATCCCAGGGGAAGCTGTTTGTATATAGTGGCTTGTGACCTCTGGTTGTGGTTGAAGCTGAAATGTTGTAGTGGGGTGTGGGTTGCAGAGCTCATGCCTGTGGAACAATCTGTTCATGCAGCGTTGGCACGGGATGGGGATTTAGCAGTGAAGCACCATGTTGAGATGATAACTGGCTCATGGGCAACTATGCAATGGCTGTGGCAGCATCTTGATTGTTTTGGGAAAAATCACAGGAACCTTGGGAGGGGGTGAGAAGATATTTTCATTTGCAGCCACTGTTACTGCCCTTGGTTGTGCCAGCCTCTATGGGGCCTGGCAGGCTTTGGCCTTCAGTGCTAATGGCAGCAGTAGCCTTGTGGCTACCTGACCAGCTGCCTCTCCTGCCAGCCTCCCACTTGCTGGAGTGGGGCATGAAAGGCCAGCAGGAACTAGCAAGAAGCAGATGCATCACAAAGCTGGATCTAGAAATGGGAAGGCTATGAGGAAGCAATCCACCAGTCGAGGAGTCTTGTATTTTTTGTGTTGGTGTAGAGTGGGCATCTATTTCAAATCGCCTCTGCAATGAGTGCTGCTCTGGACTAGGGCCATGCCCCAGTGACTGTGGTGGAGCTAAAAAAGGAGCTGAATATCTTTCTTTTAGAAATGTTCTAAAGGATAGTAGTTTAACAAGTTGTTGCAGGAATTGTGAACGTTTTCTGGAGACTCACAGTAAACATATCACTGTTTAGCACATGGGAACCTGTACTTCAGAGAGTCAGCATTGGCAGAAAAAATGATGAAAACCTACCAGTATTAGAGAAGGAGCTGTAAACAGAAAAAGCAAAGGAATTAATGTTCTACTAAGTAATTTTTTGTTTCCCGGAGATAAGAAATAGTGTATCTATCTGGGCTACTGCATAGGAAGGGAAGATGGAATCATGGCAACTGAATACACTGAAGCCTTGGAATACAGTAGAACTGTGAATGTATTTCTTGTATAGGATAAAGTCACCTGTTTCTTCCAGAGCTTCAGCCTTATTAGAGTCCTCATGTCAGAAGAAGGAAGGATAAAGGACATGTCTAAAAATCTATTTGAATAGTTTAAAATCCCTGGTGAGTCCCCTAGACAAGGATTTTATCTGTCATGTGGTGCATTGCCTGGAGGGTAGGGATAGTCATATCACACCGTTTGAACAGTTGCAGAGAATGACAAGCTGGATATGCGTCCAGATACTGGCTAAAGCTAAATGAGGCAATTCCCAGAGAGAAAGAGAGCATCTATATGGGAAAAAACCCCAAACCTATAACCTTCCATCCCCACCCCTCTCCACCCTTGAACACTGTCTGTATCGGAGACCTTCTAGTGAAATGACAGAGATCAAAACAGCTGTGAACTTCTCACCAGCCCTAACATCTTCCTAGATGTAAAGCTGAGCTTCTGTGTTATTCAAGAGGGCCTATAACACAGAACATGGTAAACCAGTCTTGATGCCATTGGATATATTTGTACAACAGGTAAGAGGGAAAATAAACTCATGAAATGCTGAATGGTAAAGATTTTCCTGAAAAGAAATGCTAAAATTTTCTCCTTTCTTGGATTTGGCAGCATTTGCTATGAGGCTGGCAAAAGATGGTAACAATGAAGCATTTTGTGATCTTGAGATACTCTTTGTTCATGGGGTGGGATCATGTTTCCACAGGGTTATGTGAAGTATACCCTCCATTTTTCTTGTGAAATCTTTGGCTTGGAGCTATTTAGGTCACTAGGAAGATCCAGAAAACATATTGAAATGTAATCAGTGCCACTAGTTATGCCAGCTACAATGTGTGTTCTGTGGAAATGGCCTGGACATCTGTGATTGAAAGATAAACACTCAGTAGCCTTCTGCCTGGGAAAATGACTGCTTTTAATCAGTGTATACACACACTTGAAATAAGTAAAAGAATATGTAACAGCTTTCACTTTGGAAAAACGCAGCCATCTTCTCACCAATCATGGGCAGGCCACTTGCTGAACAAAAATGAAATTAAATCTATTCGAAATCTCCATGTCATCCAGATTCAAATTACCAGGGGAGGATAATCTTTATTGTGGAGATGAAAAAGAAATGATTCATAGAAGCTTGGAAGTGATTAATTTGGAAGGCTGTGAATTCAGTCCAGATTTGCATAGGAAGGAAAGTTGGGTTCTTAGCCTGCAAGTGGGTGTATAAAGGAAACAGTCCTTTGGAAAATAGTCCTGGAACTTATACCAGAGACTAAAAATTATTTCTGAAGTTGGGTCAGTCACTAGTAGCAGCTCAGTTTTCAGGCTGGTTGCTAGAATGACCCAGATTCCCAGCTGTTAGTGATGGTCACAAGATAGGTTGATACCAGGATTTCTTGTGAACTATGCGGAAACAGAAGAGTCTTTGCACTTGGGTGGTGGCCACCTGCAGAACAGAAGCCAAGATGTCATGGTGTTACTTTTTGAATGCCCAAATCATAGAATCATAGAGTCATAGAGTCATAGAATGGTTAGAGTTGGAAGGGACCTTAAAGATCATCTCGTTCCAGCCTCCCTGCCATGGGCGGGGACACCTCCCACTAGACCAGGTTGTTCAAAGCCCCATCCAGCCTGGTCTTGAGCATTTCCAGGGATTGGGCTTCCACAACTTCTTTGGGCAACCTGTTCCAGTGCCTCACCACTGTCACAGTAAAGAATCTCTTCCTAACATCTAATCTAAATCTCTCCTCTTTCAATTTAAAACCATTACCCCTTATCCTATCAGTATACTACCTGAGAAAGAGTCCTTCTCCTGCTGTCCTGTAGGCTCTCTTCAGGTTCTGGAAGGCTGCTATAAGGTCTCCCTGGAGCCTTTCTTTTCCAGGCTGAATAGCTCCAGCTCTCTCAGCCTGTCTTCATAGGAGAGGCGCTCCATCCTTCTAATCATCTTCATGGTCCTCTGCTGGACCCATTCCAACAGGTCCATGTCCTTCCTATGCTGAGGACTCCAAAGCTTGGTGCAGTACTTCAAGTGGGGTCTCATGAGAGCAGAGTAGGGGGGTAGAATCACCTCCCAAAAATCAGGTACAAATCAGGTACAACCTAGAGCTGCTTTGCCAGAAGACTGCCATACGAACAGATGCAACAGCTGTTTTGAGGCTCTGCCCTTTGAAAGAGATGTCAGGGATGTAAATATAGAGTAGAGGGATAAGAAGAACAGTCATGCTATCATAAAATCATAGAATGGTTTGCGTTGGAAGGGACCTTAAAGATCACAGGGGTCAAACCCCCCTGCTGTGGGCAGGGACGCCTATCCAAGATCCAGGGTATGACAGAGTGGTGCCATGCTTTGCTTCTCCCATACTTAGTTCTTGTTTTGCAAGTAGAACCTCAGCTTTTCCTTGAAGCACCACTAAGAAACGTGATGGTAAGGGTGTGTCTGAGGTAAGGAGAGAAGGTGGACTGTTCAAATGAGGTTTGTATGTGTACATGTGTATGCGTGTATGTGTGTAGCATGCCATTAAACAAATAAATCTCCTTGCTTGCTCCATAACTGGAAAAAAAAAATTGCAGAAAATGGCTTGTCAACAAGGGAAAGAAGAATAATTTGGAAGTGGGGAGAAAGGCCTAAGGAAGACCCCCAACAAAGAAAAGAATGTAGTAATCTTACTGAGATTGAAGGATATCTTTCGGAGAAGCTAAGTAAAGAAGTCCTGGTTTGCATGTCCAGTTTTGGCCAACCCTGTGTTTTTCTTATGCCCTGTATAAATAGAAACGGTCCTCATCTGAGCTGGAGGTGATGCTGATCAGGTAGCAGGTTAATACACTGCAGAAAGTGGATTTGCATAGTATGATTTCTGGTGTTGAACTATGTCCAAAGTTCCAGTGATTTTGGTATCCCTCTGTAGTTTTGTTTTTCACATGGATGAATTGCAGGCTTCTGCAAAACTATCTGTCAGTGCTTATGTCATGCACTGAGGTCTGCTGTGTATAGATTCTGTCTGTGAATGGTTCTTGTTCACTGAGTTCTGCCTTACTTAGAGTCCCAGTGGAAAAATATCTGGTTATTTCCTGTAGGGACATGCAGAATGAACTGACCATACTGTACCTCTGCTGCCCATTTGTACAGTCATTTTTTAACAAAGGAAGTCTTTGCTCAGTGTGTTACAGGTCATTCAGGAAGGAAATCTGTGAGAAATACATGAACACTACTTGTCAGGTTCAGGGCAGGAGAGTACAGACAAGTAGCTTCAACTGCTGGCAAATAAATGAAAAAACATTTTATACTATAACGTCCTGTTTTGAGGTAAAGCAAACTAATTTTCTGTTTTACAATTTTACTTTTTTATCTGGTCCTCTTCTAACTAATTAAACTCTGATATTAGCAGCACATTGTTCAGAAAACTCTTCACTTACACAATGATAAGACATGATTACTCCAAGGAATGGTATGCAGAGAGGCCCTTGCTTATGCTTATTGCTATAGCAGTTGAGGTCAGATAATTTTGTTACTTGCCCTGTTGGAGGGGTGGAAGTGAAAAAGTGTAGAGGGGTCCCACCTGCAAGGAGGAATGGACAGGACAGGTGACCCAAAACTGACCAGCTGGGGTATCCCATCCCATCTGCATCATGCCCCATATAAAAGCTGAGGGATCAAAGGGTCAACACTCTTTCTTCGATGGCCAGCATCCACGGATTCTGTATGTTTCCCTGCCTTTGACCCCGATTCGAGTGGTCCTGACTCCAGATCTGGAATCCAGCTGCTATTGATCACCAGCTCCAGTCTGGGACTTTTCCTGATGCCTTTTTGTGACATGATCATTATCCTGGGAGCTTGACATGGTTTTGTATATACTGTATCTATTTCATTATTTTCTTTTTACTTTTATTTTAGTATTAATACTTCATTAAAGTAGTTTAGTTCATTCCAAACTCCTAAACCTCTCGTATTCCTTCCTCTTCTTTCTTTTCTTGGGAGGGAGGAAGGGCCATCTGTCAATCTGGTTTTGGTAAATTTGGCTGAAACCATGATATGTAAAATAAATGAGTAAAGTACAAGAGCTGTGACATGCATGTAGAACAATAACTTGAACTATTTAAAGCCTCTTTGCAGAATTCAGCTTGATACTATGGAAGCTGAACAGTGATTATAGGATCTAATGGAAACAGGAATTTCTTTAGTGTTGTCATGGTTAGAAATAGCAGGACTGGCTTTATCACGGAGAAGGCTCTCTGTGGGCATGCAGTGAGCATACCACTGTTACCACCTTTGTCATTTTTGCCTTTCTTCTCACTGCCCCTCCGGATCCCTGCATCAGAGGTCACATAGGTACTGCATGGCAGTGTCTGGTAAGAGGGTAGTCCTCAAGCTGACCTCAGCCAGGGGTCATAGTTGTTTTCATGTTCCTAATGCATGGAGGAATCCCTGTCATACTTCTGCTTTGCAATCATTTATCTGTCATGACAACTGACCAAAAGAGCTGAGCAACTTTCCACAGAAGTTCTATCTTGAATAAATCCTGACAAGCTGATGTTTGTTTCAGTTCCTAATCTGGATGAAAAGACAATATAATAGAAGTTTCTTCTGGGTTGAAAAACTCAGATGAGTTTTTATGAGTAACTACTTGACAGAGTGAAGCAGTTTAGTCGATACCAGTCTGGTCTTCCATTCACTGTGAACAAGTAATGGAGAGCTGTGGTTTCATAGCTATTAACTTATTATTTTGTTTTTTAAGTCATGGACTTGATTTGGTTGATGTATCTTTTCATGTCTAGCATTTCCACCTTTGACCTTATCTCCAGGCAAATGTGTTGTTGGTGTACAATTTTATTATCATGAGCTCTGCACAAATCCAGACTTGCTACTTAATTGACAATACAAAACATTTTTAAAAAGCATCAAATTATACTAGACTGAGAGCACTTTGAATTTTCCTTCTGATGTTATAAAATGAATGAATGCAATTTATTCTCTTGAACAATAACTGAGGCCAGAAAAGACAATCCAGACTGAATATTTCCCCATCAGAAAATGGGATTTAGTTAAAACAGAAATAAATCTCTGCATCTCTTTTGTGGTGGTGTCTCATGGGACTCAGTTGCAAGCCTCTCTTGTTCATTCTCTCCCCCAGGACCTGAATGGCGTCTGCATTACACTGCAGGATCTGCTCTGACACTGCACTGTTTTATCAGTGAAAAAGTCTGGAAAAAATCCAGGTTTTAGGGATGCAGTTGCTGTGGGACACCTAGAACTACTCATCTTTAGCCATAGAAGGGATTCATTTGTTCTCTGGAATGGATGTTGACATCAAAAAAGTATTTGGGTGTGATTTTTTTTTTTCCCCCTAATGAGAATTCTGTGGCAATCGGTTATTTCCTGCAGAATAATAAGGCAGCAATTACTGCTCATTTTTCAGTGGGAAAAATAATTCATTTGGTTTATTTCTTATTTATTATTATTTTGATTGCAGTCATACTTACAGGTCCCATCTGTGTTTGGGAGTCATTTCCCTGGGCACTATATATTGTCTTAGTAAGAATTAAATGAAAAAGCAAAGGCTGGGAAGGACTAAACACAGAGACCTTTTACATTCCCTTCCAGAAGAGAATCTATAAGAGCAGGATTCAGAATTATTATAGAAATAGAAGAAACTTTTGTACCAGGTGCTCTACAAGCTTAGGTGAAATAAGTTGCATTTAAAATAAACTGGTTTCAATGACATTTTCTCATTTCTGAAGTCTTCACTCTGGACTGGAAGTTTCTTCTGTTAAGCTGATGACATTAGTCTTTGACCAATCCAAATGGCCACAACTGCTGCATACTCCTGCTAATGTTTCTCTCTTCAGATATGTCAAGGTAGGGCAGTTTCCTTACCTCCTGTGGGAAAGTAAGAGAAGATCAGAAAGATTGTAATGCGCTGTAGCTGGGGTGTTGGAAAACACATATATCAGGCTCATCATTGTTTAGTCTTATGTGCTCAACAAGTAGAACATCTGCACTTAGATAACATAGGCCTGCGGTGGAATCAGAGGCACCTTATTGAACATGCCTGAGATTTGTGCCCTGCTGTTGGAGACTAAAACTACTCATGCTTGAATCACTCGTATACAAGCAGGAACAGCAGGTTCAAACTCTCTCACACTAATGAGGAAAAACTGTCTAGCGAAGACTGAGGTCTGCAATGCCTACCTCCCCACTTGTGTTCCTCTGCCCAGGTACATCTCTGAGCGCCCTTGGTTTGCAAAGTATCAAGGTTAAATTTACTTTGTATTTCATCCATGGGCTTGTGGTTGCTCCTGCATCCTGTATGTGTCTGCTCATATGCCTCTCTCCCAGTGAGGAATTCCAGAGCAATAGAAATTCTTCAGTGGATGAAAAAAGCAGGATCTGCTCGAGTGACTGACCAGTTTCCTTTCTGGGTTACTTGTATCAGGGACAGACTGATGTTAAGAACTGAGAAAGAATGGTGTAATGTGCCTGAAACACTAAAACCTATACTACAATACTAAACTACAATTTATTAGGCCTTGAAACCTTAGAGAGTTTACCTTTTACTCTTCATTACTTAACATCACATGCACATGATACCCGTGTGCTTTCTGTATGGAGATGATGAAATTATTGGTGCTGGGTAAGGTGCTGGAAATAATGTGCCTCCTTCTCTTGAGCTTCCTTTTTTCTGGTATGTTTGTAGTTTTAGCTCAGTATTTAACCTATTTAGGAAGTGGTTATGGCTTTGAAATGTGATTGGGTGATACTGCTAATTTAGAATGTGCTTGAAGGGAGAGAGGGAAATAATTGGCTGCTCTGTTACATCTTGGGGCACTGGAAATGGTATTACTTTGACTTCTGCCTAAAATAGCTCAGACCTGATTTCCCGATATGCTGAGAAAACATCAAAATACTTCTGTTGAAATCAGTATTTCAGAACACTCAAGAGACGGTGGGTCACTTGTTCTAAGTATATAAGGTACAAGCAATTCCTGAAGGGAGATAAGTCTTTACTGAAACTTAAATATCATAGTAGTCCTTATTCTGCACTGTTATCAATTCCTTCTCAGTTGTGGTTTGTGCGGAAGGCTGATTTTCTCCATTCCTTGCTCCAAGAGGTTCTATTTTCATTCACCCTAAGAAGATAGTCTCACGGAAGTATATATAAACATTTGCTTCAAGCTACTCCAGTAGAATCCAATCCAATATGTACGGAAGTCTTTCTAGTGACTGCAGTTTGATCATTTCCATTTACTCCTGTAGCAAATGACAGTTTAGTTTTTAAAAAAAGAATAGGAGGAAAGCTTTGGTGAAAACCAACGTTTGGTATTTGTAAAATGAATCCAAGTGTAGCTGGTTTTCTGTTGGGTTACACAGCTGTGTTGTGTATTGTACTTTCAGCAGTTCACGTGTACTGAAATACTCATCTGCATTGAATCCAGTTTCATATATAGCTCGAGATTCTTGTTACTTACACACCTATGCAAACTCTATCCAAGAGCTTGATTACTAGTAAATTACTGCTTTCTCTGGCTGTATGAGGTACTTGCTGTTTTGCAAGTGCAAACATGCATGCGAACAAAACTATATAATAAAAGTAATCCTGAAGATTCCTAGTTAAAGTTGCTGGGTTCAGAGGGCACAATTCTTCCCTCACTGACACTGTGCAACTCAAGTCCACATGGTGTGATGCTGATTTTGAATGACTCTAGTAAAAAGCCAGATCAGACTTGTTAGCCGTGAAAGGACTAGCTTTTCAGGTCATAATCATATTCTGTTTTCCTTGTGACATGTATACTTAACTGAACACCAATGTGTAACTTGATCAATACTTCTGAATCTTTATGACACAAATGCGCAATTACTTGAACATGGCACCAACAGAAGCAGACTGCATCAAGAGTTATTAGAAATATCAGCAGACTCACTCATTCTCTATCTCAGGATAAATAAATCCTATGCATAGCATGGGATGAGATAGCTCAGCCTCTTATTTTATGCTTTTAAATTGGAGCCTGAGTAGGACTGTGTGCTGCAACTTGCCATGTTCTGTGAGGCAGGGGAATGCCAAAGTGATCCTTGGAGTGATGAGCACATCCAGTGCAGTCAGTGTGCAAATTGTAAGTTCAGCAAAGCTGCAAGGAGCTACAAAGTAAATCATACATAGGATTGGTCCCATTTGATTAAACATCAAATTTCTCTTCCTGCCTTCACATTAGTCTTGTAGGGCTGCTTCTATACACATCAAATGTTTTGATTCGGATTTTCTCTTTTGCCAGCCAAACCAAGACTATACAAACTCCGTGTCTGGGCAGGTTTTCTCTTGATGATGTGTCTTGCAGCATGTCCCCCTGCCCTAGCAGAGCTCAGATCATACATCAATCATAACAGTTGAGCCACAAAACCAATTTCCAAGACAGAAAATCAAAACTAGAGATGTTGCAGAGTTGAAAGCCAAAATAGCCTGGCTGTCTGGGAAGAGGCCATGGGCAAATTAAACAGAAAATTTCAGTGGAGTTGTAACAAACAGCAAGTGTGTTGTAAAGCCTGTAAAAGATCTCTGTAGTCCTTGATGTGGTTGAGTGGTTGACTGGACTTTGAGTGGCTGTTTGATATCCTAATTATTTATAGAAAAGGTAGCGTTATTATTTCCCA
The DNA here is from genome assembly GCA_013398155.1 of Pedionomus torquatus. Taxonomy (NCBI): domain Eukaryota; kingdom Metazoa; phylum Chordata; class Aves; order Charadriiformes; family Pedionomidae; genus Pedionomus; species Pedionomus torquatus. The sequence continues at coordinate 550,602 of VZRU01002631.1, read as the reverse complement.
ATGACCTTTGCTCAACTGTTGTTTGTGAGTTGTGCTAATTGTCACTACTCACATATGAATTGTGTAGAATGAAAGCACTAATACACAGGAAATTGGAATTGTCTGGTGTATATATTTCCCCTTACCCTCTGCCTCACCTGTAGAAGAAAACAGCATTTAACTCCGGCATTAGCTGACAATAGTGAGCTATTTCTGCCTGCATTGCTGATTCCTAAGGCTTGGTCCACTGTCAAGATGATGTGGCATACATCACTGCAATGCCCCAATATACAGAGAACTACTCAATACAAAACAGACACCAATTCAAAAGGAATTTTCATTGCTGTTTTTTTCTCTGCTAACTACCAGAAATTAAGATGCCATTTTTCATGGCTTAGCCTTGGGCATTAGGTGTGATGTTTAATAGCACTGTCTATGAAGAAGGCACAGTCTAAGGAAAATGATCTCTTGGTATAAATTGACATTTTTTCACTGATTTTGCTCATGAGAGAATCATTTGCATGAAGTGAAGATCATATCTACATTCTGTATCCCCAAAGATCATAAGTGTATGCCGAACTGCCTGAGCATATTCAGTGCAGAGATCTGAACACTGAAGCCTAACTAGGCTAGTTTAAGAGGGCATTATGTTCATAGATGTGGATGTACCTGAGTAGACTCAGGCACACCTGTGGATTGACCAAAGTATCCCAAGATTACTGAGCAAGGAAATACTGGATAAATCTGGCTGTTGGAGTGTCCAGTTATGTGTCTTTTCCAAAGGAAAAATGGACCTGAAAATTTCCTGATGTCAGACTTACTTCCTTCTCCTCCTTCCACCTGGAGCCTTGGAGTGGGTGATACAAAAATGTGCCATCTCTGCTCTGGACCCTTGCACTGGATACGTGAAGTCTTTTGCTGTATCTTCTAGATGAAAACAACCCAAGAAACCAAACTCATGTATCCAAGGGAGACCTTCCCCCTACACAAGACAATTCCAAAATGCTACTTTTTTCTTTAGCACAGTATATCTGAGAGGGAAGGGTAAGGGTGTTACTTCTCACCAAGAAGAACACAGCTCTCAGCAGTGTTGGTTTTTTCATCAGAAGCAGCCCAGAGTAAGATGAGCACCAAGTTAAAGGAAACAATGGGACTGTAAATGTAATTTAAATGTATACATCTGCAAACCATTCTCTCCTGAATGCTTGGAAAGTTTGCTGTCTAAATATTGCTTTTTCTTACTCTTTCCTTGCTCTGTCTAGCTCTGATTGTTCTCAGCCTCAGGACAGAAGGTGGGTGTGCTGCACAATAACTTGCAGTGCACCAATGATGCAGAAGTCTTTAAAGTCCAGATATCACTCCATGCAGAGCAGTTGAAAAGCTCTGCCATTAAACAGGCAGGTGGAAGCCTCAGCAAGGAGCCCAATGCAGGAACCAAACCATTGCAGGCATGGCCCCATTAAAGTACCTTTCATTTGGAAAGGAGAAAAATGCGTTAGGCAGACCAGTCTCAAAATAGCATTGCAAACACAAAGCCAATATAAACATTAGAAACTCTTAAAGTACATTTGCTTGAACCATAGGTTTGAATTGACTCCTTCACTACTGGCAGACAGTGCATATATCTCACTGGCAGCTCTCTGGAGAGTTCTCAGCTGTTTGCATAGAGAGACAGAGACTGTTCTTTGTGGAGGTTTCTGTGACATGGCTGTTTCTAGAAGGTAAAAAGTCAAAAATAAAGTTCTAGAAACTTAGGAAATAAAATACATTGAGAGCCCTGCCCATCATCCCTGTTGACAGAATAATTTTTGAGTTATTATTGTTATTTATTTGTTTTTACAGCAGCAGCACTAATTTATTTTTATTAGAAGCTCCAGCTGTGGTTTGGGTTCCATTGTTACAATCAGTGGAGTGTCATGTCATAATAGGCAGGTCCTCTCTGAAATATTAATGCTTTATTCTGAGCAGCAAGAGAGTGTATGGGAATTAAGAAGGATTCTTCTTCCTATTCTACAATTGGGAAATGGTGGCATGCAAAATTTCACAAGTTCTCCAAGACCACCCACAGTCCAGAAACTGTAAGCCGGGGACTGGAAATCTATCAGCTTTAATGAGGTGTCTGGCCAGAGAGAGTCCAGCTCAAAAATTAAACGGAACAAGCACTGAAAATACACTGTAGCCAACATACTGTGTGTACTGCTGAAGGCACGGTGTGCTCATATATGTATACTCACCTTGGTCCAGACTGAAGCAGAAAAGTTAAAGATTTCATCAGAGAGAACAAAGTTTGCTGAAAATGCAGACCATATAGTTCTGAAAATGACAGTTTGCCTCCTTTCTCAAAAGTGACAGTTACAACTACTTTTACTTCCGTGAGTAGCATTTCTGACATGTCCCTCCACCACTGCATTAACAATGGACATAGGCTTTTTTCTGGACATAATGGGTCTTAATATTGTAAATCTGTGTGGAGTTCCTTGACTCACTGAGTTAGGTGTTTCCTCTCACACTTGCACCAATGCAGGTGCTCACAGGTGGATGATGCTTCCTGACTTTCTCCAAGAGGTCAAATACAAAGTGCAATGAAAGGGAAAATAGCCTAGCACATGGTGGTAGAGGAGGCACAAAGGAGTGGAAATTAAAATTATTTCCATTCTGAAGGAAAGAATTTTAAAAAAATTATTTATGAACTCTTAATGTCTGAGTATTTCCCATCTCTCTTCATATTTTCTGAAATATGACAATAGGGTGTTCTAGATAGAACTAAGTTGCCAGGATGATGGAAGGTTGGTTGTGCAGTCCGAAAACCTTAAATGTTTTCCTTTCTTGGGTTTGGGAAGATGGTATTCACAGGTAGCATTTGTGTTGCTTATGACCTCTTAATGGACTAGGTTTCATAAGTGATGCAGATAATCACTGATGTTGTCCTGTTTCAGTTACTGGTCAGCTAGTTAGAGCTACTGTTTGGGGAAAAGCAGCAAACTGAATAGGAGAAAGTCTGTTCTGACCCAGAAAGAGGGCAGATTGCTGTGGAGAGGAGATGCATAATTGAAGAAAAAAGAAGTAAAATATCTTCTGTTACCTTTCATCATTCTCTGTTTCTTTAATGGCAGTGTGAATTGGTTATGTTAGGGTAAAGATATTACCATAGGTTTCCCAACATGTGATTCTAATGCTGTAAGGCTGATAAGAGATCTGAAAAGAAAACAACTCTTCTAAGGATCAGCCTGATTTATTGCCAAATGACGTAAATGAAGAGACTTCTATCAACTCCAGTAAGACTTGGTTTTGAGTGTCATAGTTAAACATACCTTACAGTCTGTCTTCCTGTTTTGCCTTCCAGCAGAAAATAATTCTTTAAAGTTATGAAGCATTCCATTTACTGCCCTTGCTTTACTTTAGCATTCCCTTTACTTGCTGAGTGGGGTAGGAAGTGCAGGCTTGTAGTCTGACTACTGTAGTACCTGATGTTTTCTGATTGGGAACAGACTATAGGACAGCCTGACGTGTCCTCACAACTGCTCTTGACTGTGCGAGGACCCTGTGAATGATGAAGCCTTCTGTCCATAGTTGGATCTGATCATAGATCATTTGTGTGATCTGAATGAGAATATCTCCAGTATGTGAGCAGAACATCTTGTCATCAGGTACTTGTTTGGCCATGGACAAAAGCACATGCTTGTACCTATGGCTGGAGAGATTTTATCTGCATGCAGGAGGGTGTAACTGAATGTTATATAGAGAAGCAGAATAGCTTGAACATTTCCTCACTGTCAACATCTTGGGGCGCTCAGGAAATAGCACTGCAGGAGAGAAGCAGGCTGGAGGAACTGCACTGCGCCATTCCAGGCTTATGGCAAGGAGATTAGCCATCTCTGATGAAACCTTCCAAAACCCTTCATACAATACACAGAGATTATTTTATTTCTTTATCTTGTATCTACATGCTATATTAATAATTCACATTGTAAAGAAAGGAAGATAGACCTTTAATTAGATGCTAAACAGGCTACTTCAGTCTAGTCCCATGCAATTGGAAACATTTTGTTCATCACTGTCTACTCTTTCCTGAACTGTCTGTCGTGTTGGTTCTTGATTTTTTGCAGTGATTAAATAAAGGCAACTCCTTCAATTTTAAATAAAAAGCATCCTAAAAATAATTTTGATTCTTGTGAATCAGAAGACTGCCTAAACCACACTCAAATAGATGGTTTTTTTTTAAAAATTGCATTGTATCAGTTAAATCTGAAAGGAAGTCCCTATAGTCACTGGTAGGATGGCAGTGGGAGTCTTTACACCTTTTAAACAGTGTCCAGCCCTGCTTAATTGGCCACACCCCTACTAGTTATTCTAGCAAATAAGGAGCTGAGCTTGTAAGTAAAGGCTGATTTTCAAGTAGCAGGTTTGTGTTGCTTTTATGGAGAGCTGTGAACTGAGGAAGTACTAGGTTGGAAATATGCTACTCCATAAGAGTGAGCTGTAGCAGTTCTGAGCTTGGGATAGAGCCTTTTTTATAGGGGTGAGGGTGAAATACTGTCTGGATGAAAGCTGTTACTGTGAAGGTGCCTCCTGAAGTAAATAGTGTAGAGAAGCAGCAAGGAATGGAGATCAGCTTCTCTGCACAGAGTTTCCTGAAATCTGAGAACCTTTTGCCAGTGGAAAAGGGAAACTACTGAGGGTGCTGCTGAGACCAAGAAATAAGAGCAAAAGGCTTTGCAATGTGCTTGTGGCCCTTGTCCTCCAGTGAGTCTAGTGGCAGAGGAATGAGGCCTGGTAAGTTTGTTGCTCCCCGGTGCAGCTGAAAGGCAATAGCAAAGAATAAAAATGACCCCTTCTGAGTAGGGCTAGGGAAGAGATCCAAGCTTGCTTTTTCCTCAAGAAAAGTTTCCTTTGAAGGTTGGTAGATGTGATTCACTGACTTAATGTTGCCTGTTTGAACGTCTGTGAATGGCTGGCAGATGAGATCTGCTTCAGACATGCACAGCTTATGGAATCAGTGCAATGTTAGTAGGTGCTTCGGAATGGTAAGTGTGTCTTATAGGACCTCTGCTGAGTCTTAAAGTGCGAATGTCTTTGACAGGCTTACTTGGGACAGACTTATTTGGATATCCTTGGCAGAGATGATGGACACTGGCTGGTATTATTTTATGTATGTGTTTTCAAGAAGGTACACGCCAACCTACTGCAGAGCTGTGGTGGGCTTGCTCACTTGTTTTGCATGACTCTGTGTGCCCTTTTAGCTCAGCAATGTGCATCCCCTGCAGCTAAGGAGGAAAAAATCTCTTAAGGCTGACTCTTGTGATGCAGTCTGATACTTGAGCCCCTGTTAAACTAATGGTATGTTGTTGGGGTAATGTCTGTGAAGTTAAAGCTTTTATCAGAACAAGCAATGATGCTTTGATTTAAGTACAAGGAGGATGTTGAAAATCCCAGGCTATTGCAGGTTCAGTAAAAGCAGGTTCACTATAATCTGCAAACTTTTATCGGCCCAGATGAGATTGCAAGTGGCTAATATCTGGCCTTCATTTCTTTTGCACTTTGAAGAGTTAAGACAGATGTTGGTACATACTGCAGTTATTGGCTGGAAGGAATGGCTTGAAATCCTTTGTCTCAGGGTGTAAGACTTCATTTTTCTTTTGTTAACAAGGCCAGTTAAGATGCACATAACTCCCAAAGCATCAATCATAGCTTGTCATCATCATGTGCAAAGTGATGGCCAATGGATTGCTAGTCCGTAGGAAAATCTGAAGCTTGCATAAAACTCTTACGCAGCTTTCCAGCTGCCTGTGCCTGAACTGATTTGTGTAGAGGTCCTGGTGCTTAGGTTTTTGCTAGAAAATCACTGTGAAATCTCGCCCTTACTGATGTTACAGAACTCTTTCTTGCCCAAACTGTTGTAAATTCAGACTGTGTTGGGCTGATGTATGTTATATTTGCAGAAGAATGCTTGGTGTATGTGACTTGCCTCGAATAGTCTCTTCTTTGTGATTGTTTCAGTAATAAAACTAGTGATGGTGATGGTTATAGCACTGATGAACTTACTAGCCTTCCTGATCTCTGTGCTTGGGGAGGCATGCAAAATGTGTCCTTGTGTTTGACATACTGAGCTGAGGATAAATCTCCCACACCTGATTTTTGTTGCAGCTTTGTTGCTATGTTAATTTTTGGCTGATGCTTCATTAGTATCCCTCCTTTCATTGTAAGGATGAGGGTTGGGAGTTTGAGGAAACCAGAATTGGTCTTTTAAAGGTATACAAACTTCCCTCTCTTCATGCCACTTAATTGATGCTGGCTACTGGTATTTAGCTGTCCCTGCCACATAATAGGGTATGTAGAGTGATGAGGAACAGAGTCACAGAATCATGGAATTATCAGAGTTGGAAGGGACCTCTAGAGATCATTTAGTCCAACTGCTCTGCTAAAGCAGGATTTCCTAGAGCACATTACTCAGGACTGCATCCAAGTGGGTCTTGAATTCATCTCCAGAGAAGAGGACTCCACAACCTACCTGGACAACCTGTTCCAGGGCTCTGGCACCCCCACTGTAAAGAAGTTTTTCCTTGTATTTGAATGAAACTTCCTATGTTCCAGCTTATGCCCATTGCCCCTCATCCTGTCACTGGGAACAGTCCAAGGAGTGTTAGTAGTTATGTTGTGCAGTCAAATGTCCAGGAGAGTGAAAATAATGTTTGCCTACTTTCTCTGATGCCTGATGCAATTAATCCCACGTTTTTGAAATAGTCTATGGTTTGGCTGGACAGGTGGGTAGAAGTTGTTCATCAAACCCAGCACTTCACTTGACTTGAAGTCAGTCTGTTCCCTTATGTATCAACAGGGAAGCTGAACAATGTGTGTGTGGTCCAGAAGCTGGCTTATTGTCTAGACTGTATCACTTACTGGCTTGTCTAGAGTTCTTTAGTGGCCCATATTTCTTGATGAATTTTGTTTGGTTTTGCTCTAATTCACAATAATGTGAATTAAAATGTCTGTTAGGATTGGATCCTGCAAAACTCTGATTGCAGCAAAAGGCCATTTCAGTGGCCTGAAGACCACTGAATCTACTTGACTGCGCAGGTAACAACATATTAGCAAGGGTCTGAGAACCTGCCCCTCAAGGAGAGGCAGGGAAAACACTGCTTGGGAATAGCTAGCTGAGATTGAGAGCAGAATTTAAAGACCTTCCCAGGGACCTGAGCAGAATGTGTGAAACCCATCTTCAGGGGAATGATTCCAAGTATTCCCTTGAGTATTCCAAGACCTGTGATTCATTTGGGAGTTCTGAATCCTTTTCTGAAAATGTATATAAATGTACTGTCAAGTGATGAGTGGTGTAGTAGGAACCTGTCCTTTCCTCCCATCCCATCAGCTCCAGAAGCTGAGAGAGGCCTCTGAAAAATTTCTCCATCACATATTTTTTTGAGTCTCAGCAGAACAGCAATATGAAACAGACGTGGAGGAGTAGTAAGTGTAATATGCACACTCTGTAATAGAGGAATAATATAATTTCACACCTGCAATTTAAATTGAATGGGCTTTTTCTGACCACTTGACTTAAATTTAGTGGAATTTCTGTCCTTGGAAGTTTTCAAGACTTAGCTGAAGTCCCTGAGCAACCTGGTCTAATTATACCTGCTCTGAACTGGAGGATGGAGTAGATGACTTCCAGAGACCCCTTCCTGCTTAAATTATTTTACGATTTTAGCAAGAGTATCCCATACCTTTCTCTGTGTGGTGTGTGATATGTGACACTATTTTGGCAGGGATTTTCTGATGTATTTAAGTCATTTACATGGAAGTAATCCTTGAAAAGAATAATAAACGTTATACTGTGTATCATGTTACTATGTGAGCTACTCTTCATATCAATGGTCGGCTGAATTCATGGCTGCTGTAAATCATTTTAGCTATGTGAGTAGTTAGTCGCAACACTTTATTTTATATATTTACATCTGAAACCTGGTTATCTTAGTTGTCGATAAGCTTTTAAATTCCAAATGGGAGTTTCCTTATGACTTGAGCTAAGAATCCTCAGGGGTGGCCAAATAAAATTAATGATTGCTTCTAATCTTTTCCTTAGTACATGAGAACTGGGCCCTGGGATGCTTTCATTTTAATATAGGAGTACAAAGTACTTAACTTTAGTACCTTTCAAGCTGGTGAAATGGCACTGACTCCTGTTCGCAGACAATTTTGCCTCTTCTGCAGTGTTTGAGTGTTGACAAATTGAAGATCCAACATATGGCAGTTGGCTAGGAGGAAGCACCAAGCTGTGGATGTACATAATCTTGTGGGAACAGTCTACTTCTGGAAATCAGGGAATATTTCCTTAAACTGCTGATTGCTGGGAGACTATACCACAAGAAGGATAATTCACTTGCTTTGTTTCTGTTCCTAAACAGCTGTTTCCCTTACATGGCTGGAAATAGTGTAACTGGACTAGAAAGACCTTTGATTTAACTCATTATGGTTGCTGTTATTTGTCTGTAAAGTAACAGCTGGTTGGAACTATGCCTAATAATGGCTGGTAAAGGAGGATCCAGACAAATGATACAGCTGGGGATTAAGGGAGGATGCATTGATGAAGAGTGGTTGGAAGTGGTCATACTTGACTTGTTGGAATGAGGCTTAATTGCTGCTGTTTAACAAATACTGCTGCTGTTCAACACACGTTGCTAGCAAAAATCTCTCCTGATTTTAAGGTCTCAATCGTATCACCCTGACAATCAGCAAAATGGTCATATTGTGTGAACCACAAGATGTCAACAAGACACACCCACTGTCCGCATTTGGCAACATTTTTAAAAAAATGAAATAAGCTCCAAGAGAGCCAAACCAAACCCAAGATGAAGGCAAAACCAAAAGGACTGCCCGCATGGGTGTGACGCTATGTCTATTATTTGAAATGGACCTTTTTTCAACAGGTCTCATGATACACTTGTCCCAAACTGGAATCCAAGTCATCAGGTTTATGGTAACAAATGATTCAAAGAGAGCAACTCCCTCTCCTTCTGTATATTAAGATTTCTTTAGATTTCTGTTGTGAGAGGAAGGAAGAAATCTGTGGTTGTCTAACCTCAAACCTCTAATGCAGAATTCCATTACTGGTGATGGAGAGTGTGTTGTGAAAATACTAACAGCAAAATATATTGATTAAGTTTATGCATGCCTTAATTCAGGGCTGTCTCAGACAGACATACTTGGTGTAACCAGGTTCCCCTTCTAAATGACTTAATGGAGGCTTTCAAAGCATGAAAGCCTTGTGTCCCACAATATTAGGACAAAGATGATCAGGGAGCCTTCTGAAAATGTAGCTGAAGTTACTGAACTCTCTCTATTTACTTTTTCACCTATTGCATGATTCTAAAGATGTTTAGGCAGTTAATTCTTTTAAACTTTCCTTTTTGTGCACCATTACTTACATAGAGCTGATAATTTTAAATAAAATGTTCATGTTATTTATTGAATATTTAAAGATAATTTCCTGAGGTATTCCAGAATAGAAATCAACAGTTTAGTTGTCCATAAACAAAACTTGTTGTTAGAAGTTATAAATGGAGAAGCTCTTATGCTTTTCCTCTGTACTAAAATATTATCTAGAACAAATATCTGCTTAACTTTTTCTTAGTTCGTTCTGACTCTTACAGTACTTTATCTGGCTTTCTGCTGTGGTCAATTAATATTCACAACACTTGCTTATTTAGAATGAAATTCTGGAGCATGTGAGTTACTAGAATTTTTTTCTTCTCTAATATATTGGTGTCTTGGAAACTACTACTGTGTGCTCTCCACCTTTGGTCATAGAGAACAGAGTGGGTAAGCCAAACTTTCTATTTGTTTACGGCATGCGGTCAGTTGCATTTCAGCATGCACTAAACAGATCTTATTCTGTTTAAGCTGGTTGATGTTCAGTGATGGAAATTTAACTATAAAAATGATTCCTTATTATATATGTGTTAAAGGTGCTCTCTCCTGCAGTAACTTGAGGAAAACATGTTAATGTTTGCTTTAATGCGTAGCATATTATTATGACATTTAATCTCAAACTCCTCTCTTCTCTGAATAGGAGAGAGGCCATTTAGTCTAAGCACATGCTCAGGACTAATACATAAGCAAGGCACTCTTCTTTTTTAACATATTGAAGACTTTTGGTAAAATCTGAATCTTGTATCAGTAAAACAGGTTGTGAGTTTTTTCTTCGGCAAAGGAAAATTTCAAATTTCTGTTTTGCAAAGTGCTTCTCCACAAAATCTTGCTTAATTTCACATTTGAATCTCAAATTCTGTTTTTTTTCCAGTACCTTTTCTTCTTGTATTAAATAAGTTTCATATTTGTGATTTATATAGGTCCCCAAAGAAGTTCTGGGAGTGTGTGTGTGGGTACTTCTCTAGCAAACTGCTCCCTAAAACATGGCTTCAAAAATATATTGCAGGAGTGCCTATGAGACTGCGTTATCACTGTCTAGAGTCACTTTTGTGAAGTATCATGTAATACACTTCTAAAGAGTGATCTGAGTGGAACATGCTCCGTGGAAGGATGTGATTTTTATTCTTTCCTAGACTAGAGAAGACAAAACCTTTTAGACCTGACCATCCTTCTCTCTTGGGAAGATGTAGGGAGGACAAGGATTCTGAGAAGATACAAATATAAATTGACATCTAACCAACATTCTAAAATTGGGGCATTTTTGCTGTCCTACAACACAGGTTATACTGTCTCTATGGGTACATAAGGTGACTAGATGCAATCCACTTGAATAAAGCTGTTCCCAAGCATAATGCAAGTGATGACAGTGCAGCACATCCAGTGGTGGTCCTTAGTAGATTTTCAGAGTCTGACTGCCCTTCAGATGTCACATGATGTCCTTGGGCATAGTCATCAGGAAAATTTCCCTCAGTGGCAGCAAGACTCCCTGTATTTTTTAGACAAAGGACTGATCAATTGGACTGCTGGGGTGTAAGTGCAAATATAGATTGGAAGCTATCCTGGCTATCTCAGAAAAAGGTCACAGGGTCTCAGCAATTGACAGCAGGTCAGTAAATGGGCTGCAATGGGATAAACCAACAGCGATGACTTTGTGACTGGCAAAACTTTAAAAAAGCTGAAATAAATGTCTTTTTCATGGTGGAAAGAGTGGTTTTTCTTTTGCATTTGTTACTTCCAGTGGATAAATATGTATTTCCTTAGGAAAATCCTCTGTATTTGCAGACTAGAACGTTTGCCAAGTACTGCTCCAATTAGAATATAGTAAATACTTGGTTTTGATTGAAAACACAGTAAATATTTGTGTATAACCCATATAAATGGTTAGAAGCATTTTTCAGCTAAGCAGGCACAGCCCTGCACTAGCCTTTCTAGAAAGCTTCCTCTTTTTCTGAGAATTCAGTCATATAGTTTTGTGGGATAGAAGCAGAAATAGCTGCCATCCTCTTCACCTTTTGTGGAACTGAAGATAGGGGTAATTAAAAACCACACGAATAAACATGATTCCCAAATATTCAAATTTGTCTAAATCTTAATATTGAAAGGAGAAGTCCCAATCCAAGTCTCTGCACTGCTGGCCTGTCTCTGATTTTAAGGGTGATTTGCACAGTACAACTTTAAAATGTTGGGTTGGGGGTTTGTTTGTTTGTTTGTTTTGTTTGTGTTTTGTTTTGTATGTGGGGTTTTTGTGTGTGTGTTTGGAGGTTTTTTGGGTTTTTTTTTGTTTTTAAAATGAGGGAGGATAGCATCAGAACAGGTGGGTGGTTATTTATGATTCCCTGAGATGGGCATCACCCTAAGAGAGGTGATTGCTCCTTATTCCTTAGTTTAATCCAGGAATAGTGGTTCTTTCACTGTATTTCTGGTTTTCTGCTAGCTTCCCAGACATGTATATTATCCTTCACTGGGATCTATAAGGGCTATTTCTTTCCTATACCTAGAAATATTCTTGCTGATACTCTACAAAAATGTCTGCTCTCACTTAACATAGCAGCAGTTGTATAAATGCATTGGTGTCTAGCTGTAATTTTATCAGTGGTTCAATTTTGTTCTGAATTCCTTGTGGTATCTTCACAGTGGTGTAAATAATATAATAAAAATGCCACCTTGATTCTCCTCTTTTCATAGAAACATAGTGCTTTCCCCAGAGTAATTAAACTGATGTGAAAACTGGGTGCAAGTCAAGCTCTAAGTGAGCTCTTTCTCTGGTGGTGGTGGTGCTTAATGCAAGAAGGTGAGTCTGCTGCAATGTGGGCTCAACAGCAGTAATACAGAAAATGCTTTTACCACTGCTGATAGGCCTTGCCACAGGCATGAAAGGGTAGTTTCTCCTCCTATTTAGGGAGCCTTGAAAACTAGGGCTATGTCTAGAGGAGAGGAGGAAGCTGGGAGTATTATCACTGAAAGAACAATGATTGTACTTGGTAATGAGAGCACATGTGTTAATGCTGACATAGCAGTTCAGTTCTCTGTATCTGTGTGCAAGATTTGTGGCTGAGGAGGAAATGTTCCACATGCATTTCATGCTTTATCATCACAGGGTTTAGTCTTTTGCTGAAAACACTTTGTGCAAACTGTGTTGTCTTCAGGACTTGTTCACAGATGGCTTGTTGCTCTGGCACAATCCAGCGATTTCCCTAGTAGGTTCCTAAAACGTGTGAGGCATATCTAAATATAAGAGGGAATGGAGTAGTAACCAGATCATCAGTAGGTAGTACATAAGTTCCATATGAGCAATACCCAGATTTGCAGCCTGCCAACTCTACTACAGGCTGTAAAATGATTGTAGTTACATTAACATAGGCACAGGGATGTGGCACCAGTGATTTATCTCTTCATAAATATACCTGTATGAAAAATTTACAGAGACAGTTGTCCATTATCTTTCTCCATAACATGCCAACCTGGGAAAGGTTGCATTCCATGACTGTAGATTTGCAGTCTGGCAGAGCACAACTAATGACATTTTTTTTGTATTGGGTCACTTGCTGAATGTGAACAGTAGTTGGATTTGGTGCTTGAAAAAACTCCCTAGCCAAAAGCATGGAGATAAATCTCTCCATCACTAATTTAATAACTGGGGTATGGTAATTTATGTACTTACTGTTCAACAACACCTGGGTGAATTATTAGGTATTAAAATTTAACAAGTGGTTTTGTATCATCATATAAGTGACTCCAAATATTAAAAAAATCTCAAGGTTTTTGTTCAGACGTGACGCTTTGTATCCAGCTGTTTGGAGTCTAGTTTTTTCAGTTGGAATCTTTGACTAATAAGAACATAAAGAAAATTTCCAGCCTCTGTTACGGGACTTAAATTTTCCTTGAAGTTAACCTTCTCTTAAAGGTGTTACAAAATCATCCTATGGATTCATCAGCCAGTTCTGAGGGAAACTGAAATTATTTTTTCAGTGTTCATTACTACAAGGTCTCTAAGGTAAAACATTTAACATGACTTCAAAAGATAAAGCTGCTGGGCATACTTGTGGATACAATGGATATCTTGAGTCATCTTATGTTACATACACATCTTGCTTGCTCAGGGTGCTTGAAAGGTAAACACTATTCTCTCAAACATTTTAAAAATAACTGACTAGAAGGTGTAATGTAACAATTAAACATCTATCTTGAACATGTTTGTGGTGAGACTGTTTCTCAAAACTCAGTGTCTGGAACCAGACCTGAGGAAAATCCAAAACCTATTTCCATGATGTGGACTGTGTAAGTAACCCATCTCTACAGAAATGAAAAAATAATAAAAAAATGCAGCTGAGAAGAATGCAGTTCTTCTAGGGCATCCTGACTGAGTAGGATCAAATCAAACCGTATCACTCTTTACAGATTTTCTTTTAAACTAACCTTAATTCTCTTAATGGTGGATGTCCTGTCCAAGAAAAACATTCCTGTGCTTCACTATTCCTTTACTTCCAATGTTTTCCTGAATATGTGTAACTTAATCATATTTCTATTTGTTCTGACCACCATGGATTAATTCTTTCCCCTCTTTTTTTTTTTTCATCAGTCCATTTCTCTTCTCTTTAAGCAATGCCAGTTTCTCAGCCCTTTTTGGCAGCTCATGATTTTTGAACTTCAGATCATTCCCATGACTCGTCTGGAATTTCTCTAAATGGTCCAAATCAGGGCATAATTATTCAGCTGAGGTCTTGCAAAAGCTGAATGAAGTGGGCACTTTGTATGCCTTGCAGTTTTTACTCCTGTTTATGTGTTCCAGGATGATGGCTACGGTTTTATTTATTCAAAAGTCTGGTTCCTTTTATGTAGCCAGCAGTTCTGAACAGTCTGTACCTCTTCTTTTACCTATAGGTGAGTATTCCCAATTCAGTGTAAAAGTATTGCACTTACAGAGTTTCCTCAGACACTGTTTTTACCGCATAATTTATTAATATAATTTGGAATCCTAGTCCTGTCTTCCAAGGCAGATTCTCCTCTAGCTGCAATGTTGTGTAAGCCAGAGAATCTGCTCAAGTTAATGCCAGCTTATATGTAGGGAACTGTGGTTCAAATGCAGTTTAAAAGTCCCATTTTGTCTTTGACCCCACCTGGAGTACTGTGTCCAGCTCTGGTGTCCTCAACATAGGAAGAACATAGAACTGTTAGAACGGGTCCAGCAGAGGGCCACAAAGATTATTAGAGGGATGGAGCACCTCTCCTATGAGGACAGGCTGAGAGAGCTGGGGCTGTTCAGCCTGGAAAAGAGAAGGCTCCAGGGAGATCTTATAGCAGCCTTCCAGTATCTGAAGGGAGCCTACAGGAGAGCTGGAGAGGGACTCTTTATCAGGAAGCCTAGTGATAGGAAAAGGGGTAATGGTTTTAAACTGGAAGAGGGGAGATTTAGATTGGATATTAGGAAGAAATTCTTTCCTGTGAGGGTGGTGAGACACAGGAACAGGTTGCCCAGAGAAGTTGTGGATGCCCTATCCCTGGAAGTATTTAAGGGCAGGCTGGATGGGGCTTTGAGCAACCTGGCCTAGTGGGAGGTGTCCCTGCCCATGGCAGGTTGTTTGGAACTCGATGATCTTCAAGGTTCTTTCCAACTCTAACCATTCTATGATCTGACAAGCATACAGCTGACTCATGCTCAATGTGGTGTCTGCCAGGAACCCAAGCTCTTTCCTGCAGAGATGTTCTTTTGCCCCTGTGGAATGACACAAGGACATCCTTCTTCAGGAGCTCTGTCTTGTTCGAGTCTTCTAATGTGCAGGAGGTGGTCAGACAGTTCAGTTAATTAAATGAAATAAGAAAAGAAAGAGCCAGGTTTTTTCAGACTTTATGATGCCAGCCAGCCTCAAAGTCTGTGCTAGTAATACAGGGATTTTGTTCTCTCAACCTTAAGTTTTTGGTGAGTCCCTACAGAAGAGGTGTAGTAGGGGATCTGCATCCCATTTTGAAGATGAGAGAACTAAGGCCCAGAGGAATTAGCAGCTTGTTCAGGGTCATGAAGAAAGATGGCAGGAGAGCAGGGTCCAGTCCCAGCTGTGTCAGCTCCCAGACCAGTGCTTTAACCACAAGCCCATCTTTCTGCCCAGCTGAGTCTTCCTGTCTGCCTCCTGGGCAAAGCCCAAGACCTTGGTGAAAGATCAAGATACAGTGTAAGCAAACTTGTGTTTATTTTAAAATGTGGTACTTTGTAGGCTCTCAGATAGTTGATATGGCTGCTGAGCTGCTTAAGATGTTGGTATGTGTCATGGGGTTTATGCTACGTTGGTATGTGTATAAACCCTGTGACAAATACCAGAGTAGCTGAGGCAGGCTTTAGGAACCAGGAGGCACCTCAGCTGGAGTTGATTACCACTTCTATATATCCTGTTGGCTTGGGGAAAATCTGGCAAATACATGTTGGGAAGAGTCGACAGTGAGAATAGGAAAGAATTAGTGATTGTAGAGAGGTCAGAGTGAGTGGCACAGCTTGTTAATATTAGTCCTGAAGCCAGATGGGCTCATAAGATATATTGACTTTGGGAAAGGTGATGCTGTACTCCATTTAAGAGACTTCTCCCGTTAGCTCCCTCAAATTGTGAGATTTGGCTAGACCAGCTTCATAGTCATCCCAGCTGTCTTGCTGTAATGTGTGTCTTGGGAGTAGAGGGGTGATTATGCCCTTTTTTGGTTTTTGGCTAGTTATCACAAGAAATGTATACCTACTTCACCGGTGGCCCATCTTGCAAACATTGTTGAAGTACTGGGCCCTAGAAAGGTCAAGAAAATGTCAGTGAAGGATCAAGTTTCTGATTAATAATGACATCTCTTGTAACTAGGCTAGTTCTGTTGTCAGGGATTTATCTTTGAGACAAGGGGATGTGAAAGAATATCACCTGGTTTAACCTACTTGAATATAAATCCAGAAAAAGAAAGCCATCTCTAGGAAGAAATGTGTAGTAGAGAAGTGATTTGCATGGAAGATCCTTTTCTAGTCCACTTTGTCATGAATCAGGCATCTCTGCTTTGCCTAACTATAAAAAGTATAGGGTTAAACTTGTGCTGCATGAGTCCTGAGCGATACTTGAGTGTTCAAAATGCTCAAAACAGGAGGTAAAGATATTTGTGGGACATGCTGTGAAGTGTGGGCAAAGTATCAATGTTTGAAGCTCCTCTGGATAGGAGAAAGAAAGGGTTAATGCAGCTTGTGGGGAAACAGGAAATGTCCCATCTGGAACCTATTATATCTGCTGTGTAGCCTAAGCTGCTCAGATGGGAGACACATGGCAGAGTGTGATGTGTTGCTTAGCTCCAAAGGATGTGCTATCAGTAAATGGGCCTTTTGCATTGGTTAGAAGCCTTCCTCCATACTTAGGGATGGATCTGCTGGTCTATTGGCGAAGTGTCAAATCACATTTAACCTTTTCCACTGCACAAGAAAGGGCATGTGAAATAAAAGCTGCATGTATTTCTGCATCTGGCCAACAAGCAGATGTTTGCTGCTGTGTGGCTTTAGAGCCTGTCCAATGCCTCACTGTTCCTGCCCATTTGCCTCTGTTTCAGGAGAAAACTGTGACATGAATTGGCCAGGCACCATGGCGTCTTAGGAGGTGGGAGCATGACCAGGAGAGTCCTTCTGTCAGTCTCCTATAACTTGACAACTGCCAGGGGCATGTTAATTGTGGCTGTATCTAATTAGCAGAGCTTGTGACCTCTGCACAAAGTTCCTGTTCATAAGCAGTTACAGTACGTACAAGTTTCTTCTGAGTTATTACAGAAGGTCCATGTTTCTTTTAAAATAAATACAGCCATGGGCATAATCCTGTGCCCAGCAGTGGTTAGTACAAGGGTCTGTGCATAGTACTTCCTAACAAACAGCTGTGGGACAAACCATCTCCAAAATACTTATTTGTGGCTATTTTGATTTCTATAAAAGTATTTGTTACAGAATGCATCCTTATTTTATTTTTTTCTGTTTTTACATGTTATAGTGCTGAGGCAGGACTTTCCAGAAATATTCCACGCTAGGCACCTGCTTGGCTAATTTTCTTCATCTTTACAAGGTGTCTTGCAACCTCTGTCAGATCCTGGAGTTTTTCCTTGGACTCTGTACGCAGCAGCTGGGGAGCATCAAGGCTCATGCACTAAGGCAAGGCTTTGATGTTGTTCCAGTGATACTGTTGATAACACCTGATTGTTTTCCATCTAGATCTCCTCAGAAATTGAACTTGATCGAACATATGTTAGTCCCTGTAAAACTAGACAAACGCTTCTCCAATGGGGCTAAAACAGCAGTTGCACAGCTTTGGGTTTGTTTTCTTTAATAAACTGTTTTTCCCTTTTCTTCTCATTTGTTGGGGGTGAGGGGAAGAAGCAGATGTGGGGAGAAACAGTTCACAGTGGGGAGGGAACTGATCATGTTCAAGCTGATTAGAACTGTATAAAGCAAGTAATTTTTGCCTTTGAGTAGGAACTCTGGTATTACTAAGAGAAAACTGCAGCTGAACACTATTCAGTGTCCTGGACAAGTTTAACTCCACTATCTTTTACAGCAGAATGGCTCTCTTACCAAACTGCTTCCACATTCCCGAGGGATCTGTATCCCTAATGATTCAGGCTCTGTCTCAGATCCTGGCAATCTGGGAAGATAATGATTTCTGTTTTGAGCACATCCCCTGAAGTTCTGACACTGAATGGGTTTGAGCAGGTACAGTTTTTCCTCAATTCTGGGAAACAAAATGAACATCTGTTCTTGCAAAAGGAAGGTGAGCATTTGTCCCACAGCTTTAATGACTGTGGTAACCAGAAGCAGTTGCTTCACCTGTATCAGTGCTGAATCTGACCTTGGAGTGAAATGTGGCCGTGCAACCACAGCTGGGGACAAATTGCTGCTTTTTTTCTTCTTTTTCTTTTTTTCTTTTTTTTTTTTTTTTTCTTTTGAGAGCATTTTTGAGGTGACACTTCACATTTACACACAGTAACCATAGAAATTGAGTAATTTCTCCAGAATGAAACCCACTTACCTATGGTTTGAGGAGCCTTTCTTACACATGCTAGTCTTTGCTTTTTTTATCCATCATGTTAAAATTCAAAGAATGGAGAAGATCACACACATGGGGATTTGATGGGGAGATGCCAAGCCTGCCACAGACAAAGGAAGTGATTTACTGTTTCCCTGTGCCACATACAGGTCTCAGAGAGTGGAAGTCTTGCTATCAGCCACCCCAAACCCAATGAGAGGATGAAATCTTCCCCTGAGCAGGGCAACTTGCTTGGTCCCTGGAGCACTTAGCCTATTTGACATTTAAAAGGGGTGGGTTGAGACAGAAGTGATCCTTGGGCTCTGCAGCCTAAAGGTGGATAATTCCTATTGAATGGTACTACTCAGGATAATTAGGGGTGGCAGTGCTGGTCCCAGTTGGCTTTCATCTACCCCAGTGCTTAAGGATGCAGTTGTTCAATTGACTTGATCCCGCACTGCCAAAACCAATGGCAAAGCTCCCATCTTTACTTTCATTACAACTGGGTCAACATCTGTAGGAGCCCCTCAGGATATGGAATGCAGTGAAGACTGTGTTAGTGGAAATTACTCCTGTACTTCTGAAATACAAGTATCTGAACCATAGTGCAGGACTTGTGCTAAAATTTCCCATTTGTTGTTCTGACCAAGAATTCACATTAGATTTGTAATTAATGTGAAGACCACTGGCAGCACAGGAGAGTGTCTATACTGCTCTGTTAAATTTTGTCATGGAGTAAAGCCTGAATGCATGACTCCAACTTTTTTACCTCATGGAATTTGCCTTGTATTGGTGATTGGGTGACTTACACTTCTTTTCCCTGTGAGTTTTATCAGGACTTCAACACTTTGGCAAATGCATCTCAAATATTTGAGACCCTTGAAGTTTTCCTTAGATTTGTTTAAGTGTGATGACACAAATGATGTAAAAGCTTTTGCTAGATAATTATTTGAGCCTTAATGTCTTTAAGTGTTTTCTGATGTTCTGCAGATCAGTATGCAACTTGGGGTTTGTTGGTTTTTTTGTGATCTGCTTTTGTGGAGATCTTGACATCCTCTGCTTGCTCATGATGAAATTAATCTGGAGGCACAGTCTTTACAGAAAACATCTTTGGTTCCCTTGATGATGATGATTTAGACACAACTGATAATTAGATTCTAAGTGACTTGCTGCGGTTCAGAGCAGATATTCAAAAGACCAGTGGCCTAATGATTAAATGGTTGTTCCTATTTAAATAATTTACAAAACCATACTAGTTAATATGAGATTATGAGAAAGCACCTGTTATCTTTTTAATAGCTTTTGGGACTTGGTGCAAGAAGAGCATGTACTGGAAACGCTGTTGGTGTAGTAACTGCTTTTGCACAGTTGCAGCAGACCTCTTCTGGGTGAGTGACACAGGCTGGAACAGCAACCTGACTGCGAGCAAGTGGAAAGAAAAGATGGTGTACCCTTTCTGGCTCAACCAGGTCAGGGAAGGAAGATGGTGATCCAAGCTACTGGCTGATTTTTATTCCCCTCCCCCACTTTTCTGCTGCAGTAGCATTTTATTATCAAATCTTGCACAGAAACCAGATGAGGCTGTAACCCACATGGGAGGGGAAGAAGGAAAATAATTCCATTTTAACTTCTCACATGCTATTAGTGCCCCACAATGGGAGAGAGGAGGTGATACTTGGTATAGCTTACCTAATGCTGTGGGTCATATGTAACTGAGGTGCTCAGTGGCCTGGCCAACTATAATGGGAAGAAAAATATTATGAGATTCTTAGTTGATCTTATCCCCCTGTTGAGAATAAAGTCCCTTTCTCTACAGATGAGCAAATCCCAGTCCAAAACAGGGAATGCATTTCTGTATATGTGGCTTACTGGATAAGAGAATGTAACGTTTTATGTGAGTCAGCATTCTGGCTCCCAAAAGTTATTCAGCTAGTCTAAAATATAATATGCTTGGAACAATGACAGCACCCCTTCTGTTATATTGTAGAAACTTTTGCTGTATTTTGTTAAGGGTCAGTGGAAAATGAAACATTACTTCTTAATCCCCGAAGAGTCATCTAGCAGAGCAGTTGAAATGCATAAGGAATAGCTATGAACAAGAAAATAATGAACTGGCTGTTTAGTCCAACAGAAAGTCTTAGGTGGCAACTCCTGTTTTCCTATGAATAGCAATTTCTCTCTAGCCTTTTTCTTTTGCATTGATGTAGGTCATTAAAGCAGCAAAATTTCATACACAGAGATAAGCCAAACTGGTTATTTATAGATACAAACAGAAAAGGTTTGTTTTCTATCTCTGCACTTGTAAATTATGAAATATTTACATTGAGAAGATCAGCCTTAGTGTATGGAAACAACAGACCTGTGTTTCTTGAGGCCACGCAATCAGTAGAGAAAGGCTTCATCAGTACAGTGATCATAAACATCTCTTGTATTTTTCTTTTGGATTCACTAGCAAGGAACTACGCAGGTACCACTGGGCTACTGGCCCTCATAGTGCGCAGAGGCTGCACCTGGGGAAAAAATTTCAAATCTGTAGAAGGCAGTGGAGTAGGTGGTTCTTGCTAGGATTCCCGTGGGAATTGGCATATCTGCCTCTTCAGATGGGTCTGAAAACTGCACCCTAACCAGCCTATTTTCAAAAGCTGCTGAGATTTACAATGTACCTTAAGATATTAACAGAGGAAGAGCTTTAGGATAGGTTGCATTTCAGGAATACATTAGAAACTTGTGATTTATTCCCCTTCACCTAGCATTCCTAAATCACTTTTGTGCTTAAAATTCTCATCATCAGCCTATACATGAGGTTAAAACACTACTGTACATTATGCTACTTCCACATTTACAGCAGAGGAGGAAGTAGGTGTTCAGCGCCGGCTTGGCAATCCTCTTGAGAAGAATGATGGGCTGCACAGAACCACTGCTATCTGCTAGCACAGATCAGTGTGCACAGGAGCAGTCATCAGCTTAATAAATTGGCTTGGGAGGACTGTGGTCTGGAGAACTGGGCATCCAGACTGTTTAAAAGTCAGTTTTGAGTCTGTGCCAGATAATTAACATTCAAAAGGCAATACCTTACTCTTGCAAACTGAGATTATCATATGCTGTTCTGCCACTTTTTTACTAATACTGTGGATCTCATTAAAAGATAAACCAGTATCATATTATGCTATTGACTTAACTACAGTATGTCCTATATTTAGAATGGATGCCACAGTATGGTATTTGTGCTGCATCCTGGCCAATGTTTACTTTTAAAGATGCTATCTGTGCTTCAGTGTTGCTCTCATTCAAATGTTTTTAAAAGGGGTAAAATAAATTCAAAGTAGGCACTGATAGTTAAAATTAGTTGTAGTATCTTTGACATACTATGTACTGCCAAGGTGTTGGCAGAATTCTGTAACTCAAGACATGGTCATGGAGCAGAATATAAAACTCTAGAGAGCTAAATCAGCTAAAGAGAACCCTGGCAGGAAGGTAATAAAAATAAGTAATCAACAGTGGTTTTTGCTTTTAAACAGAAAAGGAAAACCACAAAACCTTCCTTCCCCAAATGGAATAAAAATAATTGCAAAACAATCAATAAAAAAAATTGCAATGCTTACAAAGAGCTGCAGCTAAGAGGAGGGAGGGAGCTCTGCATTTTAGAGCTGAGTATGTAAAGGCAGGGTCTTTTAGCGGAATGCATCCTTTAAGGCATCTTCCTTTCAGATGAGCTGCATCTGTCATTCTGGGGATGATGATGCCGTTTTGCAACTCTTTAGCAAAGAGTTGCTTGGACACTGGAGGACAGATGGCTCTTGTAGTTTTATGATCTTGGGACAAGCAGCTCTTAGTTAAGACACTTAACGATTGCCCCTAAGGACTGCTGTTGAAGAGTGCAGTGAATATGAACTCCCCCACATCACCTGAAGTCTGTTCCCTCCTTTGGTTGAGTTGAGGTGAAAAGCTGAAGGTGCCTGTGCTATTTCCCATCGCAGAATTGGGAACCATGAATCATCCACCATGATGAAGAGGGTTGAAGAGGGTTTCATTTTTGATGTGATCTGTACTACTCAACAAATACCTAAGTTCTATGTTTTGTGTTATAGCAGTGCTGGGAGGTTTTGACTGAGCCTATAGCTTGTCCAGAGTCTTACCACATTATCAATGTGATCAAGGCATGTAAAAATCCTGGAGCACACGTAGTAGCTGATTTGACTGGGCCTCCACCTGAATACCTAGATGCAAACTCTTCCAAGAAGAAAATGCAGCAAACTCAGGGCTGCTGGGATCTAAGTGCCCTGCTGAATGCCTCTGAAATGCTTCTGGACATATAGCTGTTTACAGGTCAAAGTGGGAGATACCACTTTACAAATGCTCTGGGTTGGCAAGTCATGGAAGACCAAGGCTTTCTTGAGATGACAGTATTGATTGAAACTTTAATTGTTATTATGACTAATTTCTCAATCTTCTGCTGAACTTTATGTGGAATGCTGGTTTTATGCTGCAATTCTTAGGACTTTGATCCAAAATTGTAAATAGATAGATATGGAAATGTGAGTTTATGTATGGTATTGTGCAACTATGTTGTTATTCCTTTTGATTTTTAAATTATCCAGCTTTGATTAAACTATTGTGACTTATGAGATGGATAATAAATAAGCAAGTTTATCAGGTTGACTACCATTTTTAGAAAGATTCTAGAGGGGAAACATCTCCAGAGCTTTGTCCAACTGCCTGTTCAAATTTTCAATGGTGCATAGAAACTGCAAATAATATTTAAGAGTGATACTTTCTGCAGGCACTGAATAGGTGTCCCATGAGTTTCTTATGAGAGAGGAGAAATGTTACACTGACAAAGTCTTCATACAAATACAGATTTGCAGTGGGCCAATGCTTGACAGCTCCAGCTATTTGTGCTCTTTCTTAGTTTTGTAGGTGGTCTGGATCTACAGTTTGTATAGTATCACGGTAACAATTATGATATTTTGTCATATAGATCTCGACATATGTGGGAAGACCGAAGGGTAAATACTCTGATGCTTCCCAGCAAACTATAGATGCTTATATAACTTACCCTTTAAAAACAGACCTGTATTATTAAAGAAAAAGCTGTGTAAAATGCTGATTAAAGATCTTGTCAGGAATGTTCTCAGATACTTTTTAGTTGGTTTTTATTATCTTGTTCGCTGGACAGGGGGAATAACTGCAAGGTTTTGGGGCTGGAAGGATAAAGAAACTATTTCTGCTTTCTGTAGGTAATGCTTCTCTGATTTGCTCTTGTCTACCAGACTTCTGATGTCAAATGGAATAGAAGGACTGTAAACCTTGCAAAAACAAACTCTTTAGTGGCACAGGTTACACAGGGGGAAGAAAAACAATGCGTGGTTTGCAAGAGTATGAGAGCAGATCTTAATTTGGGACCACCACCACAAAGTTGTTCATTGTTGATACGTTGTTCATACAGTTCTCTTCCCTTGCTGTGTCTCCAAGACAAGTTGCTTTGGCATGGCAGGTCTTTACTCATAGGCAAAAAATTGTGGAAGCATCACTATTCTATTGTTTGTGGGTTGTTGTTTTTTCCCAAGAAGCCTTCACCTTCTGGAAGTCAGTATTTATTTATAAGGATAATCTCTCAAAAAGTGAGATTCTTACTTCTGTCTTCTAATACTGACCTATTTATTCTGCCAGTGGTTTGGTCAGCCCTGGACACAGGGAGGTTAAATGCTTGAATCTTCATGTATAAGAATATGCAGTTCTAAGCAACTGGCTAAATCTCATTTAAAATGTTCTTGAGATGGAGTTAGGCTGACTAGCTTTGACCATGTGAAATGTTAAATTGCGCCATGCTCTGCTAGAACATGAAAACTAATGGAATTGATAAAATTTGGAAAGGATAAGGGATAACAACAGCAAGTATGCATTTACTATTGTCTTATATCCTATTATATTAGTTGAGTAAGAAGATGAGTGCTCAGCCTAGGTGATTTGGTTCTGGGTGAAACTTGCAGATGCTGGTGGTTGTATGTAAATCCACTTCTGGAGGCCAGCAGTGATGGAGCAATGAGCTTGCTCCCCATTAGCATCTGTTGTTACACAAGAAAACAAATTGCTTCTTTGGCAAATGACACGGGTCCTCTGCCAAAGACAAAAGCTTTGTTCTGTGTCAAAACTGAGACACTTATGCATTTTTTCCCATATGTAAAAAATTAAAATTCTTTATTTTTCTTTGCTTACATGGCCATTTCTAGCCCCAGGCCCTCTTGGGCTAGACAGCTAAAACAAGAACTTATTTGTATCAGCCTCTGTTTATCTTTGCCTCTTTTTGGAAGATCATGGTGGTCCAGTGAAGGCCTTTGTGCCAAGATTGTGCAGTTCAACCTACCACCCATGATCTGAAAAGAAGGAATAGCAAGGTGAGAGAAATCACCTCTGATGTGAATTTATGCAAGCAGACAAAACTAAAGCTGTCGTTGAAAACAGATGCAGACAAATCTCATGACAGGGTCTGAAAAGTCAAATACGCATAATAGGTCCTCTGCTACTAACTGCTATCCTGCAGCCTTTTTCTTCCCTAAGGAGCCAGTTCTGAAGAAAAGACACTAATATAGCTTTTTTAGCATCTCTTGCATGTAATGCCCTTTGGTCTTGCAACAAGGTTCTCAAGATCCTACTTTTTTGGTGGAAGGTAAGAATGTTCTCTCTAGGCCTAAAGCTAGCAACAAAGGGTACACCAGCATGCTGACATGGTGTTATCAGCTGCCCTATCACTCAGGTCATGTGCTTTCCCACAAGCTTTAAGGGCTAATATTTGCTGTGGCTTGACGTGTGACTCGTGAGAAGTTGTGGTTGATATCTCTGTTGCTGGCAGCACCATCATCTTGTGGCTCTTGCTAAGGCAAACATCAGCATGGAAAAAGGTGGAGTCAACCATAATTAGCCCTTTTCAAAAGGTGATGCTTGTAATGCTAGCATTGGAAGGAGAAGATGGGAGTGCTTGGCAGCCCCATTGCTGATGATAGCGCTGCCAACACTAGCTTGTGTAGTTGGGGCAAATGCGTTCTTCTATAAGCACTTCAGAGGCTGCAGGGTTGCAAGAGATGGCCTGAAACTCATGACCTGAAACATGAGCCATGGTATTTGTATGCTCTGTTATGTGTAGTCTAATCTTGATGTGAATTGCATGTGCATCTTTGTCTTGTTTTGGTTTTCTTCCTGCATTGGTGGGTATGAGGATATTCAGGAACTTTAAATAGAATCAAATGTTACTTTTTTTTAGTTCTAGAGCCTTGTCGTGCTGCAGATTTGCTAATGTCACTTTCTCTTGCTGTTCGTTGTTGAGACTTTTGACCACCTGCTGATAGACACAAATCTCTGTATGATTTGTTACAATGGCTGGACTTAATTTAGAGCAGAAATGGATCTCAAAGAATTGTTGTTTCCCCTTGTTCCTAGTAAAGCATGTAGAGTTTCAAATGCCCAAGAGCACGTATGGCTGCTAACTGAACAACATCCTGTTCGGATCCATCCTCTTCACTATTGATCACAAACCCTGTGGCTGCTGCTACTGTGGTATGTTTCCTCCCTGTTCCACCCACTCCAGGCTGCTGCTGGTGGTCTCCAGCTCTATACTTCCTTCATCAAAGACTGAAATGTCCATGTTGCAGATGGTGTTAATAATAACAGTAGTGTCTCCAACAGTGCTAATGGCCATGGACTTCCTTTCATCCATCTCAAATATTTGAAATCCTCTTCTAGCACCGACCACCCCTCTTTCAGGCAGCTCAGTGGGACAGATTTGGTTTATGTCAGAGATGCCAGCAGGCATAATGATGATGAAACAAAATCTTAGTTGCAGTACCCTGTGGATTCCCCATTCCCACTTCTTCCTTTCTACAAGCTGAGGAATGAGATATTAGTTATAAAGAAAGGTCTTAAACTGTGGATATGGGTGTAGCCTATTGACCTTGTTGGCCCATCTTATATGAGCTCAGAAACTTGTTTGAAAGTTTTGTTTGAAAAATAAACATATTTCTAGGCTTTTTATGTGCTACAGGGAAAACCCTGAAAATGAATGATGCAGCCTTTTTCAAGCGAAGGTCACGTCTTGATTTAGGAGTGAGCTTCCATATTCATCCTTTTTTACTGTTGTTCTGTTTCTTTGTTTTTAATCTCTCTGAAACATATCCTCTCTTCTTCCAGTGTGTGAAAGTAAGAGTGGGAGGGTGGGAAAAATGGCTTACCCTTTCAGAAGCAGCAGCAGGTTTTAAAAGAATAAAACTCCTGTGATAAAGCAAGCAAAGCCTTCAAGTCACTGAATACTGTAACTAAATCAGTAAATATGACATTCTTCTGTGCTGAGTCTGGCTTGATACACAGCATTTTCAACCCTGAGCCATTATGGGAAAACACGAGAGACTTCTTAGAGTTTTCTCCTAGAAAACTGGGCCAGGAGTCAGCTGACTAAGGTCTTATTTTAGTCTTTTCCTCTGCTCTGCTGTATGTTCATATGGATCATTTTCTGTTTACTCATGTCCGCACCTCCTGAATTCTGTCTAGTTTCATAGTCCCTGATCTACTTTCTGTTTTATTTTCTTGGGCTGCAGTGCTGGACACAGTCGACCAGCTGGGAAGTGTAGGTTCAGGGGGTACCAAGATGGCATCACAGACTGAACAAGAGTAACTTGAAACTACAATGCTCAAAACACACTGAAATGAAACAACAGCAAAAATCCAACTAAATGAACCCCTTTTATCTTCTGATTTTCACAGTATCATGTCCCTGGTTCAGATTTTGTGGGACTTAATTATTTCTTATTGGAGAAGTGATGAAGTCAATACCAGTTGACTATTTCTGAAAGCTTTGAAACTGCTGGAAGGTAAGCATGTCAGATCTCAGCCTTAAGGAGAACTTTGATTTTAAAATCTATTCAGAAAGGTACCCCCTTTATTTTGTTTAATCAGGGCACTGCATTGCATGTAATGTGTGTTTTCTTAACACTTTTTTTTTTTTCCTTGGAAAATACGTTTCATATGAGGAGGTGCCCTCTGAATGTTGGCGGTAGATGCCAACCTCAGTTTTGAAATAACAGCAAATTGAGAAAGAACAAGTTTTCTGTTTTGAATTGCAAACTGTTTACAGGAAAAGTAGTAGTAATGTTGTCAGTATTCTTTGTTGACCCTAAAATTCAATACAATCAGTAAATATTCTAGTTGAGATAATTTTTACAGTGAGTTGACTTAAGCAAAGTGTGTTTGGGAGAGAAGTGGGAGGGGAGGTGGCATTCAGAAAGATCCCATCAAGGCAATGATGGGTTAGAGCAAAGCATTCAGGAGCACTGAAAACAATTCTCTCCTAATTTGAAGTTTGCAGGTATGCTCCTTGTGATGCAGAATCTCATTTCCCAGTAAACTGGAAGGTGATGGAGAGGTTAGATAGAGTTACAGAAAGCGTGGAAAGATCTGTATGTAAATATGTGTGAATACAAAGCTGCAGTTCTTGCACTTACGTGGCCTCCAAACTCTTTGCTGTCTTTCTCCATGAGTTCCTAGTTTTGTTGTTTTGCCTTAGATCTTCACATCCAGCATACAAGGCTTAAACCTATGGGCCAAAGTACCAGATAGTGTAAAGAATGGAGTTTCTTGACTCCATTTGAACCATGTCTCTTTGAGGAGGTATACTGAGTATTAAACTGCTGTCCCTCTGCACGGACTTCAGTAGTGCTGTGAATTTCTGTGTTCCAGAATACCAGTCTTCATGGGATTTCAGACTCATCTGTTGCAAAAGGCAAATGACCTTGCTCTGAACTTCCGCCAAGTCTTCCCCTTATTGCTCAAAAGCCTTCATTCCAGTCAACTGAGCAACAGTTCGATCCCATCCCTTCTCCCTTAAACACTGCTTTAGTCCCTGAAAACTCGTGTGTAATATTAGATACAATGTACTGAGTCTCACTGCTCCTGACATTTCTAATGGAAGGGATTCTTGACTGGTGTGGGAATAGTTGCCTGAGTTTTGCTGTACTGAAGAAGGGATGCTTGGAAAGCTGCATTGTGAGCAAAGATTTCACAGCAAGGATGTAGAGTTTTCAGAGCCAGATGGCAAAGATTGCTAATTTCTGCAGGGTTTGCCCAAGAGAGGGAATAACGAAGGCATTTCTCTTAACTTTTCTGGAAATATAGATTTAATAGAAGAAACAGTGCTATTTCTTAGTCTGCACCCACGTCTTATTGCAGGCATTGAATCTGTTCCTGCTCTAGTTTGTTGGATTTTTTTTTTTTTTGAATGATTTCTGTGATCCCCCCAAATCCTCCATTCTTACTCTTCCTACTGCCTGCTACTGTTTGTTTATTCTTCCTTTATGTGAGACAAAAGAGAGGTTATTCTTTAACTGAGCTGTATTCCCATTTCCTTCACATCTTCCCCCAAAGTATACTGGGAGATGAACATTTCCTTTCCCAAATGAGTGTCTGTGGTTTTCCTCCTCCTCTATATATGGGAATTCCCATAGCATGCACCTACATCAATGTCTTTTTAATCAACATCAAACACCACTAGCTCTATTGGAAAGGGCTTTTGTCTGAAAGCATTTAAGGGACAGGATGGGAGCCTGTTTAGACTTTTATTTTAATAGGTTTGCAAAATATCTGATAACTGGAAAATGGAGAATCCCTACAAGTCCATTGTGAAACTACATAAATTCAGAACTTAATGAATTGTAATTAGTGGCATCATAATGGGCTCCATATGTTAGTAAGTCATTTAGGAAGAAATACAGTTGTTTGCCATTCTGCACAGCACTGATAAATCAGTATTCAAACCATACAAGCCTCTGTCTTTCATGGATCTCTTATACAATATGTTTGTCAAGAATGTACTAATATGAAATGATGTGCAAAGCAAGATGCACAGAACTGTTCTGTCTTGTTTCCATGTTGCCTCTTTGTATGTGAGAGAATTGAGGATGTGCATGCCTGGTTCTGTGCTGCAGGAAGTTCGGACTGTCTTGAGGCTGGGATAAAGGAGTGCTCAGACTATAGGTTACTTTCTGTATTTCAGTGGACTGGACTTAGAAAATAACTACTTCTCAGGGAGGGAAGTATTGTCTAATAGACTTGGTTGTCATGCTTGAAGGTCCTGCATAAATGACAAACAGACATATGTTTGTATAATCTTCATTACTTTTAACACAGCTCAATATAATTTCACAAAATGTTTCATTTATTTTTATTTCAAAGATTGTGACAGTTAGGATTGTGAAGTACAAGTTGCCATCTGCAATCAATTTATGATCTCTCCTTGGTGCAATTGTGGAAAAAAAAAATGAGAAGAGGAAAAAAGAGAATTATTTGGAGTAAAAAGCATTGAAAAACAAGTAGAGTGGAGTAATAGCACATCTGTTTTCGTAAGAAATCATGGAACCTGGACTTTTTTCAGTGTGGTATTTTACTACCACATGTCTTTAATCCTACATCTGGGCCTGTTGTTTTATGAAATATTTCCCACAGATGATGTCAATTATAATTTTTGTCCCACTCGTCAATTTACGGACTTTTGGAATAAGACAAAATGAAACAACCAGAAAAAGAACAACTTATGTGGTCTACTCTCTGACAAAATTATAGCTGTGTGATACACTTCTAAAATCAATAACTCTGTTAATGATTAGCAGAAAACATTGCTTAGTTTATGAGCAGAGATGTGGCCCACACTTGCCAGATGTTTGGCTCTAAGTTGCATTCTTGTTTGCTGTGTATTTACCAGCAGATGTTCAGCAGTTTATTTAATACCTCTTGTATGAGCCAGTAGTAGGTCTAAGTCTGTGCGACATTTATAAGCCATCTGCCAGCAATACAGGTGGAATGCTTTTATGATTTTTCTTCCCCCCACCCCCCTTTTTTTTTCCAGTGATGATCTATCAGTGAAATCATAGATAAGTCTGTATGGATTTATATAGCTATTAGGAAATAGAATATTTATCTTTGTAGGAAGACCCTAAAATGTGTAACACAGCAGATTTCAGCTGTTCTTTAATTACTATTTTTATACTTAACCTGCAGTACTATATGAAAGATCTGATGAAACTGTCCTCCTCAGAAATATTCCAGCTGTTTTTAAGTTTAGACGCCGATTCAGGTATGAATGTTCTGAAGGCTTATGCTCATTGGATTCTAAACCTTTTTTGAATTGACCTTTTTGAAAGAAAGGCCTGGGCAAAGTAATGATCCAGCTTGCTTTCCTGACTTTCCCAGAGCTGTGGAGTATTTGAGTCTAGGGTTTACAGTGAACTATACTCAAATGGTTTCAATGCATGGGCATGCACAAATTCCAACCCTGGTTTTAGTTGGAAATGCTCATGGGGTCTGATCCAAATCCTATTGAAGTGAAAGACTCTTGCTGACCTCAGTGGACTTTGGATCAGGTCCACAGAAAAGTGTTTCTATGAAAAGAATGCATTTACTGTGGCCCTGATTCAGCAAGGTATTTGAGTGTGCACATAATGTTTCAACATGTGTATGGTCCCGTTGGTATACACATGTTTATTGTTATGCAAAGGCTTTCATTGCTCTCTGAACAGGGGCCCTCAGGAGCCTCCACCCTGTCCAAGTTGGGTGAGGATTTTTTCCTTGGTAAGGGAGGAGTCAAGAGGCTTAGCCCCGAACTCTATAGAGCTTCAGAAATCTGCTCTATGTAAGGGAAACTAATGCAAAAAGCTTCTATTTCTGGCTCAAGACTTATCCTGACTGGCTCTCCAGAAACATAGCTGGAGGAGGTAAAATGATATTATCCTATTTTTAATGGCAGATTGGACTAAACTGTACTTCAAGAAGATGGTCCCTTGGGAGAGATGGTCAAGGGAGTAGTCAGGCAAGTCAGTCCCTGGTGCATGGTAAACTGCAGATCCATAAGATATCTGAGCTACCCGTAAACTGCATATAATCATATCACAAAATTATATTAGCACACAAATTTAATTCTATATATTAATATAATTTGGATATGTACATGCTTCTGAGAGTTTGTCCATGGTATCTAAAACTGGTGCATAAGGAACTATTTTGGTAGTGAATTTAAAAATGTTTATTGCTCTATAGAGGAAAAAATATCAGAAGTAGACTGAATAAATAAGGGCAGCAGCCCTTATAATAGAGTAGACATTTAAAGGTATATGGTACTTGGAACAGTCACTGGCTGTTACATGTTCTGGCTGTGTGAAGTGTTGCAGTCTTTCCTGAATTTGGTTCCTTTCCTTGTCTTAACCTCTTTGTGCCAGCCCTGCTCAACCGCAAGTCAGTCTGGTTGAAAATGAATACTTGAATTTTCAATAAATAGTTTAAGGTTGGTAGAAACTACCTATTGGATGTGGGAAGAGTGTTACCTGCAAAAATATTTCTGAAATATCTATTTACTTTTTCTAATGAAAAATCATCTGTGTAAGCTAATTAGTTTTCACTATAGTGAAGATACAATTTCGATGCTTTCATCCTCTGATCTCAGTTTAGTTCTATGGTGAGTGTGACCTTTGAATGTATGTAAGTGAATAACAGTAGTACTTTAGTCTTTCCATGCTGCATTAAGATTCACAAGAAAGCTTGGTCATTGTATTCCTTCATGAAGAAGAATTCAATGTAATAATTTAGAGAGCCTCAAAAATGAGTGAAAGCCTAAACATGGAACTTTTAGGTCTCAATTTATTTAGTTATCACAGCTGAAATTGAGGTGCCTTGAGCATGTTTACATGTGAAAAGATTCTGGGATGGATCCAGTTTGCTGATGTGCAGAAAAAAGATCTAATGGCAGGTCAAAATCAGACTACTTCAGCCTAGAGTGAAGATGACATTTCATAACAGTTATGTAAGTACTCTCTGGAGCAAATTAAGAAAAAAAAAATTTAAAATAGTTTTATCAGCCCGTAAGGTGCTCATAGTGAGAGCAGGGACTTGATTCAGTTTCTTACAGATATAGAACATTTCCGAAGAACTTAAAACCTAAGGTGTCTGAGAGATCTGAGGCTGGCTTGAAGTAGGACTGAAGGTACTCGTGCCCTTCTGGAGGACCAGGCAGATGATAATACACCCACCCTCCTCCTTCAATATCCAAATTAGTCCTAAATTTCTCAGTGCAATGAAACCAAACCCTACCTGTCTGTCTGAGGACACCAGTGCTTTAATCCAGCTACACATTGTTTACTATGTGGTAGTATTCACTCCCTTAGGGAGAACAAGAAGTCTATACTGGTTTCAGTTTGTTCCTAACCCTTTTGAAATGGAAAGCTGTAAACGAATCTCATGTTTCAGGGCTTCAGCATACATTGTTTCTTCTGAGGCACCAGATTTTTTTACCCAGCTGGAGATGTGACACTGGGGGTAGGCCAGTGCTTGGACATGGTACATAAAATTGTCTTTTTGCAGATGACTAGCTGGTCAAACTGAATTGATTACCAGACTTGAGAAGAAATTTTCTTCTGCACCGCTTGGTAAGGGCCAGAACCATAGCAAGGCATTTTGGTTGGAAGGGCAAAACAGAGAAAGCCCCATAATGTGCCAACTTGAAGTTAGCTGAGCCCGCTGACAGAAAGTCTCAGTTGTAGGCAAGAGTTCAAGGGGAGATGCTCAGATTCAACCCAAACATGAGTTCAGCAAGGTGTCTCCCGGCCCTCTCACCTCTCTGTCCCTAGGAGGGGATCAGGTTGGCCTTCACTTGAAAGTCCTCAGGCAAAGTTTCTAGCACAAAATGAATTAATGGCTCAGAGAAGACCCACTTTCCCTGAAAGCCAAGGTTACACTAGCTGGTTTTCCTCCTGCTCCATAAATGCTATGTTCCACTTTCCCCCCAGGAATGAGTGTGTCCTAGCTTGTCATGCAGTGGCATGAAGAGGCAAGGGTCCCGTCAAAGGTGTTAGAAAAAATAATTAAAAAAAAAAAAAGTTCATTTTCCTCTACATCCAGAAACGTCCTTAGTAGCCAGGGGATGGTCTGGTTTCTGCTAGCGACTTTGTGCACTACATGATAAAGTGAGACTGGTGTTTACTTAAATTGAAAGACATTTTAGTCACTAATATTCAAGGCACTCAGTGCCTTGGGAAACACCTATTTCCAGACTAGGTTGGTGGGCACTAGACTGAATCAGTTGCTGACAAAGCCTGAAGAAAATAGCAGCAATGGGAAAAAAATGTGTAGGCTGAGATAGTCAGTGCCACCTGCAGGATCCAGATGTTAGTTTCAAAACTCACAGAAATGGAGTGCACAGATCTTCTAGAAAGCTTTGGAAGTCTTACTACTTATAGCTGACTGCAATCAAGCTGTATGGGAATCTGGAATAATGCTCAGCAGCAGGATCTTTTCAACCAACTGAAATAAAATAGCTGTCTCGAAGCTGGCTGTTGAAAGAAATCACAGATTTTCAATTAAGCTTACCTTGAAAATAGGATTGTTTTCCAGGGAAACCTCTTTCTTGAAGCCTATTCCTTAAAATCCAGAATGTTTCCATCTGGGTAAGCTAAAGCAGTGGTGTGTGAAATTGTTGGTATTCTGCAGCCTTGGATCCCAATTCTTTTCTCTAGTGTGTGTGTCCCACCAGAAATTATGAAATACAGGTTTGGTGATGCAGCAGCCCTTGTTTGGAGAAAGGGAAATCAGCTGTATCGAGGGACATAGGGGGAAATGAGAGTGAGACCTGGAACTCCATCTCCCAGAGCACCATGCAGTAGCATATCCTAATGGAAATGTTTGGGGGGTTGGTTGAAATATTTTGGTATTTGAGTTTCAGCCAAAACATTGAAATTTTTTTCTTTGAAAAATTGAAATGAAAACTATTTTGTGTTTCTCTTGAAGTTTTGCCCAGGAAAAATAAAGCACTTTCCAACCAGCTCTAGTGAAGATCACAAAAATAACTCTTTTTTTTTTCTCTTTGACCATTTAAGCAGCTGTTAGAGGATTAAGATGGATGCTACAGGCAAGAAAAAAGATGTATAAAGAGTGCATCAAAATGAGGGCCAAATTTTTCTAGAATGGTGCTTCAGCTGTGTCAGTGAATTGTGTATATAAGCACAAAGCATACCTAAATCTGAAATTATGCCATGGAAGATTATGATTGTCCTGTTTTGCATATGCTACTATTTGTACGTAACCTGTGTCAAGATATATACAACACATCAGTATGTCTTGGTTTTTGAAAATGCTTATAGGAATAGGGACTGTCTCATCTAGAGTATTTCCAGGATCCCTCTTTTCTCTTAGAATTACTAATTAAGGGAAAAGATAGAGGCTTGAACTCTCAGCCTGCACACTTGTAATTTTTTCTTTATCATGATACTGTTTACAATACCAACAGATCAGCATAGCTATTGTTTTTCCATGTGTGTGTTCTTTGTAGCTTTGAGTACCTGTCAAATGTGTTAGAATAGATAAGTGGAACAAAGCCTGAAATATGAACATCTCTCCCCACTTTGCAGTTTGAATCAATTCATTACTAACAGAAGGGTATTTAGCAATGTTAAGAGCAAGTGACCCATCCAGGCCCTGATACAGGCTACAGAAATTACACAGTGTCCATTAAATGTTTTGATTTGTCTAGTGGTTCTCACTGTTCTACACTCAGGCCTGAGCCAAAACAGCAGCAGCGGGATGTGGGTATGTACTACTCTGGTGTATCATTTCATACGCACTTCGCAGAGAGGTTTTGCTGTGTCAAGAGTAGAAGATGCAGGTAAAGGTGACTGACAAGAGAATTCTTTGAGGAAAAAGGTTTAGAAAGAGCTCATTTTCATGGGCTATTTAAGTGGAGCTATAAGCATATTATTTGTGGAGATGTAAGTTCTTGTGCGGACAGCTTCACTCCAAAATAAGTCTTTTTCTGCTTAAGGCATGTCACCAACATATGAATCTCCTTTCTGAAGATGGTCAGTTGCTGTTATAGGTTTTTATCTCCCATAGCAACAGCAGTTCATCCTGAGTGAACCGTTGCACAAGAAAATTAAATGGTATCCATCCATGAGTGCTTGTGAAAGTGTAAAGCCACAAGTGTTGAGACACTTCATGTGTAGTCTACACTACAAAAAGGAAACATTTGAAATCAAAGGCAAGAGGCCTTCTGCCATGTAAAAAAAGATCTAGTCTTCCATGGAGAGATGCAACAAGGCAGACACTGAAACCACATGAAGTGTCTCAACACTAATATACTGTGATTTTCCCTACAAAAAGGATCCCAGTTTGCAGTCTTCTCTTTTGAACATCTTGCGTGACCTCTTTTGTAACTGCTGTGAATGGATTGACAGGTGTATCCTAACAATCTCTATGTTAGGTTAGAGCTAACATAGATCCCAGCTATGGGATCTGCTGTAGGAATTCAAGTAGTGATGTTACAAATAGTATGATAATGTATTCATGGGTAGTAAACTCCTGCCTGGATCCACAGAGTGGATCCACAGAGCAACACTGGGGTTTTTATTTGTTTTGTGCTTTTTGTCTTAGAAAAGTGTCTTACTGGGTAAAAAATTGCAGTTGGTAGTAGAATTCTTGCATGGGAGAAAGGTCCCAGAGATAATGAATAACTGCATCAGACTTATCTGATCATTTAGAAATGGCATTGAACATGTAAGTGTTTGTACCACCAGCAATCAAGCACAATTTCAAAAGCAGCTGCTGCATTGATGTCGTGCCTTCAAACATGGAGCATATGGTAGGCACCAACAGTGATGTGATACTGCGAGTGAACTCCTGTTATTACAAGTGACCAAATACTAGAGTAGAGAGTTTTTATTGAAAAAGCTGTAGTACTAAGTGCAGGCACTGCTCCAGATGCCTTTGAGACAGTATTTAGACAGAAGTCATCATTCACCTCTTGGAATTAATTTGTGGATGAAAATTTAATTATAGTGATGCATTTGTAACTTTTTGTTCTTTTCCCATTAGGACATGAAGAAAATGTAGAGTAGGTAACAGCCGGACAATACCACAGCTTTACCCAGATCATAGTCCCTTTGGGACTCCACTCTCTGCTTCTAAAACCAACTACAGCACTGCTGTGGTGGTATCTGTGTCTAGAAACACAACAGTGCTGGTATGAATAATTCATGTTATAAGATCTTTCTTTTTGGTTCAATTGCCTTTTTACTAATTAATATCACTAAAACTGAATTTTGCTTTTAGTCTCTTTTGGCTCCTCCTTACTGTTCAAAAGCAATCTTCTACTTGCCCTTGTTGCCTTTCTTGGACCCTGTACTCTTGGAAAGACAGAAGTGAAAGAAATATTACAAGAGATATCAGGATACCTTAAATCCTGCTTTGGACAATTTTATACAACTAGTAGATTTTTTGGGGGGGGGAAAAAAGCCTCTTTAATGTTACCTTCAAAGTTTAGTATTAAGCAAACCCCATGCGTGGTTCCTAGCATTTTTCTTGCTGTTTTATCCAGTCTTTCAGCAATTAAATCTGCATTTCTGAATAGGCATTCTTTGCCCCTGCTTTCTGTTCCTGAATAGCCTGTATATTTGAAGTTAACTTTCCAGTCGTACGAGTTATTCCATTATATCTGTTATGCCAACTAAACTATAATTTTGATTATGTACTGATGCTTTCAGTTCCTCATTTCCATTTCCCATACTACTTATTGTAAGCTGCAGACATCAGCAAATTGACCCTCCATTTCCCTTTCTGTCCCTTGTATAACCCTGTTATCACTACCCACATTCCCTTCCCAAGGGTTAGGCTTTTTTCCAGGTCACCATGTTCTCCCTGGTTGCCCTGACATTACTTCAGGAGTCAGTCATACACATGCAATCCCAATCCAGGCAATCTCTTCTCTGAACTACTTAGTGAACTGTTTTTTGTCTGATGGTTCTTTCCACCCGTATGCTCTGGGAGTAACTGCAGAATCTGAGAAGAAAAATAGAATTGAAGAATGAACCAGCAAGCTGAAGAAAAATCACTGGAGTGGGTGGGAAGCTATAGTTCAGTGTTAACCAGTGTTTGTGATTTGTTAGGCGAGCTGCTGTTTTTAGCCTGAGTTATTGGAGCACTGCAGTGTACCATTACTGCTGTTGAGTATGTCTGCTGGTAGGTCAAGGAGGTTTTACAGTCTGTCTTGCACCTAAATTATTGTAAGTGACATAGAACCCCTTCAAATGGGGTATTTGCTAAAGGACTAGCACTAATGACATGGGTGGTCTGGAGATTACTAAACTGACTTTGAGTCATTTTAATTTTCCCTTTTATGTCTACCTGTGTGGCCCTACAGGAAGGAGAATAATGAGGGAAGCACTCATTAAATGTGGAAAAGGGATCTAGTTACCCTTTTTCAGGTGTGCCTACGCACATAGGTCCTATATGGAAAAGTCAATGTGTAAGTGAAGGGAAAAGTATGTTAAATGTGAAAGTTTGAAATTCTGCAAGCCTTGCACCTGCCTTGCAGTGTGCTATGTGACAGGCAAGGAGGGGAAAATTGAATTAATTATGCCAATAAACCACTTGAAACCTAAAATAGTAGTGAGAATTTTTATGCATCATCAATTCCATACCAGAGGAGTTTGCCAACTGCCAGGGGAATGAATGGGGCCTTTTGAAATCAAGGGTTTTTCACGTCTAATAGGTACATGACCTCTGCTGCTCCAATATAGAAACTCATGATGGTGTTGCTTGCATTCCTCTGCAGGCATCTTGGTGTGGGAGTGCTGGTGTCTTACTTTCTCTGTTGCAATGTGGGCTGGGGAGTCGTGAAGTGTCTTGTCCAAGATTAGGTATTGCAGGTGTTTTTAGGTGTCAGGAGTTCCTCATATCAGCTAAGGCACTGCCCTGCCCCTATTCCCCACCCTGCCATTACCCTTCTGCCCAGGATGGTTATGGGGCCAGCTTGCTGCATTCTTGTGGATCACTTGCGAGTGCCTGCTTACTGCCTAATTCAACAGTCTTTCCAAAGCTGTGACTGTCATCCCTGTGCATTTGTGTTTGAGACAGGCACTATTCATGCTGGGACCTATAGAAGCTGCTAAAGTGAAGGTACAAGATACTGCAGCATATATTTACATATATTTACATGTGTTTCTGTCAATGCTTCCCCTAATTTTTTGTAAAGGAACAGTCACAAGTACCTGATTTACCATTGGAAGAAAGTTAGTTTGTACCTTTGCAAGTCATGGCTAGTATTAAGAATGTAGCATCTCCCATATGATACAGGTTCTAGTCCATATACAGGGCTTTTTTACATTTTTTTCACATAGTTCTCACTGTAAAAATATTAGTGTACCTGCATTGCCTACATTTTGTGAGTTACCCTGCACCTTCTGTCCCCTTTAAATCTCCTATTTACCTTAGTGGTGCAGGATCAAGCACTCTCTGAAGAAGTATGCCTGCTACAGTTTCCATTCTACAGCTCTTTCTGTGCAGAAATGCACCAGCAGGTAACACAATAAGTGAACACATGGTAGGAAAATTGTCCAGTGCACAAAAGAGATCCTGGATGACATTAAGCAAATGGCCCAAAGTAGCTTTAGAAATGGTTTCATGCATCTTGGGCTGTTAGCTGTTTTATGTTTCCTGTCTGGAACGAAGAAAGAGACAGGGCAAAAGAGTCGGGGCCTTGTTTATGCTCATGTGTTTATTGTATCAGAGACATTTAAGTAGGAGGATATGACAGGTTTTCAAGAGGACAAAGTATGACTCAAATCCAGGTGCAGCTTATTTGCCATCAAGTGCATCACTTGCCTATTAGACATAGATTTACCCGCAGCCAAAACAAATCTTGGCAAAGTTGGCATTCTTTGTACTATAAATGAATGGTATCTCAGCTTGTTATTGTTATTTTTACAAACTCAACAGGTGTTGCTGATTTCTGCTTGATAACCTGCTGTTTAAGGGCAA
Organism: Pedionomus torquatus; assembly: GCA_013398155.1. Taxonomy (NCBI): domain Eukaryota; kingdom Metazoa; phylum Chordata; class Aves; order Charadriiformes; family Pedionomidae; genus Pedionomus; species Pedionomus torquatus. The sequence continues at coordinate 511,354 of VZRU01002631.1, read as the reverse complement.
TTATTTAACTTATACATACAGATAAGTGGGCTGCTAAACCAAATTCATCCCAGGTGTAACTGGAACAATTTTTTTGGTTCCTAAATGACAGGTTCTTATCCTAAATCTTATTTATTAGAACTGGACAAATGTTACTGTGTTCTTCCTAAAATAATGGATTTTGCGGTGTGTTTGCTTCAAGGGGTTAAGCCTTTTTTCTTCCCCCCCTCCCTGCCCCAAGTCATTCTGGTGTCTTCTCTTTGCATTTTCTCAGGAATAAATGGCATGGTAAGCACATAAAAGCATGTATCAGTACTTCACACACTTTGAAAAATAGACATTGTGTGGTGGACATGCCAGGAATCTAGGTCGCAAATGGGATTCAGCCAGCAAATAAATATTCCTGTGCTGTGTAAGGTAAAAGAAAGCATATTGGAAGAGTTTGGAGGAATTCCTTTGGATCAGAAATGTGTTTTAGAAATCAGAGTCATTTTAAAGATTAAATTAACATGGCCTGTTCTAAGAAGAACCCAAGCTACTGCAATGTTTTAAAACTTAAACTAATGAAGAACTCTCTATAGAACTCACTGATCTTGGGGGGGGTGGTATATTCCAGGAAGGGGCAGAGAGGGGAGATGGATGGACACAACACACATGAAACAAACGCTTCTTTAGATTCTGGAAGTTAAATTCAAGGGAATGGTATTTCCAGGTAGCCTGCCAGCCTTGGGTGCTGCATGCAGCGCAGCAGATAAGATCTGCTACACAACTTAAAGATATTTGAACACTCCCTACATTCTTGCATGCGCCGAAAGAGAGAAATACCACAGGCCTGAGGTTACGGGTGTCTGTGTTGGTTTTGGTGGGAGGGAACAGATTTATCCAGTAACCCCGCAGCACTGAATCATTATTTCCAGAAATGTTACCTTCTGAGTCAGTCAGTAATTTGGGGGTATCCACACGTCCATGCCTGTAGGTGGGTGTATAAGTACCCACTCACAACTAGTGTAAATACCACTGGTAGGATAACTTTTGCATAAACTACTGTGCAGTAATCCTTTAGGACCTCAAGTGTTAGTGTTGTCTCAGTCGGTCTTTGGTTATGCTAAAACCTGTCCACCAATTACTCTTGTCTGCAGATGGAGACAGCTTGACTAATTTGCCGTGTTACAATCTGAATCATCGTAATGATTTTCAAATTATTTCAAGTTCTATCTCTGACATGATTTATCAAAATGGCATGCAGTGTAGCCCCATGTAATGTCACTGGCTTTTGTATCTCTTGGTTTGGTTCTGACTGTGATCACTGGTCTTTTCCCATAAGAGAATTTCTGAAGGTTTTTTCCCCAGAAGAAATGAAAGTGAAAGAGATGTGCCTTTCAGTGCAATTTTGTCAATGAAGATGCACCACTCTTGCTGGTTGCTAAATCAGTTTCATTGTTGTATGTGATTTAAACCATATACCATAGGTAAGGGAGTCTTGATTGGTTTATTTTTAAGCGTGATTTGTACTGCAGACTTCAGCTGACATGGTGGCCTCTCATGCATGATATTATATTTATAAAATTGAGAGTGGTTCCTGGACTCCAAAGCTTTTACTGCTAGCCATGTTTTATAAGTATACATAAGTCTTACATGACAAAGCAACTGGCCAGTAGGTGACACAAAGAAGCTGTGGCAGAAGCAGTTATTATCTGATCTTAGAAATGAGACGAAATTCAGCATTTTACTTAAAGCACAAAACCTGTAACAATTTACGTTCTGAGTCACTATTTTGATACATAATGATAAAATATAGTTTTTCTGGTGAACTCTTAATAGGACAACAATGAACAGGATGCCGCAAGAGCCTTGGGGCAAGTGTATCCAGTTATGCTGGATATGCAAACACAAAACAAGAACAAACCTCTTATTTTCTTCTGTGCTCCCCTCCTCTCTTCCCCCCAAGCAGCCCACAATATGCTTGATTCCAACACCTTTGTTTCATTTAGTGGTTTGTTGTATGGTGCTATTCTTACTGGTGTAGTGTTTGAGCACCTCCTATATATTCAGTGATATCCTATGGAATCTCTTCAGGAGAGTGATATATGGCTTTGGATTCTACTCAGTGTGCCAAGTGACTAATTGGGTTTTTAAAATCTGTCTCTAATCTCTAATATACTTCAATGTATACTTATCCTTGTTAATCTCCTTGGGATAATGAAGAGTGAAAGAAAAAGTATTTGTATGATTGTTCTTAGCTCTCTCCTGGTGTGCTTTTTGAGAACAGAAGTTCAAACTCTGCCTTTGTATTTGGCCTAGGGGAAGTGTGTGTTCCTGTAGGGATCTTGAGCTCCTCCCAAATGGGAGCTTCCCACCCAGAGGCAGCTCTGGTGGCAATATCTGTCTGCAGCTTTTCAAAAGAGCTGCCTCCAGGCTCAGACACCCAACAAACCCAGCTTGGGTTCCTCGTTCTAAATCAAAACATACCCAAGTGGGTTTGGGTGTCACTATGAAATAAGCTGACAATTCGGTTGTGGCAAGCTGTTTTAATCTCCTGTGTGACTGATTTGGCTGTTTCCCCCAACTCCCCTTGTGAATTTATAATGGCTTTTCAAATCCCTTTCCCCTTGTTGCTTCCTGCTGCTAAGTCAATTTAATTTCTCTTAACTCTTCTCCTTTATCCTGGCCAGCTTTACTCCTTCACTTCTTGTGTATTGGTTTTATACCTACAACTTTATTTAAAGACTGAAGTATTGAGGCTGACTTAGATGTTCTGCTTACCTGGTAAATGTAGCTGCATAAACTACAAGCCATATTTCCGCCCCCCCCCTC
>VZRU01002631.1:423418-508543 GCA_013398155.1 Pedionomus torquatus | reverse complement strand
CCCCCCAAGATATTCTTTGGGGTCTAGGACTCTCTAAGAGACTGCTGTTTTCTCTTCTGTGCCTTTAATCCAGTTGTTTCTTGCTCTGGTAGGTGCTTTTGTCAAATAAGCTTTTTTGTGTGTGTGTTTGTTTGGCATGAACTCAGTGTTTGTGTTGCAAAATAGGCCTCCATGAGACCTACTGCACAGATGGCAAACAATAGCTGTCTCCAGCCCAGAAGAAAATCCATTTGTCACTGTTTCATCATTGGTCCCCATTGTGTTGCCTTCAGTCAAACCCATTCATCAAGGCAAGTTCCAAAGTGCTGGTGTTTACCAAGGATGCTGCACAAACCCATCTGCTTAAATGCAAGTCCCCCTTCTGTGGTTTACAGCCTTGCATTTTATTTCTGTTACAAGGATGTCTAGAAAGACTATGCCAGCAGACTGTTTTCAGGTGATGTTTAGTTTTGAACCCTGAGTGCGTTGTTAGCAATAGGGACAGAATCTGGGACCTACTTGTGACAACCTGTTCAGCCTAAGTGAGAATAGGTGGTTTTTATTTACTAACATGAAGTAGAATGTGTGTTTGCGTGCTGTCCTCTACATGTTGCTCACCACACCTGCCAAATACCTCATACTGACAGAAGCCTGTCTTCATGCATCTTGCAGCCTTTGTGGAAATGTTCAAACGAAGACGTAAAAAGGGGAAAAGATTTCTTTGTGTTTATCAGGGTAGTAGCAGAGCTGGGACTGGACCTAAGTTCTGCTTTTCAGTGTCCTGTCTACTCCTTAAAGCTTTCTTCTGGGGGTGGGTTCTTACCTGCTGATGTACTGGTATCTCTAGAAGAATGCACACTCTGAAGGCCAGGAGGAACTTCTGTGGATCATGTCGACAACCGGCAAACCACAGAGCACAAGACTGGATCTTGAAAACAGGGAAGGCAGCACTCAGGATCAGGTAACTCTGTTGCCAGTAACTAATGCCAAGTGGTCACAAGCTCAGAAGGACTGTTGTGTGCCACATTTGTCTGTCCCACCACCTCTAAGCGGTTGGCCCTTCAGCTAGGGGCAGGGCTTGGCACTGGACTGTGTGCAGAAGCATTTTTGTCGGCACCAGATGGGTGTATCACACAAGTCTTTGTTCTTGCAAGCTTCATTTGTTTTGATTTCAGGTGTTTCCAGCCAAATTTCCACCATTTATGGGGTAACAGTGAGAAGTTGCCTGCTACAGGGAGGCTCAAAAAGCGACTCAGAACTGATTGGAAAAAATATCCTTGGGATGGCAACAACAGCTACAGAAACACAATCAGGTATTAAAAAATCAATATGAAAACAAGCTGAAAGTATTCAATTTTGGGTGGCCTGAAATCATGAGAATGCAGCTGGAAGAAAGAGGCTGCTCCTGCACAAAGCCAGAGTGTGCTGGGGTGGGAAGGTTTATCCGGTATTGAAGCAAAGATTGGTGCAAGACTGAGGGTTATCTAGGAACGCTGGTGTGGTGACTGTGTCTTGGAGGCACTGAATTAAGGGTTTTCTGGCCAGGGTGTTTAGTGAGGGAGCGTTCATAATGGTAAACAAGCGGATGCTGTTAATCAGAACAATATGGAGCAGGCAAGTACCCTTCATACTGCAGGGCTTTTCTTTTTCCTTTCTTTTTCCTCTCTCTTCTCCCCCCCAGCATGTATATCATGTAATATATGAGGACTTGATGGTTTGAAATTAGTGAAGATAGGCTGCATTAGAAGAGCTGAGGATATGACACATGTAGACTTAATTATGAAACCTGCAAANTTATTGATGAACCTGCCACAAAAAAAAAAAAAAAAAAAGTGTTCAGTTTATCTGAGAAATCATGGAAAGGGTTAGTGTTTCACCAGGAAGCTGACAGCACCACAGTGGACCACAAGTAAGACTTTAAAATATGTAACAGCATTTTTATGACATCAAAGTACCGTTGCTGCACAAGGCAACGTTTATGAAAAGATCCCTGCTCTTCACCCTACAATCACGATGTACGTATTGGCAATAAGGAAGTCAGCAATAGCTATTTACTGCTCTCCTGCAGCTGTGGACTTATAACTTAGGTCCCTAATTAAGTAGAAGCAGGGCTAACCACGAAGCACACCACAGTGCCTTAAAATGGCTTTCATACTGCGGAAATCTGGTGTTTGGTTACTCCAGAGAGTGGGTTTTTTCCCCCTTGAAAACTATATTTGCACATTTAGAAATAATTATCTGGAGATTAAAAAAATAAAATGCTGTCTTGATGCACCATGAGATCTAAAGAGCTTTTCATGGAAAGCATTTAAAATAAAAAGAAAATAAAAAAAAATCGTGCTCTATATAGGAGATATTGACACCAGCCCCGTCTCTGTCATCGAATGTGAGTGATTGTTAGCAAAGAAACTAGTCATGCTGCACAAAAGAGATCACAGTGTGTGCGTAAATCTGCATAACCTAATTGACTGTCTTGGGAACGTGATCTTCAGCTGTAAAAACCCGCTTTTGACCAAACAATAAAGTTAAAAAGGAATGTCCCATCATTATATTCCTTAAATGTCACAGGAACTGCAGTAAGTGCATCTTGGCAGAGGCGAGCCTACATCATTAGTTCCTCTCCTGGTTGCTTTTAGGATTTTTCTTCCACATGGCCTGACTTGACAGGACAACAAATAGGCCTTTGCATCTGTACACATTTATTAGTGGATTTTATCGTTGGACATCAAGGAAATTGAGGCTCATCTAAAGGTTTATGACTGTACACATCTGTGGATTTTACTACCCTCCTTTCAGACAAACAAACAACAGCAACAGAAAATTATTTTTGGAAAGTAAAGTTTAAGATTTAATAATCATTTGATGTTCTGAGAAGTCTGTGGCTGTTTGTCCAATACTTGCTGAACATTAGCTGAGCACTTTAGTCATTGGAGGTGGGGGTTGGCATGGAGCTGGGGCGGCAGGCTGCCTTCTGCCTTGCAGGAGACAGTGATTTGTCTAATTACAGCCTCCCTCTCTATCCCCAGCATAGCTAGCTTTTGTGGATCCTGCATAGAGATGACTTATCATTGGTAATAACCACTTTTTTAGAAATTCTGCCTCTAACTGATAATATGCAAAAGAATCCTGCATGTATGTGTTAAACTGAGGCATAATATTGCTCTGTGCTGCTTTTGCTCTTGTCTGTTAATGAGATGTCAACACGTTCCATCTCTGCTGGTTCGCAAAAGAAAACCTGAAATCTAGCTAAGGTAAAGCAAGGCCTGAACCATCTGTTAGCCTTGCTCAGTTCAGTTCCTGATGAGATTAGAGGACTGAAGGACTTGTTTAAGATTTCCTCATAATCAAAGTATTGTGCAGTTCCCATGCCAGGTACTTAATACCTGGCTATAGTCTGAGCCATTACATTTTAAAAAATAAAATAAAAAATTTAGAGTCCAGAAGTAGATTTTGGAAACAGCAGCTGGGCTGCACACCTAATGTTTCTAAGGGGCTTAAACAACAATTTTGAGTGAAACAGTGCCTATTTTTTCTTAATGCTATTTTTATGTGGAAATCTAAAGATGACAGCTTACATGCCAACACTGAAATATTTTGCTGATAATAATTTGACGCTCATACCTCCTACCATGTTTAATTGGAAGAGGACTGTCCAGGGTGAAAATTGAGGTCTTAAGTTAATGGAGTCTGTTTTGATGGATTATGCTTTGTTCATGAGCATTTTAATAGCTTATGTAAGAGAGGACTGGAAGCTGATTTTTTAGCTTAGTTTTTTTTAGACTGGGTAGCTGGCTCGAGGAGGACTTTTGCCTAACAGGAGAATCTTACTGTCTTTCACAAAGGATGCTGTTTCATGAAAACATGTTCAGCCTACTTTATTCCAACTTGCAAGTATTTCAACTGAGATTAACATGTTTGATGGAGAGACTGGTAAAAAGAGCCTGAGAAGATTATTCATTTTATTCATTGTTTTGTAGTGAGGAAATAGGACTTCTCAGTTGACCTTGTAGACTGATTTTTAATTCAGTGTATGCTGATGTATTCACTTTGAGGTAGGCTTCCATACACTGGCTCTTGGAGGAAGTACCTGGAGAAAGAAACAGGATACTGTACTTCATGGTGTTTCCCTGAAGAGAAGACTCTCCTCCGTTCCTATTGTGTTCATGATGGTTCTGTTTTGAAGCCCACTTTGGGCCATGTTTAGACTTGCTCCTGTTGCAACTGCCCAAAGGTTGTGACAGAGCTTGGAGCAGGGCCAGGGTCTCCATACGGACCTTCTGAGTCTCTGTGCTGCAGCCTGACCTCAAGACCCAGTTTGTCGTCATTCTATTTAAATGGTGTTGTCTGGAGAAGGGGAAAGCTCTGTGTAGGACTAAAATACCAATCACTTGAGAGGAACTGATGGCTACAAGTCTTCACTGGGTCCAGTAAGAAGCCTGAAGAGCAAGTCATCAGGACAGAGGGTGGAGCAGCACCTGTGCCTTTTTGTGAGCTATTGCAGGCAGCTCATTTAAAACTTGCAGAATGGCAAAGTTTAAGGAGCAGTTGCTTGCTGGGAAGAATGTATGTATGTTTTCCCTATACCACACAGTGCAAGTGAAACTGCCACTGAGGTGAAGAAAGCCTGTGGCAGTCCCTCTTCTCAGTCGTTTGTAAACCTTTGAATGAGTTCCCAATGTGAATTGTTACTCCACTCTGCAGTGGGCTACTTTTTGACCAGCTCAAAGAAGCCCCAGAAAATATTGCACCCATATGCGCTTTTTTTTACATTCTCATTAAGTTTATAAAACCCACAAATTTAGACCATCTGTCCTATAAATGTTTCTAAACTACACCAAGATGAAAAAGCTGTTCTAGCTTTTTGATATAAGCGGTCAGCAAACCAAACACAAAACCAGAGCAAAGCAAATATTTTCTTGTCATACATGCTTCCCAACCGTGACGGATGAACTGTTATTTTTGATGTGTGTTTGGATCCAAATTTTGGAGAGAAATACCTCCTAGATATGCACACTTAACACCAAACCAGCTTGATATGAAGAAATCTTGTTTGGGAGGGGGAAACAGAGGGAAAGTTGCACCACATGCTGCCAGAGGAATATATTAAAGAAGATGTTTCTTCAATTACTTGTTTTCCAACTGCCCTGCTGACTGCTGTAACAAAGCCATCCCAGGCATGGACTGTGTCAGCCCATTCTCAGGGTAAGGTGTTCACACTTCTATTCAATCCACTTCTCTCTTGGATGTTAATCCAGGAATATTTATTGCCTTCATGTGAGACTCCAAAGTAGGTTTGGAGCATGATAACGAAGAGAGACTGTTTGCAACACTCACTGACAGGTGAGATTAAGCCCAGATCCTTGCTTACAGGCAAACTCAACGGCAACCCATGTATTGTGAAAATATTCAATAAAACAAGCGGTAGAAAGTGGAAATCTCACTTGAGATCCTTTTTCCTGGTGTTTCCATGGACACGATAAACCCCCAGCGTAAACCCTTTAGGAATGAGAAGACACTTTAAATTGTAGACCCTGCTTTGGTATTTACAACTGAGTGGGGAAAAAAAGAAGTCTCTTCTGACTGTATCCAATGGCATTATCATCTTCCTTTCCTATATGCACATTATTGCTGTGAGGGCCAGTTTCTCACTCAAATCTGGGGTCAATGGGGTCTTGTTCTGTCAGATAGACCCTGAGTTTCTATGCAGAGATATTCTTACCCATTTGCTTTGGGTATATTACAGCACTTACTGTGCAATTACTGCAGACTTAACCAGAACACAGATATAAAGTGGCATATCATGATGTAGCCATGGGCCTATCTTAGTGGTGCACTGAGGAACTGTGAATGGAGCAGTTTGAGGGGAGCCATGAGTGTTCAGTATGTCTGGAAAGCCCTATTGAATTATCTTGTTTCTTTCATGGAGAAGGAAAAAGTCAGTGGTTAAGCTGCGCAAACAATGTGGGATACATTGTTGCATGTGCAAGTGTTGCTGCCTTTTTGGTGTCGCTGAACTCAACTTGTTTGTCTACAGCTTTTTGCTGTGTGGATATCCATTGCTGATACAGTCCTCTGGGCCCTCTTCATCATCATCAGGAGCTACAGACAGTACTTCGGCACTTGTTTCAGTCTTCTATCTTGGAGGTGAAATATGACTTAAAAGTTCTCTGCTGTGATTATAGGGCTAATTGAGACAAATAGCTTGTAGATGCCTACTTTTGGGCTGAGGAATGCATCTTATGTGTCAGTTCTTCACTGTATTACCTGGGTTTTTTGTTCATAGGACTGTGATGCAAAAAGGCAAAGTCATAGTTAAAACTAGATAAAAGCTGATCTGTATTCAATGCTGCCATCACTTTCCAACTCTTTTATGATGTTCAAAGCTTCTCCATCTTTGTTTGCCCAGCCACAGTCTGATTCAAAAACGCGCTTCTTCCAAGCCTTTCCTGACTATTATCTGTGGATTAAGCTTCATGGCTTTACAGCAAATTTACTCCAGGAGCAAACAAAACTTTGGCAAAAAAAAAAAAAAGGGAAAAAAACCCAACAACCCAGATCATTATTGACAGACAGGTCAATACTGTTGTTGACCAGTGATTTAAATTCAGTAGCCAATTTTGCCATGAATAATGTCATTTTGTGTCAGTAGGTGAATGAGGGCAATTTGTCCAGTGAGTGGCTCCTTTTAAAGATAAAGAAGGGTACAAAGGTTTCAGTGTTGCTGTTTCTCTTTTTGAAATTCTCTGCTTTGCTTTTCCTTTTGAAAAATTAATGAATGGGGAGAAATTGTACCATTTTTTCTAACTCGTTACCTTCTGCTGCACGTACCTTGGGTCCTGCCTGCTAATCAGGGAGGTGCAGCAGAGCCCCTTGGTAGGCTGAGCACCCAGTTGTTTTGTGCCGGAAATGGCTACCAGGGAGCAGATAGATGAGGACTACAGCTAGGCCTTGCGGGTAAGGTCCCTGGCCGAAATGTGCTAGCCTCTGTCAGCTGGAGAGTCTTGCAAACACAGCACCAGTCATTTTCTTCCATCTTCCCACTGCTGTGATAATTTAGCCTGGTCTTTAACCCCAGGGTAGTGCTCTACTTGCCTGTCTCCAAAGAAAATGGCGTGCTCTGTAGGCAAGTAGCAGTATTCTTCTTATTATTTTAGGAAAGTGAATGTTTATTTCTCTGTCCTGGGTTCAAGCCTTAACCTGTTCTTCGGTACGTCACTTGAAGTGCTTGTCGAACAGTTACTTCAATGAACAGCAGACTTGCTGAAATAGATGCATTCTCTGTAAGGCTGGGACAAACTGGTAAATAATTTTGACTAAAAGCACTGTGTAGCTGGAAGAGATGTATTAACTTTCTTTCAGTGCTTTATCACTCTATCTATATAATGCAAATGTCTAATCTAGGTTTTACCAGCATAGAACTTCTGGCTTTCTGATTTCTTTGTCATATTTAGAACATATAAAGGGACCTAACTAAAAAGAAATGTAAAACGTTACAGACTGATTCCTTTGGAAAACTTTGCTTTGTCAAATGTAAAATTTAGGGTTTATAGTTTAAAGCAAAAATGATTTGGAATCCAAGATTTTGGGCTGATCAAGAATGATTTTTTTTTCTCCATCTGTAAACCCCAAGGTATGCTTTTTTCCCCAGTCACTCAATGGATGAGTTCACTGTTTCTGCAGCTTGAGTTATAACTGCTATGGAAGAAACACTATATGTGGGCTTTGTTGACAGAGAGGCTGTACCGGGCAGTGAGGAATGAGATGCCCTGTACTATATGCCTTGTTTCCTGCAGGGCACTCCAAGGTGGATAGGAGTCTCTGTAGTGACAGCAGAGGATTTTAAATTTATAGCTTGGTGGGCACTTCATAGGTTAACTGGTTTCTACAGCTTTCTGTGTGTGTCTTCTAGTGTTTTACAGGAACTGGAGTTGCATCATCAAGCTAAGATTGTGGACTTAAAAATTATATTTATGAGTAATTAAAAAATTGCCAGCTAATGTACCTATATATGAAAACTTTGTATGTTTTCATATATACATGTGTGTTCTCATGTACCGAACAAAGATCTGAATTCACTACTGAATTGCCTTACTAATCTGCCAGGCTCAGCAGCCAATCAGCAGCTCTTGATAAATCAGCTTAAAAAATAAATAAATAACAATTTTGGAACACCCCTTAAGTGACGGAAGAGGATTGAAAAGAAACATTTCAGAACTAAGAAAAAAAACCCAAACCCCACAAAGAAACCTTTTTTCAAAAGATTTGGAGAAATCATTAACTCTGCCCCTTTTCTCCCGCCTCCCCCTGCAAAAGTTGAAATACAAATTGTCAGTGTTCTTTTCAAAGGTTCACAAAAGTTCAGCATGTTTCAAGCTATCTGGGGAATCTTTTTCTGTTCATTCATTTACCAAAAAAAAAAAAAACCAAAACCAAAAAAACCACAACCCAGGAAATTTTGCATTTCTATTCCATCCAGCAAACCTTTATTGCTTTACTGTGATTCTGCCTCCCCCCTCCTTTGTCATGCAACAAAATAGGTGCATGCAGTACTTAAACAGCTGAAATGAACGCCTGAGCTTGACGTGGGGTCATTTATGCAAGTGAGGGTATTGCTGTGTTTATTTTAACCAGGCTTTTCCAAAACAATGTAGCGGACTTAAATCCCAGGTTCACATCTGAGTGGACAGTCATTCCAATGCCCTGTGCTCTGTGGAGTGTCCTTCGGATTTTGTTTGGTGACTTGTGGGGGTTTTCCAGAGAAGGTCTGGGAAGGAGGAGGAGCAGAGGTGTACCGTACTCTGTCTGATTATGAAATAGCTTAGGAATCTGGGATACCAGCAAAGCTCTCCGGTTGGGTGTCAGCAATGTCAGGTAATACCTTTGCCAGTAATGCCCAGTAGCTGCCTGCTGGATTTCTCATGTATTGACATACTACTTCTAGCCAAGTCACATTTCATTTTTTATAGCCTGTATTTTTAAACGAGCAGAAAAACATTTTGTTTTGCTGCATGGAGGAAATATCCTTCTTTAAAAGAACTTGAATATCTACAGTATACTAATGCATTTGGACCATGAAAGCATGAAGAATTAGTCTTAGAAGCCAATCTCATTGTAGTTGTTGCCCTGTTCATTGCATTCACGTGCCCGCAACTGATTCGTTTAATTGTGTGTCCCTGTAGCCAAATACTAATGTCTGTATTACACAGATTCTTATAATTACTTTTCTGCCTAAGTGTGTTCCCTAAGTGGGAAGCACGCTTACTACTATGTCTGTTTTGCTTCTCTTAAACCTTAGATCTCCTTAATTACAATGCGTACACTAACTCTTAGTTGCTGAGTTTTGAATTTTTCTTCCCTCATTGTGCTGCAAAAGAGCAAGAAGATGTGTAAGATATCTATGTTTGAGATACCATATGAAAATATAATTGAACTGGTATGAAAGGCTATACTGTAATGTTTAAATATATATGAGTTAATTACATGGTTGAATTGTACAAGTGAAGATGCAATTCTTTCGGCTTTTACATTGCTTTGTGTCATAGTGTCGTGGTTTCAGCCAAATTTACCGAAACCTGAGTGACAGATGTCCCCCCCTCCCCCCTTTTAGTCAGAGAGGAGAGGAAGGAGTTAAAGAGATTCAAGAGTTTAGAACAAACTAAACTACTTTAATGAAAATATAAGTAATATAATAAAAAGGAAAATTAGGAAAAAAAAGAGTATACAGTATATACAAAACCGTATCAAGCTCCCAGGATGACGACCACGTCACCAGCAGGCTTCAGGAAAAGTCCCAAACTGGACTCGGTGATCGACAGGAGCCGGATTCCAGATCTGGAGTCAGGAACGCTCGGATCAGGATCAAAGGCAGACGAACAGGCAGAGTCCTCCTTGGATGTCAGCCATCGAAGAAGGGCGAAGGGGCCGAGAGAAAAAAAGGGGAGTTGACCTGTTGATCCTTCAGCTTTTATACAGGGCATGATGCGGATGGGATGGAATACCCCTGTTGGTCCGTTCTGGGTCACCTGTCCTGTCCGCTCCTCCTTGAAGGTGGGACCCTCCAACGGGCAAATGTTGAAAATTATCTGACCTTGGTTCTTCCAGCAATAAGTCTAAACAAGGGCCTCTCTGCACCATCCCTTGGGATAATCAGGTCTTATCACTGTGAGACGGAACAGCTCTGAACAATGTGCTGTTAATTTCAGAGTTTAGTTAGTTAGAAGAGGCCTAGCTAAGAAAGTAAAACTGTAAAACAGAAAAATTGGTTCATTTTACCTCAAACCAGGACACATAGCAGCACTTGACTACTTTGCATGCAAATTGGTAGCTCTGGCAAGGCCCTAGAATAGTCTGTGGTGTCTGATGCCAAGTTATTTCCTCATCATGCACAAAACTCTGATCTATGTGTTGGCTTTAGCTGTTCCAGTTTTGCACTTGTGTGTTGGAAACATGGGGATAGGAAGACATAAGCTGCAGCTACTTCCCCATGAGCTATGGACCTCCTGAGCCATTGGGCACCATATGCCTGTATAAAATCCAGCTTCTACAGTAGCACTTTCACTCCATGAGTACCACAGAGACTAGCACTTATTAGTAATTTAGTTGCTTGGATTTGTCTGTTGTGCCCTCTATCTGTGGCTTTCAGTGAGCAAATTAAAAAGTTATTTTATTCTTTTTAACATATACTCATGAGCGTATTACTAAAAGTATTATGATTAGTATGGAGAAATAATGCAAAGCTTTATTTTATGTCTCTTTCTGAATGGATGCTTTCTCTTAGCAATACTTTTCACTGTATTACCAGAGGACCCTGCTTCTCAGTTGCTGTATGTATTTCAAGTTACTCCTATCTACTAGCAACATTTCAGTCACCAAACACAGGAATCAATCCAAAGCTCACAGAAATTAAGAGGAAGCATTTCTGTTAACTTCAGTACAATTTGTATCAGATTTGTGCTTCAGAAAGGCTGTTTTGTTTTTCTTGCTTCCCACAAATAAAACAGGTGACTGTTGATAGCAACAGTGATACCTCTCAGGCAAAACTTTCTTCTCCAAGAGGCACATACTGTCTGCTGGCATCCATCCTCCAGTTAAGTGGTTCTTCTGCTAAATTTGTTATATCTGCAGTGTTTGTATGTATACGGAAAGTAGTAGGGATTTCCCTGTCACACGTCAGAAAAAGACCACTGACTGACTCTGTTGCATGTTTTTTTAAAGAGACAAAATTATTTGTGTCCAAGCTTCTCTACTGACAGAATAACACTAATTCACTTTGTAAACCTTATTTACAGTGAGATAGATGGGTAGAATTGTTAATAAACATAGTAGTTAAACTGTTTCATTAGAACAGAAAAACTAGAAATTTTCTGATTTCAGTATGATTTTTCAGTTCATGAGAATGTCCAACACCGTTATCCACACTATGTATCCCAGTAATAATGTTTCCTGTGCTGAAAACTCCACCTCTTAAATGGAGTACTCTTCATGCCTTTGCATGTCAGCAGGTAAAGGAATGAGGTTATGATGTGAATGAAGTTCACAGAAACGCTAATAACTTTATTACTAGCACTCATTGGGAGATAGACAAATCAATATTTAAATATGCAAAGAAGAGAGGAAAAATTCCTGATGGGTTTTCAGGTTGCTATTAGTAGAGCTTATTTCTTTACTTTTTTTTGACGAGGAACAGCTGTGGATTAACACAGGGTAATCGGAGACAGTACACAACCTGGTAGGGTCGTTGTGCACTGCTCCTTTGAAATGCTCAAGTTTATAGGGTGTCAGAGCAAGCCAGGGCATGAACTGACTGGGCTGAGTTATAACAATAGTTTGAATCACAAAGGGCTAGACCATCAGCTGGTTGAGATCAGCAGAGCTCTGCAGGGCAAATAAGTCCATTTATTCCAGGTGGGCATTTGCCCCCAAAAGCTTTACCCTTATATTGGCCAAAATTCTTTCAGAGCAAAAATTCAGTATGATATTGGTGCTAGAGTCCCCCTCTAAATGAGTGCTTCTGAAATGGAAAGACTTTAAAAGGTGACCACATTGAGACATGACTTCATTTTTAGAAATAAACAAAGATTTCTGGGTATCTGCAGATTGTTTTGAAAAATTAATTGTTTTCTGAAATGGAGTCTGCTTTTTGAAAAAGAAAATTTCTTTTTAAAATGACATGTGAAAAGTGAATGTTTTCTCTTTTTTCTTTTTTTTTTTCCCTCCAGTTGTATGACTTTTCCTTTTTCCCCCCCCGGCCCACGGGTTGGTCTTCCTGTGTTTTTTTAACTACCTAAATTGAAAAACAACCTGTGAGGGGAAACAAATAGAGGAGAAAAATGAAAAAAATAAAAATATGAAAGAGGAAAATTAGAAAAAGCACTTTTAAGAGGGGAGAAAAGAAAAGGCTGAAAAAAACCCACCAAAACAATACTGATCACGTTTAAAGAAAAAGTAATTTTAAAAACCCTATCAATTAAGGAATTTTCTGATTATCCTACTAGTTCTAATTCCAGCTTATTTTTTGCACTGAAAGTATGAAAGCTTGTATACTAGTGTATGGTCTATTTCAACATTTTTTAAAAGTTATTGGGCATTGTTCACTCTCTGCCATGTCCCTTTGAGATTCAGTGTTTTGAGGTGTGGTTTTGGGTTTTGTTTGTGGTTTGGGGTTTTTTGGTTTCTTTTTTTAACTCATGCTGTACCCATTAACTTCAATTAAAGTTGTGTAATATAAATTCGTAAGCTGATATTGAACATCTTGGTTGAGAACTTCTGGTGGCAAGCCAAATTTATTTAATGTTGTTGCCTCCTTGTGCTAGATTATGGACTCTAAGGTTCATTCCTCCAAGCTGTGCAGTAGCTGGAACAAACCCTGGCTATTAACAACAGGCTTATGCATTCACTTGTGTTTAGTTTCTCCCACCTAAATAAACACCTGGGTAAATGGGTTAGAATGGGCAGGGGACCCTTCTCTTCCTTTTCTCCCCATTTTTGGATTTTCCCCAATACAAAACAAGAATAGTTTTTAAATAATAATAATACAAAAATTTCTCAGTAAAAAAGGACTTTTACTAGACATTCCATTTTTGGTGGAAATTGTGACAGATTTGGGACACTGACTTTTCATCAAAGCTTCTCCCATGTTAGCTCTTGTAGGTATTGAGGATCAGCTCTGTGGGCAGACTGTCTGATTAAGGCTTTCCTTAATCAAATTTAGGTCTTTTTATAGATACTGCAATGCTCTATGTCTTTTGTGACTCTCTGTCAAGTCCACCATGTTATCAGCTTCTTCCCTGTCTTTGGATGGCAAGAAAGGAAGCCAACACAGAGCTGGAGGCTTTGCATTCATTCACACCTCGGGAAGAATCTGCGTTTCCCTGTCCTAACTTTCAGCACCACATCTTTGCCAGACTGTGTCAGCCTTATTTCTGGGTTTAGTGGCCAAATACTACATATTGAGATCTTGTCTGTCTCCTGTAAGATTGGAAGGAAAAGTTGTCATAAACAGTTAATATTTTATTTAGAGTTGGGTTGATCAGAATCTGTCTTGTTTCCTTTTAGCTTAATGAGTTCACATTTGCAGTCCAGCAGCAGATCTGTTGTGTCTAAGCAGGAGGAGAGCTGACAAGGGTAAGAGTTATTCATCCATGTCTCGTGTTTGGATTAAGAGTCAAACGTTAGGATATTTGCTGTCCCCCAGTCACTGGATTTTCAGTTTGTGGAGAGGGTGATGTTACCAGTGCCTGTGGGAGGCTATGAAGCCCAGTCCAGCATCATAGTGTAACAGGAGGTTTATTGATGAAAGAAAATGCAAATTCTGGGTCAGACCTAGATGAAAGTAAAGAGGATAAAACAAACAGGGAAAAGATGGCCAATCTTTTGAATGAGATTCGCAGCTTGTTTGAATTCATTCAAAATCTCTTCTGTCCATGGACACCATTTGGGCACATCTGAACAGAGCACTCCTTTCTTTCATGCAAAATTGGGCATTTGGGAAGAGGTATTTGTAGCAGTTGAGTAATGATTTGGCCAAGCCTCCTTCAGCATCACCTGGCATAATCTTTAGGAAATGCATCAAAAGCTGAACTTCCCATACACCACTTCAGAGTCCTGTTCTGATAAGAAAAAGCTGAATTATAGCCTGTTAATTTAAAAAAAAATTCATCACATGCATAATATGTGTGGGTTTTATTTTTCAAATTAGCTATGGGTAGCCATGGAAACTTATGTGCTCTTAAAACAAAAACTAAGGAAGAACTGAAAACATACTAACTATTCCCACCCATGATTTTAGGATAATATGCTGATTGAAACTTCAGTATTGTCTCCTGTAACTAGTAGTATAGTTTGCTTTTTTTCTATGGCAAAACTGTTAGTTTATGCAACTGATGTCAATGGAACTATACTAATTTATGTCAGCTGGTCTGATATTTTTGCTTATGATTTTTGCCTTGGCAAAACATATATATAGTATTGTTTTTCCCCAGAAGATTGGCTGAGTACTTGAAAAGTCATTATTGACTAATACTGAGGTTAGCCAAGTAGGACTAGGATTTCTTTCAGTAGTGGAAACATTGATCGTTAGGGTGAACAGATTGTGTTTTGCTGAAAGAAAAGCTACTTCTGTTTATTTGTAGGGCATAAACATCCCGTAGGTCTGTTCAGAGTTATAACAGTGTAAATCCATTATAGCTGAGTGGAGACTCAGGCTCATTATTTTTCAATGAGTGACATTCACCTGTTTGCTTAAATGATGCCAGGTGGACAGAACCAACTTTTATAACAAATTTTAAACTCCTCATAAACAGAGCTTTAACTTCCCATCTTCTTTGATTTTGTACTGCAGGCCTTGAGAATGATGGGAACATCTGTACCTTTATGTTGAGGCATGAGAGCAGGTAAAGAAAAAATCATTTATCCTTATCCTCACTGTATTGAACAGATTTGTCTGTCCATGAGATCACAGATTGACTGAGGGGAGAATTGAGTTATACTAATTTTTTCAGAGTTAACCCTTTCTAAAACTTGAAACTCAAAGCCTAGCCCTCTTTTGTCAGCAAGCCCCTTTTGCAAACAACTGGTCTCAGCTTCAGCGGGTATCATTGCACCCTGACTCCTCTGAACAATGATGATTTACACCAGTTTGATCACAGCACACAAGCTGGTATGGGTTTGGCCACAGTCTGGTAAATCAGGATCTGTGGTAGGTAAGAAACCTGGATAGTAGATGGAAGTGGCAGGATTTGCCATTATATAGATGGTGATGATGGAGAAGAAATAGGTATTAGGTAGAGAAAAGTCACAGAATGCTGTGCCAAGTGTAGAAACCTCAGTAATTTGTAACTTGGGCACTGGTGTTAGACCTGTCTCCTAAATTCATCAGAGGATACAGAATAATGAGGGGAGGTGACTATGACAGTTTGTTTCCCTGCTGATAAGACATTTCAGAACACCGTTTGCCTGAAGTCTGATATCAGTATTTTGGTTTTGCAGTGAGTAAGTCTGTCTTGTTCTTTAAAGTGCCAGCTATTCAGCTCACAGTAAGGTGTTCAACTTCATTTTTGGTGAACTGAAATTTCTGCTAAAATAATAAGACTAGGAGAGAGAATTGCAATAATCTTTCATGCATGTTACAGAAAGAGGTCCAACCATTTCCAGGTCTGCAAAAGCCTGGCAGAATTAAATTTTAGCCAGGATCCTAAAAAGATAACAAGCTCTTTCATTACACCTTAGCACTACGCTTATGAAGAGAGTGTTGCGGTTCCAAGGTAAACTCATGCATTTCTTGCAGATGTACAGACAGGTAATTAGATTGTTCTCCAGGAATTGCACACAGCGTTTGGGGTAAATGATGATTTAGGTACTTTTTAAGCCAATATTTGTGCATCTGACCTTTGCTGTCTGCTGAAACAGATGCAAGTGTCTAGCCAATCAATTGCATGAGTCATCCACTCATGCTCAGAAAAGCTCCCCAGTCATGATCTCCTTCCTTTAGAATCCTGATTTGGGCAGATGTCATGTGGTTGGAGCTTTATTCTTTTTTGACATGCTCTCCTTCTTTTAATCCGCAATTTTGATGAATTCCTAAGTGCTGGATGTACTACCTTTGTTACCTCCTGTCATATTCACAAACTGGGCTATTTCACAGGGAAAATTTATTGCTGGCATGAAGACAAACTCTTCTCTGACATCCTCATCTGCCCAGTCTGGTGTTCTGTTGTACTCCGGCACTGTGGGTGAGGTGTATGGAATCTGCGGCTGTTGGGAAAAACCTAACAGCTGCTCCTCTGAAGTCTGAGGCTGCTGCCATACTTTTGGGTGCAAAAGGAAAGAGAGGCTTTTCTCTTTCAAGAAGAGCTTCCCAAAGGAAACCATGTATCTACTTTTCTGTTGAGCTGGATGCTATGCTCCATTCTCACTCCAGTGCATGTAGCTGACAATTTCCTGTTGCTCTTGTAAGCTGTCCTATATCTTGAGCCTTGGCAATGCATGCCATCTTTACATGGTAGTTTGTCTGGAAGACTATGGCTTACTTCTGTTTGTGTTTCTCATGCTACAGCTTTCCATAATAAATGTCTTACTATAAATTCTTGGCCGACCAAAGAACTTTGGCTAATCCTAACTTCTGGATGCTTATCAAAACCAAAGCTTGAATTTCATCCACCGTGAACCCTAGTCTTTTTTTAATGCTGCTGTTTGGAAGCACGACTCCATGTGCTCTTAATAAAATAGTGGAAACAACATGCAGCAACTACGTAAACAAACTTTTTTTTTTTTTTTTTTCTGAGAGCCAACTTATTTGTAAATAATCTACAACAGATGTTGTCCATGACATAAATTTCCACTATTAATATCTTTTTAGATGGCTTTGGACAAATCTCAAGTCTGTGCCTCAATTCCCCACCCAGAAAATAGGTGTGGTAGCTTCTGAGGACATTAATGCTTCAGGAACAAGGGTTATTTAAATAACTAAGAGACAAAATTTGTGCTTAGACTGTATTGATGAGTACTGGAACCTAGAGGCTCTTAAAAACATATTTGCAATACTAACAAAATTGCCCTGACTGTAGGACTTGCAGTAAAGACACAGCACAGTCCAGCCTGTGTGTTTATATATTTAGTATGTATTTTGGATAATACTATTTGTAGTTGTGTTGAAGTTACTGGTGTAGTAATTAGGGCAGAGCCAGCCTATTTATGCTTTCAGGTTGGCTTTTCTAGAAAGAAGCTTGAGGATATTGGAATATTTCCAGGATGTAGTTTTGATTTAAGGGCAGGATTTTCCAGAGCTGGAGCCTGAAGTTAAGATGCTGGGTAAAATTTGCAAAAGAGACTTGGTTATCCTCCTCATCAAAAGGTGCTGAACTGCCAAGCTGGCTAGAGATTACATGCTTTTTAAGGTATTGGACCTAATTACTTCAGTGGTCAAAGACAACACCATGTTGTTGCCCCAGCTGACAGTCAATTGGGTGAGCAGCCATAAGTATTTTCTTCTCAAGGTCAGTGGCAAAACCTCCTTGTTTGTCTAAGTGTCATCCTGGGGCAGGTGATCCTCCTGAAAGGTGACAGTGCTGGCCTTACTGCAGTTTCTAGTTTGGACATTGGCAGAACCAGCTCAATGATGTGTGCATCAGCAGTACAGACATGCTCTTGGTTGCTTTCAATCTGATTTTCAGGCATTTGAGGCAGACACAAAGACAGCTGCATTTTCTGACTTGTGTTCCTGTTGAAGCTAATAAATACCCTACGTTTTCTAAAATGTTCAGCCCCATGTTCACTACCTCAAGAATGTGACAGGAGTTCATGTTGCTTTCTGGAAGAGCTGAGGGGTGTTTTCTCTCCCTATCCAATAGCAGAATTCTTGTTATACAGTTCACTTGTTTTGATGTCAAAGAGGGAATTCTTGGGAGTGAAGTTATTTCAAGAACCTTTGTGTGTTGTTGACATTGAGACACAGCATTAGAAAGGGAATGTATATTTCTGCAGTTACAAAATGAATCAAATGAGATCAGGTTTTCTTAGATCTCTGCTGTGGCCCAGAAATGCAGACAGAGTTGTGTCCTATCTTCTATCTGAGTTTCAGGTCCTTCCTGCTGCAAACAACAGTAAGTAACAAATTTCCCAAATGCTCAGTTTGAGTTCTGCTCCACTCACAAATGAGATCTGTAAGCCCTAACGTAAGATATCAGCTTGGATGCATGATTAAAGAAAAAAGTGAGAGTTCTAAATCAGTGCATTTTTCAGCGGAAGTGCTAGTTTTTCTGCATACCTCACAGCACTTGCACTGCTTTTTGTTGCTGAGCATTCCATTCACACAGACAGCTTCTCTATAGTCTTATAATAATGAAAAATATCAAATACTTATTCTAGTCTCCTTTATGTGCTGACTTGGTTTTTATTTCAGATTAGTTTGTTCTTATTTGCTTTTCCAACACGATATGCAAACGTGCATGAAAACTAAAGCAGAAAAAAACCAGATGTACAGATCAGCTGTAATATAAAGCTTCCCAGCACTGAAGTCAGCAAGACCAAATGTGTCCGATGGAGCAGCAGCTGAGCAGCCCCCCTTCAATGTCCCTCAAGGAGAGATAAAAGAGCCTCTGGATTGTTAGGTAGAGTTTAAAAAAACCCACCCTAGTTCTCATTCATCACTACACAAAACAGTGGTGTGGATTGTAGCTGCACACCTGCAGCTGTGTTCCAGTTTGACCTTTCTTGTTATCCCTGCCAAAAAATAGATCTTGACAATAAATTCAGAAGAAGCTGGTATGGTTTAGAAAACAATACTGGTGTCTCATTTCTTCGTTATTATTTCCACATCTGAAGGGTGAGTGTGAAAGAAGAAGCAAAGCCCATGTGCAAGTGGAAATTAAATGGGTAAGATTTAGCAATATGAACAGTGGAGCAGGTCAGATGAAACTCACTTCATTTCTGAGGAGTTTTTCTGCCCTAATTAAACATTCTTTTTAGTAGGGAGGGCATTTTTCCTCATAACGTAGTCTGTGGCCATAGTTTCTCTTTCAAAATTAGGTGCAATTAATTGAAAAACTTTCAAAACCCTAACTTTTTCATTGTTAATATGAACATTTTCCCCTTTTTCAATGTTAATATGAACATTTTGTTAAAACTTAGAATTCTGGCAATGGATATTCTTATAAAAGTGTTCCCTGAGTGCAAGGAAAAGAATGTTTCCCAAGCAGTCCTAAGCTGGCTGTGATTTTATGCCTTATTTAAAGTTTCTTTTCATTTGAATTTTCCCCTTTTGAGTGGTGGGAGGATGGGACACAAAGAGTGCTGCAAGCTCAGGATGGGTTTTCTAGAACTGGTACTAGCTGCAGAAGATTATATCATTATATTTGCTGATAAGCAGCTTAAGAGGTGCCAGTCTGTCTCCTTTATCCCTGGGGCTGGAGTTGGGATGCAGGGGTGGAAGTTCAGCTCTGTGCTCCCACTACTGCAGAGCACACAGTGGTCAAAGAGGTTTAGAGAATGTTGTTCAGGGCAGCTCTGTCTCCAATAGCAGTGTCACTGGCAGATGGCTCCAGAAAAGGGCTTAGCTACCAAAGAATGCCTTTTTCTTCCCCTTTTGTTGGCTGTTTCTGGATACTGAGTCCTCATTGCTGAACCAGTCCAGCCAAGCTGCATGCACTGTTTCTTTACCTCCTTGAAGGACTGTGCTATTCGTCTTCCTATTACACCTCCATCCCTGAAACATCTTTCAAAGGCTCCTCTACATATGTTTGCTTGCACTTAGTCGTGTTTTTCTGGTGTCATGTTGCCTTTCCTCTCAGTATAAAGAGGAAAGAAAGGATTGGTTATGCCCCTTTTTCTTGCAGTGTGCAGATACATGCCTAACCTTAACACAAGTTTTATCCAAAGCCTGCTGGATTCAATGAGTCTTTGGCTCACATTCTGAATTGCTCGAGTTCCCCCTCTTCCTATCTCCTAGATACCACCTCTCTTTTACCTCTTAGGGCTCATTATATTCTGACCATATCTGTAGAGTCTCATTCCCAAAACACATTCATTAGGTGTGTTGGAATATATGCAGAAAGTCTGGGGAGCCGTGTAAGAAAAATATTATTAAACACCCCTACTAAAGGAATTATCTGTTAAACATACATCTAGTTAATCTGTGAACAGGGCTAAATTGCAAGACTGATACCTGGGAATGTCAGGTGGCTGCCGCTGGGATAAGTTCCTTTTGGATACCAAATGACAGATGAGAACTGCCTCTGTATGTTGCAAACCTGCACAAGTTCTGGTTTATGGTGAACCATGCCCAACTTGTAAGTAGCTTTATGCTTTTTAGAAACAAGTCCCTTTTGTCCCTGTTGTAGTTGTAGTAGTTTAGCCTTCAGTACAAGTTGGATTCAGACTAGATGTGTTGGTTTAAGTAGTCTGGACTGAACCTTTTGTTCCTATCTGTGTCATATATAACCACATACTGCACTGGAGGGACTGGTTTTGCTCTTGTTGAAGTCTGTGAGATGGCTATTTCTTCCAGTGGTAGAGCTGAGTTGAGCTACTTGCTCCTGGATTGAAAGTGCTTGCTGATTTTGGTTTAGAACGGAGGCTCAGGTTGTGACTCAGGCTGCTGAGGATATGGATAAATCCAAAATTATTGGAAGTCTGTATTAGATAGTGTTCAGCACAAAAATGGTCATGCTGGAATCAGCTGGAGATTTATATCTGAGTTCTGGGAGGAGAAGGATGGACTGGTTTGTCCCGTGGGACCAAACTCTTCCCTGAGGGAAGCATTCACCAAGTATTAACATACTTCTGTATTTGATTTAATTTCTCAGTGTAATTAGCAGTTCTTACCACACTCTTTATCTCAACATTTTCAGGAAATCCATCCCTTTATTCCAAAACATAATTGTAGAAAAAACTTCCCCCTCATCCTTATTTATTCCCTCCACCCCCCTTCAGCTTGGGCAAATAAATTCATTTGAGTAAAACTTTTCCAAATGAGCTTTGTGATGAAGGGGGAAAAAAGTTATTATATTCAAGGTAAACAGGTATTTTCCTCAAATTAAAAATCTGTAGGGGGAGGAGGGGAAGCAAAGTTCAACATCTCCAGTCTCAGCATGTGCTTGAAGTGCATGGAGAAAATTGTACATATGGCAGCTCTGTCAGTGAGCAAGCAGAGACATCTAGAAAGCTCAAATTTTGTAGGCTACATATGTATGGACTACTTTTTAGCATCCCTTGGAGTTATTTGGCTTTTTCCTCCCTTGATTGTGGAATTTTACCCATTTTCTTCTCCTAGCCCTATGTAGAAAAAATGAAAAAAAGACAGGGAGGAAAAACTCCAAGCAAAACTTAATTATTTTTGAACCAGCTTCTTGTTTTGTCTTGAAACTTCCAGAAAAGACTTCTCCTCTCACCCACTGTGAAGGAGGTCTGTATCAGTCACTTGTATTTGTGCTAATCCAGCATCTTGCTGCTGTAATGGTCTGCCTGATGTATAGTAGAGTTCCAGGTGATGTAAAGGTGTTAATTTGGCTCTGAAATGTCAGAATAAAGATACAGAGACAGGTGAATGAGGGAAGTGACCGCAAGATCTAGCAAATGACCATGGCATCCCTCCTGTGTGTTCATGGATAAGGCCTCGGTTCAAAGGGAAGAGCAAAGACACAAAGAAGGTTCTGTAGCTTTCACAGTGGTTGTCCTCTTTCAGGGCATTTTTTGCTGCTCTGAAGGCATATTTCATGGGACACTTCACAGAATCAATGCAACTCATCAGCAAATGGGTGCTATGTGCACCAGGCCTCTAAGGCTGCAGGCATTTGTTTTCATGGCATGTCAGGGGCTTTCAATCCTGCACCAGCTCTGAACCTCCCATCCTTCTGCAGATCATGGGAAGGTTTTGCACAACCTGAAATTTGTGCATCAAACCAGAATTTATTCTATAGATACACTTGGTTCTTATCTCTGATTGAAATCCTGGCAGAATATTTTTTTGATTCTGCTAACGTGACAGACCACAACAGATTAATAAGCATCAGGCACTAAAGCTCAGAGGTGAAACTCCATCAATGACAAGGCTTAAATTATCATCTTCCCTATTTGTATATTCCTACACTTCTGAATGTTGTATAAATGCCCTGGCAAATGCACCATTTTGGAGTTTTTAGATAATGTTTGTTTAAAATAAACTACCAGCTCCACAGGGCAGGCTTTCCTTTGTAAAATAAACAGCTACCCATTTGATAACCATTAGTGCATGGAAACTTAAATACAAGAAACTTGCAAAACCAGGCCAGCATGCAGGCTCAGGTAATGCACAGGTGTCCATGCCTTCCACTTTGGCAGGAATTTTTCCTGTGTTTTGGAGTCAGAGTTGGGCTTTCCAGTATGGTGGATCAGGCCCCAGCATCACTGAGAGATTGGCTGACTAAATTTGACGATGTTCTTGAAATAATAATTTGTGAAGGCTTGCTCTTTTTGTTTCCCTCTACCTTCTGGGTATTTTTGCAGGGGCTTGATTTTATGTTTTGTATAGTCCTGATGGCCAGAGATGCATTTTTGTACTTACTGTAATTGGAAAATATTAGAAGGGACAAGAGTCCTGACCAGAATGTATCCAGCAAGGGGAACAGTTCAGAGAATTGCAGTATTGTGTCATCTGGCTGTGTGCACCTCAGCAGCCAGGAATAATAACCCAGCTTGCTATTTACATGGATGATCCACAAGTGGATCATTTGGTTGGACTTTGTTACCTAAATTCCAGCTAGCCCTGTATCAGTGCCTTCTTTCCCATTTTCACTGACTCAAGTATGTGATAATGGAGGGCCAAATATGTTGGTCTTCATTCATATATAGCAAAATGAGTATGATGTAGGTATTTCTGTCTTTACTGTTTTAATTGTTGACTGACCCTATAAATATGTTTTATTTTGCTGTATTTCTTTTTGTGGTGCCTTGTTCAGTAGGAACATGCTATCGCTTAGGACCTCTAGGAACCACTGTAATACTAATATTGGTAAACACAAATGTAGAAAAAGAAGAAAACTGACCTACCAGTTTTTTACCTACCAGGTAGGTATTTCCTACCAGGCTGCGATTTGAAGGTTATGTGGTTGTCTGTCATCTAGGGACATGGCTATGTTCTTTTGTTGTGCCAGTTCCTGAGTCAGTTCTGCTTTAGAATTTGGCATGTGACAAATATGATGGTTCCTTTTTGAAAAATGATTTTCTAGTGCTTTAGAAAGAGCTTGCACAGACAGTGACACCAATTAAATACTCTGTCTCTGGCAGAGTTATTTTGCACAGGGAGCTTATACATTATTTTGCTGCTTTAACTTGCTCCTTCTCCAGGAGGATTTAATTCCAGTGTGTCCTTGGCACAGTTTTTTATTACTGACTTCTCCTGAATGCAGATAGTGTGGCCTAACTTTAATGTCAAGGAAACTAGTCTCCACTTGATTCAAGGTAGCAAACAGTCAGGGGGCTATATTCTTAATGAGCACATGAGTTCACACTAACTGATGATCTGGTCTCAGCTGAGTTTATATACTTTGTTCTAAATGGCTTATCAAAGATTAAAAAACTAGGTAGTAACAGGCTAAGGAGTGAATTCTGTGTATCTCTGATCTTTAGTCCTCTGTTTTAGTCACTCATGTGATTGTCTTAAAAGGAGGATAACATTGCACAGTCTAGAGTGCAGACTACTGGAGGGGGGGATTTCAGACGTTTTCTAATGTATCTCTATATGGAAAGCCAGCATGAGAAATACTGCCTGCATTTACACATATACAACCCAAGCTTGCAGCTAACTGAGCGCAAAATGCTGTCCTGCATATACAAATGTATTAGAAAACATGTGTGTTTTATAAGGATTGTACTACTGGTTTTCAGCATGGTTTTATTTAATGAAAGTTAACATGATATATGGTAATTGTTTGTGCAGTTATGAGTCTTTGTTGACGTAAGCATGCAGTCATGAACCCAATTCTAGCACATGGTTTTAATTTTTTCTTTGTTACTTTCACAATTTGACACTCTTAGCCAAATAAAATATTTTTTCAGAATTGATTAATGAACATTCCCCAATTTATAACAAGACTGATTTATAGAGCATTAATAAAGAATAACAAAGTTTACCCTAAGATGACTTGGTCTTTCATTTCTGGTAGCTTACTAATGTGGCAGGTGGTAGAAGATAGCAAAAACATTGTAATGAAAAAGGCACGGCAAAATTCCAGATTTGTTCCACAGGAATCCAGTAATGGGAAAACTTTTACTATGTATGCTAATATTTGTGCAGCCCTGTCTTACAGATGACTGCAGCAGGCCTGAGTAATTTGCTATGGAAATAGCAGTTCTATTCTTTTAATGCTATTTTCTAGTGGTGCCTGATAATGTAGGTGATTTGCATCTTGCTTGTGGTGGAAGTGGACTAAGCTTGGTGATCTTATCAACTGACACCTTTGTAAACTGGTAGTGTTGTTGTCTACAGGTATGCCTTCAATGAGACGGAGAATTGGGCACAATGAGACACCTCGTGATCTTCAGAAAATCAATGCATTTGGCACTGCAGCAAGACAAGTACTAGTCTAATAGCTTTCTGGCATGCTCCTTCTATAGACATGATGTTTGTGGAAATGTAATTATATTTCATAAAAGAAAAAATAATTACAACAGAATGGAAAAGAAACACCAACTCAGTTGGCATGAATAAAGAAAATATCCTGTAAGGCTGAATAATAATGAAGTTAGTAAGAATTATCATATAGTTGATACAGCAGTTCTGCTATTTGAGTCTCATCAAACTAACTATGTAAAAATCTATTATTTTGATCCTTTTCTTCCTGCAGCAGTCAGATTTTTTTCTTAATTTTTTCATGTGGATCCATCATGTGGAACATGTACCAGATGACCATCTTTATTTGTTCATGCTGCAGGTTTATGACATGGCTATAGCATGAGCTTCTTTCATGGGCCTGTTTCTCAGTGCATCTTCATCCTGACTTGGTAAAGGCATCTCAATCTCAGTCCAGCACTATGCACAGCAAAAATGAAGTTACCGTGAACAACTGAGATTCTGGAGATGTTTCTACCTGTCTGCTATGCTCTGGGCTGTCAATGATAGCTCATGTCACAGGAGCCACTTGACATCTGCCAGATGCTAATGGCTTTGCCCCTACCACTTGGGTTGTATTCAAACTGGTGACCTACAGCTGAAAAGCAATGCAGGCTGCAGCCAGCTCCTTAGTTACACAGACTTTCTGTGCTGGGGGAGCGAGTTTACAGACTCTTGTTTAAACTTTGCACTTATGCAATCTCATTTTCTTGCTCTATGCTTTAGGAAAAGTTCTGTAGAAATTTGTACTATGTCTCTTATCACCAGACTGAGCAGTTTTCCATCTTTCCTATTTTGCTGCTACTTGCATTTCAAACCATACAAAGGCAAGGCATGCTTTCATTTATTTATTGTGAAGAATCAGGTGCTCTGGACAATTTAATTTCCACTGCAAATCACTCTTCCATATTGTCTCAGTTACAGGGGGGGAAATTTTCTGGGTATAATATATGAACATTGTCTTGTACCGGGGTGAGTTACAGAGCCATACTACCAACTGGCTTCCAATCTCATAGAATGGTTTAGATTGTGATGCCCAAAACAGCCATGTACCCCAGCTCAGGTTCTCCCCCAGCTTCCTTGTGCCCTTGTGAAGATCCTGCCATGTGCTGCATCTTCAGGGCAGCGGGTGGTTTCTCCTGGCAAACCCTCAAACTTACACAGCCTATCTGTGGCAGCAGGGATTCATTATAATGCTTAGTGCTCAGGTGCTAGCCAAAGATTCGATTCCACACTGACTTGTATTTCTTGACACTGTTTTACAAGCTTCCCTTTATTCCAATAAGGTTGACAGTGTAGTCTGGTCTCTCTGAAGTGGTGTAAATTTCAGGTGTTAGCCTGGTTCTGTGCCATCTAAAATAGGTTTTCATCTTGGGTTGCTGTGATTTGTGGCTTTTCAATATAAATCTTCCAAGGTGGAAAATCAAATGTGAAGGGACAAGGGCCTGTATCTAAATATAGGTGCAAAACAAAGCCACAGAACTCCTACATAGGTTCTCAATGCTCAAAAGGGTTAATAGAGAAGTGGGGAGGGGTGTATTTAGGGCCTGCATCCTGAAATGGCTTTGCATTGGTATTCATTAGACAGCAACTCTCTGTTGCTGAGCTGGAGGGATCCAGAGCCCTGATAGATCAGGGACTTAATCAGCTGTTGACTAAAGAGCCTCAATAGATTCCACTGAGGTGTGGCTCTGTCTGCCAAACTGTGGACCCAAAACCAAAATGACCAAATGGAAAGGTCTGTGTCCTCATGTAAGGCAGTCTAAGCAAAGTTGTAGTGCTAAAAAAGAAGGTAATGAAAAAGTAAACCCCACTAAACTCATGCTGTACCACAGGCAATGTATTGACTCACTCAACAGTCCATGGATTTACTTACTCTGTGTCTAACTTTCTCATCTCAAGTTATTAGAGTAAGACCTCTATTGCCTTGTCTATTTAGATTTTGAGTCCTTCTGAGTGAGCTGTGCTTTGTGTGAGACTGTGCAGAAGCTGGACTGGAAGGCCTGGGCTCCTTTTGGGTGCATGGTGCTGCAGGTAGTTGTAGTTTTAAAATAGATGCAGCTGAGACCTGCAGTTGTGTTAACTACCTCACTGGTTAAGAGCAAGATAAATGCAAATGCCAAATCAAAGCAACATACTTCAACATAGCTCCATCGCTGGTGTCAGGAGGAATTTGTAGCACTGCTTGTTTTAACAAGGATTACAATTGTCAGTATAGCAGAACACCTGCTTTTCATCTTAAATTGCAAGACTTTGCTATAAGGGGCTATTGTCCCCTTACACATGTTGCATTGCTCTCTCTGGCATTAAATTCTCTGAGCAGTAGTGGAATAATAAACTTTTGTGTATGTATTCTGCATTAGTGCCTATTCAATGCTTAAGGCATAGACTGGAAATAAGCCAGAAAGAAATGTGAGTTTGTGGATCTGGGTGATGTTCTGGGGTGTTGGGGTTTTTTTGGNTTGTTTGTTTTTTTTTTTGTTTTTTTTTAAATAGCTTCCCCAGTGAGCTAGCTGCTCAAATTTGGGAATCATCTCTCATGTCTGAGTAGGTCTGTTTGGCATAATTGGCATGTGAATACGTGCTTAGAGAGCTTGTAAACACTGCAGCACTAAGAGAAGAATAGGGAAACAAGGTGCTAACAGATTTCAAAAATAATGCTTGGGAAAACAGGGTTCAGCTTGACCTACTTTTCGTTAGCTTTATTCTTTAAAAGCAAAACAAAAGATTCAACTGCTATTCAGTTTTCTGGAGCACTTAAAAAGTACATGAAACATTCCATATGAAATGGAGATCAGAAGAAAATGCATGAAAGCTTGACAGTGTGATACAGAAAGTAAGCATAAGTGATGATCATTAATCAGAACAAGTTAAATAATTAAAGAAAAATATCTAGAAAATAAAATTAAGAGATACTGTATCATCAACTTACTAGTAATAGTTGCAGTCTATGTTAGGGAGTATCACACTGAAGTTACTTCCACCTGCTGTTTGTTAACAGTGGAGAACTAATATACTAAATAACATAATTGTTATTTAAAAATATGATTCCAGACTTAAAATACCATGAGGTTGGCCTCTCAGGAGGTTACTTTGGCGCAGTCACTGGAAATATCAGACTGTACTTACATTTTTGGATGGGAAAGTTTTTTGAGGTGCTTTGTGTTCCTGTCAGAAGATGTTGCCCAGAGCGCTGCATCTGCTTACCATTACCATAGCCATGCTTACCATTTCATTGAAAGGGCAAAAAATGATTAGACTGTCTGCTGTAGAAAAAACGTCTATGTTGTTTAATTAGCTGGTTGCACCAAAAAAACCAACCCTGGTAACTCACATACATAGGAAATATTAGAAATATAACCAGGAACCTGCTGTTGCTATCATTTTTGAGTAGATGGGATTGAGATACCAAGGGAGTCGATAATGGCAGAAAACCTTGAGTAGGTTGTTTTTAATCACAGAATGATATGGGGTTGGAAGGGACCTCTAGAGATCACCTAGTCCAAACCCCCTGCCAAAGCAGGTCCAACTAGCGCAGGTTGCATGGGAATGCGTCCAAGGTGGATTTTGAATGCCTACAGAAAGGGAGACTCCACCACCTCTCTGGGCAACCTGTTCCAGTGCTCTGCCACCCTCCAAGTGAAGAAATTCCTCCTCGTGTTTGGATGGAACTTATGTTCAAGTTTGTGCCCATTTCTTCCTGTCCTTTCACTGGGCACCACTGCAAAAAGACTGACCCCATCCTCTTGACACCCATCCTTTAAATATTTATAGGTGTTGATCAGATTCCCCCTCAGTCTTCTCTTCTCCAGACTAAAAAAAGCCAAGTCCCTCAGCTTTTACTTGTAAGAAACATGCTATGGGCCACTAATCATCTTTGTGGTCCTCTGCTGTACCCTCTCCAGCAGTTCCCTGTCCTTGAACTAGGGAACCCAGAACTGGACACAGTATTCTAAATGGGGCCTCACCAAGGCAGAGTAAAGAGGATTCTCCCTCAACTTGCTGGTCACACTCTTCTTGATGCACCCCGGGATGCCATTGGCCTTCTTGGCCAGAAGGGCACGTTGCTGGCTTGTGGTCATCCTGTTGTCCACTAAGACTTCTTGGACACAAGGGCACATTGCTGGCTCATGGTCATCCGGTTGTCCACCGCTCTTTTTACTCAGAGCTGCTCTCCAGCAGGTCATCCCCCAGCCTGTACTGGTGCAGGGGGTTATTCCTCCCCAGGTGCAGTACCGTACACTTGACCTTGTTCGATTTCATCAGGTTCCTCTCCGCCCAACTCTTCAGCCTGTTCAGGTCTTGCTGTATGGTGGCACAGCCTTCTGGTATGTCAGCCACCCTTCCCAGTTTTGTATCATTGGCAAACTTGCTCAGGGTACATTCCATCCCTTCATCCAGGTCATTGATGAAAATATTGACTGGATCCAGTACTGACCCCTGGGGAACTGAGCCTTTTAAAGACCTCCAACTAGGTTCTGTGCTACTGATCACAACCCTCTGAGATCTATCTTTCAGCCAGTTTTCATTCCACCTCACTATCAATTCATCTAACCCACACTTCCTAAGCTTACCTATAAGGATGCTGTGGGAGACTGTCAAAAGCCTTGCTGAAGTCAAGGTAAACATGCTAATAATGTAGGAGTTTACATCTCTCCCAAGGGCAGAGTTTATCTAATGGATGGCGGAATCACCAAGAAAGTTTTGAGTCAGCAAAGACTTTATATCAGGGTAGCAGGGCTGCTATATCAGATGTAGACTGAACCATATGAAATCACTTGAACAAGTATGCAGTTGCTAGCACATGAATAGTTTTGATAAGAAAGATAAATTTCTTTATAATGCTGTGCCGAGGCCTCATGAGACCTCAGAAATATGTTTTATTGAAATTGTGTGTTACTTGGTTCAGTATTTGGGCTACATCTCTTGAGACTTTCCTACCTGAGTGTCACCCTAGTGCTTCAGTATTTGGGCTACATCTCTTGAGACTTTCCTACCTGAGTGTCACCCTAGTGCTTCAGTATTTGGGCTACATCTCTTGAGACTTTCCTACCTGAGTGTCACCCTAGCAAACCTGACTGGTACAGGATTGCCAAAGGCATTTACTGATCTGCCTCAGACAAGTGTGGGCAGCACAAGTCCCAAGAATTAAGGCAGTAAAACAAGGAGCAGAGCGTGCTGGACAGCAGTCTACAGTAGCTGCTTCCAGTGAACTATTTGGAAGCATCTCCAAGTCCAGCCTTGGCAATAGTGACTGGAAGTTTAAAATGTTATGGAGGCAGACATCGATAAAGATGAGCAGCCAGCTGGGAGAAACTTTCTCTCCTGTTTCACATGGTGGTCAGGATGCAGAAAGCAAATGTTAGGAGCCAGCAGTATTTCTGGGAAGTGATGACAGTATGGGGTGCATGATCCAGAATTACAAACACTAATCCAGAATTACAAAAAGGAGGAGGAGCAAGAAAGAGGATTGGCAAGCAAAAACACAAAAGGAGGGATTAGTAGAAGATAAAAAGAAGAAATTAAGATAAATTAATTAACTGACAAACACACTCCAGGAACCTGGAGTCCCTGTCTCCAGGGAGACAGTAGGTGCTGTCTTTCTCTTGTGCGTGTTCACAGTGCTACTGGCCAGTGCAGTGCTGACATCTGCCTACCAACCTCTTACAACTACTGCTTGTAACTGCTGTCCCTCTGTATACATGTGTGTATATATATACGCATATATATGTGAAGTCAACTTTATTTTGCTCCCGTTTCTTTTTTCTCCTGAAGCTGGATGCAGATGTCCAGAGCTGGGGTGTAACAAGCTCTCAAGTGTGGACAGTGCTGCTTCTTTGTAGTGGTTGTGGTCATGCATATTCAACTGGCACAGCAGGGCAGGAGGCACGGACATGTAAGTGCATGACAGTGGTTACTACAGTTATGGAGTAATGAACTCAGCATTACAGAATGCTCTCTGAACATTGTGCCATTCTCTTGACAACTTCACAAATGGGGGATGATACGCACTCCAGTTAGCTGATGTAGAAATTCAGATGACCTGTCTCGCGAATGAAGGTCCCAGGGACAGTCAGCACTGCATTGAAAAAAACTTGGTCCTCAAGCTACTGTTCTAACCACTGTGCATCACTTTCACTAAAGTGCACGTGTGATACTTGAGTCAGCCAAGCTGTTATCTTCCAGGTGTCATATTATGTATTGCTATCCTTAAGAGACCCGATTTTCCACTCTTGGGGAAATGCTTTTCCATGGGTATTGGCATGGAGCAATGAAGACATCCGGTGGCTGGTTGTGTTAATGGCAGGTGAGTGCATGTTTCTTGCAGGGAACCTCGCTGGGGTTTTATATAGCCAAAGGTGCTACGCTACATCTAGTAAAAGTTTCATGTTGCAGCCACCCACCAAGGCTGAAAGTACACACCTCTCACATACAGCGCTGCATCCTACACCATGGGGACTGAGTTACCAACCTGCCTCTCTCTCCCTCAGTACTGTATTCCTGAACCTACTTCTATACAAAGGGGGTGGGGCAGAGGGGTTTCAAGGCTATTACATTTTTAATCCCCACCCCCACTTCCCCTCTTGGGTCTTAAGCAACAGCTTGTGAGGATTTCTCCTTGAAAGCTGGTAACCAGTGGACCAGATGCTCTGGTCTTTTCCTCTGAGACTTGCAGCTACAAGCGCTACCAGTGACCTTTGAGGACTTCAGTAAAAAAACCAAACCGTGCACTGTTTTCCCATAGACTGTCACTGTGGAAACTACAGTCTTTCTTTGTGCTTCATTCATTTTCAATTTGGCCAGCCCTGCCACTGGTATATGGACAAATGAGGAAGCTGCAGAAGAGAAAAGAATACTTGACAGAGGAGACCGGCAAATAAAAACTGTTATGTTATGCTGTCAAGCTCAAGTGTGAATAGCGCTGCACCTGGAGAGCTCTGACAAAGAGCCTGCATTCATGCCCAGTCCCTCGTGTGTGGGAAGCCAGCAGATGTAAAGGAGCTGCCGTGTCAAGAGGGTGATTCAGGAGACCTTCCTTGTTTGGGATTAATCATATAAAATCAAGGCATGAGTAAAAATATCCTGTTCACAAAAATATCCTGTCGGCTGGACGTATGTATTGATATTAGCTGAGCAGGGCTGCGGAAAGGTCTGAGACATCTGGGAGATGAATCATCCCCATCCAGAATTGGACCAATTAGCTACATTTAGACCAGAAAAAGGCCTTGAAAGGTGTCTAATTGAGTGGCTTGCAACTGCGCCAGGAAACAATGTGGATTTGACAAGAATCCCACAATTAATTTCTGTATTGACCTAGTGGGACACCATTTGCTAATGTGGACAGATTATCCTAGATAACTAATTCAATTCTTACAGCATCCACTGCAGACATAAGTGTTTTGTTAACTAGGAAGCAAGTAAAGGAGGAAGTTAATGACAAGTCTTTCTTGCAGCCCATTATTAAATCTGTGACGATTTAAACATAAAATGGAGTTTTTGGCAAGGTCAAGGCCAGACATTTCTTGGGCATAAAGTTCAAAATTCTGACCTGGCAGCCCCAATGGTTTTGAAGCACTGTGTTAAACTACATTAAACAAGCACACATTTACTTGAGGGTAAATTTAGAAGCTTAATAAAGGAAGACATGTCAAATCCAATTCATCAGTATTAAAAAAATAGCAGCAAATTATGTTCTAGGTAGGTGTGCAAACTTAATTTCCCAAGAAAAATAGCAATTATTTCTTTTATAAATACTAAAAGTAAAAGCTTTTGAGCTTACTTTAAATATTTTTTTAACAATGCCAGTGTTTTTTAAACATCACTCTTTATTATATGGAATTGCAATATAAGTATTAGAATTCCTGCTTTTAGTTGGACAAAAAAAATGTGATGACTAGATTTGAGAACTTTTTGGCAGATTATGATTGGCAAGATTAAGACAGAATTAATTTGTGAAATCCAGAGTTCACAATTTATTAGTAATTACCTGTGTGTATATATGCGCAGTGCTCCCCAAGAGGAGTAACTTTTATATAACAAGTTTAGTAGCGTTCTGGGGAGAAAGGTCTAACTCAATAAGTGGTGAGTCAGAAATATCTTGCTTTTAATGATGTGGACTTTTGCTTTTTTTCTTTTCTTGCTGGTTGTGTTAGAGGAACTCTGTAGCTTAACTAATCAAGCTGGACCTGTGGCTTTGCTATCAAAACCCTTTTCTGAACAAAAGAAGTTTATCTAAAATTGGCTGTTACGAAGCAGAGGCTTATAGCTGGTCCTTCACAATGTCCAGATGCAGAGCTGGTCTGCAAAGCAGCGTGAGTTACCTTTGGATAAGGAGATGCAGACAGCCCAAAACTCATTATCTGAGCCTAACTGTGAGCAGATAAGGTTGTGATGACTTCTAAACCTATTAATACAAAGGATATCTTCTATTATTATTTTAGTAAATGCCAAGAAGCCCTAAGGGATATCTTCCCTTCCACCCTCCTTAGCATGAACATAAACTCTCCTGAACCCCATTAGACTCAGCCCTGAGTCTGGCTCTGCTTTTGGTAGCTCAGTAAACTATTACTTGCTTAAAGTTTGTGACAGTAGTAATGATTCAAAATAGTTTCATATCAAGGAGTAGGATTAGAGAGGAAGGTTAATATAATGATAGAAGAAGGATTAACAGGATTATTAATATATGGATTATTCCTGAAGCAATTACAGATGCTTCAAGGTTTAAAATCAGCTCTGCTTTGTATCTTGCAAATAGCTGAGTTGGTCTTGCCAAATGCATAAGCATCTCTTTACACTGCAGCACTCAGAGGGTGATGAGATTCACTGCTCTCTGTGTGCAGAAGCTGCTGCTGTGGGGCAGGTTGAACCCCAAAGAACCTGGATGTTTAGTAGAGAGCAGAGAATTCAGAGGGGGCAAAGGGGCAAGATGAAAATCAGACTCCTGTCCAGGGCAGAGCTCATCCCTGGGTCTGCGCTGAATGATTCTTCAGTTAGGTCTGAATCTTCTCCTGCTTTGCTGCAGAAAGTAATAGGGAAGGAAGTATGAACACCAGAAACTCTTTTTTAAGAAAAAATAAATGTTTGATTATGACAGGAGTCAAAATCTTGAAGAAAGAAAACAAAATTTGGAGCAGCCTGTATGCAGTGGTTCACTAGGAATAGCAACTTGGAGTGTTTTGCAGAAATTTCAGTATGAAGTGGTAAGGCCAGTCCAGACAGAAGGAAAGGCTGGCGCACTGCTGGATTAGCTTGCATTTGCCAGGGACTCCTGACTCTGGACAAAATCTACTGTGGACTGAATAAATGCTGAATTTTGGTGACAAGAGCTGCATAAGTAGATTGTCTATAATTTTTTCCTTCAGAAGGTCTTTTAAGGCAATTCAGCTTTCTGGCAAAGGAGATGTTTCCGTAAGAAAATTTTAGTTCCTCCCTTTCCCCCCCCTAAAAAACCCCAACCACAAAAAAACAAAAAACCGAAAGAAAGTCTTCGATACTCAAGAACAAACAAGCAAGAGCAAGTTCTTGGATCTTGCATTGCCTTTCATTTATTTATTTAGTTTTCATTTCAAAATAAATAACTTCATCTACCAAGGTCAAAACAACAGAGCTGCTCTAGAGGAGAACAATCACTTTTCCTGACTTAAGTGACTCCATTAAAAGGATATCCAATGGACCAGAACACAACTCATTTAAGTGACCAGATTGCTTTATCCCTAATATATAAGCTTAGAAAAGGAAATGAGACTGATTCCTGTGACGGTTGGTAGAGCCTCAGGGAATGGCATGGTAGCTCGCTCCTGCTGAGGAGTGGTCAACAGCAAGAGCATTTTGGGGCCAGTATCAGTGGTGGTATTTTGATATCATTAATGTGTTGGGGGATTATGTACACAACACGATGGTGAAATTGCTATTGATTCTAAGTAGTTTCTGTTAGCGGCAACAGGAGATGAAATAAAGAATGAATTAACCTTAACCATTTTGAGTCTGCTGAGGACCTGAGGCACTTGGCCCCAATGCCAAATTTCAGCCTTAGCATAAAGCTGTAACGTACAATGCTAATGTCAGAAAAAAATGTTTACAATTTATATCCAGTTATTTATTTTAATTATTAAAGTGGGAGTTAGGAGGTTTTGCTTGGTTATGGTTTTAGCAAGCGGTTATAAGCTAAAGTTTAGTGGAAGCTAAGTGAGGGCAGCCAACAGAACAGATGTTATTGCTGTACACAGCAGGAAAGTTTCATTTCATCAGGATCTGGTAAT
Organism: Pedionomus torquatus; assembly: GCA_013398155.1. Classification (NCBI taxonomy): domain Eukaryota; kingdom Metazoa; phylum Chordata; class Aves; order Charadriiformes; family Pedionomidae; genus Pedionomus; species Pedionomus torquatus. The sequence goes on along the minus strand of VZRU01002631.1, from coordinate 473,725 downwards.
TCAGTAGAAGAGCTTTGGCAGAAATAGGCCGGATTTCTCTTGTACCCAATCAGGTTCTGAAATTCTTGGATGCTTCGAGGGGAAAAAAACCAAAAGGACTAGGAACTCATGCATGCTGTTGGTGAGTTTTTACTTAGTAGAGTAACAGATATAGCATAAAGGGTCTGGCAGGTTTTACTCCATTAGATTTGAGAAGGATCTTCCCCACTACTGCTGTGGACTCTGGATGTGGTCCCCAGCCCTGTGGTTAGCTGTGCTGAGAACACAAAGTGAGTAAGAGGAAGAGATTGTGCAAGATCTTCTCTGTGCTTCTCCCCATGAGGAGAGAAGGGATATGAATTTGTTTGACTTGGGTAGAAGAACAAGTCACTTATTTTGCCATGAGGACAAAGGCTGAACTCTTGGGCCCAGAAATGACACAACAGTTCTCCTGGAAATCCTGATGAAAGAATTAATTCACAGGCTCCCCGTTCTTCAAGACAGCTATGCAGGGCTGGGCTGTTCTACAAGCTGTGTTTTAATGGATCCAGGAAAACTTCATTGTCCTTCCTGCTTCTCAGCAGGAGTTATGGGAAAACACTGGAGAACTAGTGGTACTCATTTAGTAACTACTCAAATGTCTTGTCTTTGAGCCAGCCAAGGCAAGCTAACAAGCCCACCCATTTAAGTTAAGAATTCCTCTTTTGTGTGAGGTGGTAACTCAAGTTACAACATGAGCTAACTCCAGAGTGAAAAAGTCTTTAAAAGGAATTTTCCTAAGGCCTTTCAAATTTTGGAGGAAACACAAGAAACAGGTCACTTCTTCCTTTCACGGTGAGATGATGTCTTTCAATAATATTACTAATCGGGCTGGTTTAGATGAAACAGGAAACACCAAATAAAACGATCACATTTTGATCATTTATCCTAACAACTGCAGAAGTCATTGTAAAACTGTGGGTTTGGTCCATTGTTGTGTGGAAAGACTTTGTGATGATTTCTGTTCATCTTTCATGTAGAGGAAGAAATGTCCAGGGGCATGTTTCGTAATATTCCTGAACTCTTGGTAATGTGAGACCTCCTTAAAGCGATTTATTAAATCTTAGCAGAGTAGGGGGAAGAGACCACTGCTTTTTGTGCGTGAATTATGAGGCGTGCAAATTAGCAATGGGAATATTGCTGAGGCTTTACTATACTACTTCACACAGTGAATTAGTTACCCTGTCAATCTTAATGCTGTGGGACATCACCAAGTTAAATGTATGAGCAGACTGGGAAATGGGATGGGTGACTCTTCTACTATGAGAGTTGAAATTTCCTTAAACTTTGCTTCTGAATTGCTTGATCCAGGACATCAACGCATAGCTTTGATTTTAAAAAATAAATAAAATTCCTCACCTCTCCCTGCCCCTAATCAAGCACTTGAATCAAGTTGCTTTAGTGGATCTGTCATTTTACCTGGTAGTCTTTGCAAATTTGCCAAAGAGCTTAAAAAAGATAGCAATTTTGGTTTTCAAATCCTATGTGATGTTCTTTCCTACCTTGTAAGGGCAGAGCCCCTGGAAGTTCTTGCTGAATTTAGAAGTGACAGAGAGAGCTGAAGGCTGTCTCTTTGTGGATTTAGAAGACCAGCCCAAGCTCTGTGTGTCTGAAATATCTTCCTGGAGGTGACTTGGTCTGAATGTCTGGGAGTACTCCCATAGACTGAGGCAAACTGGTGAATCCCAAGAGCTGTGCTCCAGGGGCTGAGACATTCTTTGTAGGAGCTCACATGTTATCTCCAGCAGTGCAGATCTTGCTCAACCCATAGGTACACTTGTCTGACTTATTTTGAGCAAGCTTAATGGGAATCTGTATCAAATAACTAGTAATGATGGCAGTGGGGGGAAACAAATCTATTTGCCTGACAATTGAGTCATCTTTGTTCCATCTTCCCACAGCTATTAATTTGCTTAAATTCCCCACATCCTTTGTATGACGGTTGTCCTCCTGCCTCTGCTATTGATTCCCATATGTTTTACCTCTGGACTGGAAGTCCATTTGTATACAGATGAATTATTTTTCTTTTTTCTTTGCTGCTGGGAAAATGATGTTGCTCTTGTAGTTAATATTGTTCCTTTTCACCACATGATAACATCTACTTCCAGATGTCTTTCTGAGTAGATGTCAGTGAATCAGTCCTATCTGAAACTGGCATCTGAGTATTCCACACATGGAAAGGAGCGTGCATTGGAAGGTATCATCATTTGTTCATAAGACTCAAGTAATCTTTCATATGCCTGGCATTTGTTGTTCTACAACTAGGTTCCTTTCTTATAGGTAATAACCTAATTATAGGCTTAGCATCAGCAGTTCAGTGGAATATGTTGGTGAATCATGGGTGAAAGGGGAACAGAAAAATTCTGCAGCTATACAGGCAAAAAGGTTGGGATATGACAATCAGATGCCGTGCTTACCTTTTTCCCTTGTTTGTAGTGCCATCTCTGCTCATTGTGTCCCTGGGAAGAGAGTAGTGTGATCATCCTCAAAGATGAAAAATGCATTTCCCCTTGCTGTTTATACAAATTGCAGTGTCTAATAGCAGAAATACCTGTAACATGTATCTTATATAAAAGAATCATGCACCTTCTGTCTCTGGGGAGAACTTTTCAACATAAAAGGCAAACAGAAATTACCAATTATTTACTTTGTGTTTGCTTTGGTATTTTATTGCTAAATTGCTATTCATATTCATCATGGAGAATAAGTTATTTCTCTAGCTATAGTCAAAGAACAGCTATCTTAGTGGTAGTGATAGCATACTAGATCCTATAGGCGGCTGTATTTAATGCACAGCAGTGACTCTTCCACTTCTTGTATAGTTCCAGTTAGCATCCATCACCTACATTTGGACAGATCTGTCCCGCCCTAAAGTGTGAGGAAAGAAAGGGAACCACAAAAGGAAAAGGAATTTTCTCTGGGTTACCCAGCAGCAGGGCTGGGAAGAGAACTAAGCTGTCCTGTTTGCAGGGGCTTATTTCTCCTGGAGTTACAGGTAAAAATCCTGATCTGTGGGAGAAGGAAGACTGTGGTTGTATACAGTCATCTGGCAGGCTATAGAGCTCACAAGTGAAATACTGACAGAAGACAACCTGTAATGACTGCCAAGTGAGACCTGGGTGGGTCTGGTAGGTGTGACTTCAGGTACTGAAGGTGTCACTCCACTGATTTAGAAAGCAGACATTTCTAAAGCTGTATGTCTGCTGGGCACTACAGTTTCTTTTGTGCCTGTATTTTGGATCTTATACTTTCCTGGGTATGTAATATTAGCTTTCCAAAACAGGCACAGAAATGCTGCTTTCTGACTTTTGTGCTTGGGTTCATCTTTAGCCAGCTCATCTTTGCTCTGGATTGCTCTGAGGTGCCCAGTGTTCACCCATGTGTGTCTCCCTTCAGGGGCCTCCTCCCCTTGTTGCAAAAGGGAGCCAGATACCTGATTTTGTCTCCTTTAATTACGCTGCTAGATCTGAGCACTTGTTACTTAGACACTAACAAATTGTCTAAATTCAGGCCTCAAGTGACAGCTCTTGGCAATCTCTAAACATCACTGACTGAAAACATCCAAACTTTTCCAGCAGTTGTGCCCAGTACATGCTACAGCCAAGATCCCGTTTCTGGGAAGGTATACCTTATATGCAGAGTGTAATGCGATGTTTATCACTGAAGATAAAGCATATTTGGGCTTTGTCTTCTCTTAACACACTCTTAAGCAGGCTAGATCCTCAAGTGATATAAATGAAACTAGCTCTGTGCAAATCAATGGAGAAGTGCCAGTTTACCTGGTTAGGAAATACCTGTGTATTATTAATCAGGGCTTAGATAATATTTGCAGAAACTTCATTACTCAACCAGAAGATAAATAGCTAAATAAAATACAAAACAGTAATGAGTGCAATAGCCAGAAATACTTACTGATGTGGAAATGTCTGAAATGTAATTGTTGGCTGTGAGAGTTTCCTTTACTAAGGGCCAGGTGGTACCTCCAGGCACAAGAGGTTAGCACTGGGATTTGGGGTCAACAACCCATTGCAGGCAGCGTCAGAAGGGTAAATCTTAAGGTTTGTCTGTGCCTGGAAATTAACCAAAACTGCTATTCCAGAGTATCTGGAATAGCTATTTTGGTGTGTTTCCAAGTGCAGGCTGCTTTGAAATGCTAATGCTTGAAGCTGTTTAGCTTTTATTTACAGTAAGGAATAAAGATAACGGCCCACTAGAAACTGGAAGGAATGGGGGGGGATGTTTCAAATTAAAAAAAAAAAAAAAAAGATGGGGTGGCTTTTATTTTATTACAAACATTGACTGAGCGTTGCTGGTTCACACAAAGGGATAAGATGATACTGTGGTAATGAGTTTTCTGGTTGTGCTCCAGAGGTTAATGACATTGTGTAATATGGATCCTCTACCAATATATAGGCTTCTGCAAAAGAGGGGAAATTTTGTTCTAATAGCAGGTAGGACAATTAGCGATGAGGTTAAATTGCATCCAAAAAGGGTCAGGCTAAGTAGCAGCACAAACTTTCTGGCACTAAGAACACTGCCAGGTTGTCTGCCAGGGAGGCTCCATATTTATGAACTGTACATATTTAAGAACAAGGTAGAAAATAACTTTTAGAACAACACAAGAAGAAATTATTCTGCCTTGGGATAGCCAATGGGTGAGAACACCTGCTAGCACTTTTTTCTGGCACCTGTCTGGTGTATCTGGACTATGGATGTGCCTGTGAACAAGGCATAGGAATACAATATCTTGTACTATCTTCACTATCTGATTGCATCTCTCCTGGTCCACCTGTACACTTAGAGTAGATGCCTGCAGAAGAAGCTGCCCTGACCCTTAGGGGCTGCAGGAAAGGGGAGAAGACTCTGCCAGCAGAAGATACATTTTTGAATGCAAGATGAGATGCTCTACAGAGAATTTCTGTGGTCATGGGGATGTCCCAAGAAGCTGCTGTAATAAAAACTCTAGGAATAAATTAATTATTCTGCAAAGGTGCCATGGGAAAGGGTCATAAAATTGTAGAATAATAGAATGGTTGGAAGTGGAAGGGATCTTAAAGATCATCCAGTTCCAACCAACCTGCCATGGGAAGGGACACCTCCCACTTGATCGGGTTGCTCAGAGCCTCATCTGTTTGTGTGCTGCTGACAAGGGGCCACAACTGATCCTTGTCATCCAGCTCTGCATTAGCAGCAATCTGCACATTGGTTGACCACCCAGAGCATTGTGTAGACCAGTACAGGGACTAAGAGGTATTTGTCTTTTGGAGAACTGAAAAGCACCATTTCAAACAGATGGATCAAAAAGGTATTTCCTGACAGTTTCTTTGAAACTTGAATTTAAATGGGCATAAGAGGCTTAAATTTCCAGCAAAATCCTCACTTTGGCCTGAAGAAGGGCTCCCAAATGCTCAGTCTACCTCTTCCCCTTGCCATGGGGGCTTTTATATTTGTCAAACTGTATTTACAGCTCTCTGAGTGGAGCACGCATAGCAAAATGGGTACTGCTGCTCCTGCAGCCTGGCTGTGAGGGGTGGCCTGGGTCTGAAATACCTGCTTCACCAGGGCAACCTGCTACAGTGTGTCTGGAGTCGTGGTCAGCCTGGCCAGGGGTTGTTTCATATGGTCAGTCCACGTAACTTGCCCTGTGACTCTGCCACTGCTCACGATGGATTTTTCAGCATGCTGGATGGGACAGGAGGAGAGCTGGTGGGCACAAACCCCCACAGCATCCCCATGGCATCCTCACAGCCTCTCTGGAAAGGCAGACAGGGCTTGGTCTTGCCTCAGCTGCAGATACCCAGCCACTGGGGAGAAGGAGAGCAAGTGTTAAAAGGACTAGTGGCTAAGGTAAGTGTGACTGTAGCAGGTACCCTAATGATGAATGCCATGAATGGACAATCACTCCTGCCTCAGCAAATAAACCCTGTCACATGGAATCCGACGTTTTCCAGGGAAATCAGCTTTCACTGTGGGCTGCCAGAGCCAAACGAGCTTCATAAAGCACCTGCAGATCTGAGCGTCAAGCAATTATTCCACTATCTTGCCTAAAAACAAAAAGGGCCCTGCCCTTCGGTCACCTCCGACCTTTTCCAGCTAACATAAACTAATTATATTTGCGGCAGGAGGAGGAAAGGGAGGGCAAGGGAAAGGCGGTGGGATAGAACCCATCACCCCAAACCTTTCTTGCGGGGGGCTGTCAGCAGTGCTGCCAGGTTTGCGAGGCGACTTGCGGCTACTTCATCAGCTCATAACGCCGGGGAGCTCCTTGTCCCCAGTGCTTAAAGAGATCCGGGGGTGGGGGGTGCTGAGGACCGTCCCGGGAGGAGCGGGGCTGGGAGCGGGGCTGAGCCCCAGCCGCCCCGGGACAAGAGCGCCTTTGTTCGGCGTCACTTAGCACCAATTACAGCCCGTCAAAACAGTTTTTGTTTTACGACAACGTGTTAATGGGCCCACGGTTGGGTGTGAGAAGTAACCCAAGCCGCATGCACTGAAGCGAGGTTAGAGGTTAATTGAGACTTTCTAACACAGCGCATGAGATTTTTGCAACCTTTTGCAGCGAGGGAAGTGGGAAACAAAAAGGAGATAATGTGATACAATTAGTTGGAAAGCAGGAGGGTCAAAATTCCCAGATGGAAAGGAAAACTGGCCAAGTGAATCAGGCCAGATGGGCCACCTGGACCGTAACGAATGCCAAAAATATCTTCAGTCCTTCGTCTGATGAACGAGCCAGTAGGTGGTACGTCTGTCCTTCACAGTGGATTTAAAAAAATGATAATAATAAAAAAAGCGAAGTCAACGATATAAAGAGCAGTAGCATGTTGCAATGTGTATTCCAGATCTATGATCATTAGTATATCTCATATTTTTGTATTTATTTTCTTTATTTCAAAGTCTTCTGATTTTAACTCAGCAACACCCTTCACATGTGCTTGTGGTGCTGGTCTGCTGATGAACTCTGAGCTTTCAGCCATTCGCGTTGCTTTCCCCTGTGTGAACCTCTGGAGCATTATTAGCTAAAGTATTAAGACTTCGAGACAGGTTTGGTGGTAGGGATTGCCACGGTCAGTGTGAGGGTGTTACAGTGTAACCAAGATAACCACCTGCTCCTCACTCGCTTCTCTCTGCAGCCTGACTATGTCACCACTACACCTGGAGTTGGGGACGATGCTGGTGATGGTGCCTAGAGATCTGGCTCTGGGTTTGCCTTCCTTGGAAGATCACTAGGGCTAGTGGACTTGTCCCCTTACCCTGTGCTACTTTAGTTGCTTCCTTCCTCCTCTGTACTTTATAATTTTTCAATACCTCTGCAGGGTGACACATATAAAACAGGAAAAAAAATTATTGTATTTGCCTCGCAGCTTGCACTGGAAATGAACTGCAAGGTGACTGGAAGTGCCAAGTCATTTTTGGCACCTCTTTAGCGCTTATTTGTTTTCCTAGAGCCAGTGTGATTAGTTGCCTTCACTACCTCACGACCTTATAAACTTCCTCTATTGGAGCTGAATCATCTGCTGCAGGTGCCTGTAACTACTTTTCTGTGTCACGTCCTAATGTTTGGGGAAACCACACATAATGAGCACGATATGTGGGAAATCGTGCCACCTGTCTGTCTGTTGCATATAGCTGCCTTTCCTTGTTGCCTCAGCAGCTTGTATGTGCCGGACTTGACAGCCCTCGGTTGTTGCCTTCACCCTCCAGTGGGCTGAATGAGCCTGATGCCTAACGAGGAGCCACTGCCAGCCCTGGGATACCTGGTACAAGGTCAGCAAAGCCCAGATGGGCTTCATTAATGAGGACTGGCCTGGTAGAGAAAGAGTATTGGCAGGGGGACAGTGGCACTGTGCAGCCTTCAGAGCCCAAACCACCAGCTTGGCAAGCAAGGAAAAGCAACAATTTAGTAGGGCAGTGGATTGCCAAAACTGAGCCCAACTTTGCTGACCCTGCCTTGTTTTCCATCTCCCCCTTTCATATGCCTGAAGGGAAATGTGAGGAGAAGGAGGAGAAATGGGGATGGAAAAAAATTAAGCAAGAGTGAAAGGGGGTAACAGAAGTGGAAGAAAATGGGTTGCATTTCATACCTCTGATTACCTAATATGTGCTCCATCTAATTCTGAGGTTCAAAGTGGCCTGGTGACTGTAGAAAGAGAGAAAAGAGAAAAAGTAGAGGAGGCTTGAAATAAAAGCAGAGCCTAGCCATTCTGAAGGTGTAAATGAGAGAAGGCACTGTGACTCAGACAAGCCTCAGATGTTAAAAGTTATATGCAACAACCAGACAATTCTAAGAATGGGAATCATCAACACAAAGTGTAGTAACGCCCTAAGCTTTCATGCAGGACCACAAGCAGATAGATCTTGTGGTTCTGTGTTCATCCAAGATCATTTCCTGTGCTGTAAATATGCCCAAAGTGAATGTTCTTCAAAAGCTGCTGCAGGAACACATTGCAAGGGTATTCGCAGCACAAAGTATGGTAGAGCCTGTGCTCACCTTTATTACTTTCTACCCAGGTGTGAATCTCAATTGAATACTATCTCTGACTTTCCCTATCTTGTCCTCTGCTCCGGCCTGTTCTAGTAGTTGTTTGTAGGGCTGCATATACCTGGTGGTTGGCAAAGCCAGAAAATATAGAGCGAAAAGAACTAAAAAAGATGGTTTGAATACCATACAAGGCAAACTCAACCACTACCCTAGGACAGCTGCTCTTGCCATTGAGTATCTCTAAAGAGGGAGTGGGGAAAAAATGGGAGAGGGATGTGCAGGAAAAAGAGCTGGCTGCAGGTCCTTGAACAGTGCATGGGCTTGGGACTACCTTCTGGTATAGTCTGCCTCCACGTGGGTTCCAGCACAAGGCAATGGAGGTTGCCACTGCAGTTCCACTCCACCTCTAATAGCAATGCTTTTATCCTAGGTACTGTGTAAGATCTCATAACACTGTTTCAAAAGATACTCAGACAGTACAATTCACCTACATTATTTTTAATTCTATTAATCTAGTCCTAAAATTGCCAGTGTAGCTCACAGGAACCAGGGAGAATGTATTTTCCTTTTGTTTGAACAACATGGCTTCTGTTTATTGTTCTGGCTGTTGATGATTCGTTTGCTGATCTATTTGTGGGTCAGTTGGTGGTTTTATTCCTTCTCTTTGAAGCTGTCAGAGATTGACTCCAGCTGCAGGTAGGATGCTGGGTGACTGATATGTGCTGGTGTCCCTGCTGCTCCTAAACAAGCTTTCTGCTATCTGTCTTGACATTTCTTACTTTCCGTTGGCAGTACTTGATACTATTCTTGGGTTTGTGGTAGTTCATACTAAAAGTTTTTGAGTTTTCTCCATAATGCTAGGGGGCTTCTGTGTCTTCTGGCACACAAGACAAACCTTTTGGGGATTTCTCTCAACTTGAGTCTACATTTGGCTGCAGGAGATTGTCCTCTCCAGTCTGTTGTTCCTTTCAGCCACTAATTTTACAAATCCTGAAAAAACCCTCTAACCTAAAACAATTTTCAGCAAATATTTTGTGAACTTAAATTCCAAAGGCAACAGCTTTTACTTTGTGATTTGTCATTCTTTACTGCATTGAAGACCTCTTCAGTGTTTCTGCTGCAAAAATACAAAAGATCCAGTGTCTCATGCTCTGCCAACCTATCCAAGTAGATAAGAAGGTCATATCTAAGTTGAACAACAAATTGAGTTAACTTAATACTGTGAAACACAGTGGCTAAATCTTCACCTTGTGTAACAACTGAAGGTCTGGCTCCTAGTAAGAACATCACTTGGTTTAAGACAGTTCTTCCCATGATTTCTGCCTGGTAAGAATTGGCCAAAATATTGTGATACATAAAAAGAAAACATCTCAGAGGTTGTTGTATTTCAATCATAGTTGTGAATGTTTTGTTTTTTTTTTTTTTTTTTTTTTAAAACTAACACCAGTTACAGGTAGTGTAAATGGTGTTAGCTTAAGGTACAGCTACTGCAAGATGCGGTATAGCTTTGACTTTGTTGGCTGGCTGTTCTGATTGGAAGAAATTGTGTTTAAGCATGCTGCTGTGAGTAGATTCCAAGTGCTTTAAAAATATACTTGCACAGCTATGACATGACTTTCTTGAGGCTGCTGTCAGAAAGTATATCCAGTCGTCATGAATATGATGTCTGTTGATTGCAATGGACGTGCCTCAGGAGGGGACAGTAGATTGCTGGTCTCTGTGTGTATGTGCCCATCTGTGTGGCGCGGTTGACATGGTGGAGAGAAGGGATGCCATCCAGAGGGACCTGGACGGGCTTGAGAGGTGGGCCCATGCAAACCTCATGAAGTTCAACCAAGCCAAGTGCAGGGTCTTGCACCAAGGACATGGCAATTCCAGGCACAAATGTAAGTTGGGTGGAGAATGACTGGAGAGCAGCCCGGAGGAGGACTAGGGAGCACTCATGGATAAGAAACTTAACATGAGCCAGCAATGTGTGAAACCAACCAAATCCTGGGCTGTATCAAAAGAAGCGTGGCCAGGATCACAAGATGTGATTCTAGCACTCTACTCTGGTCTCGTGAGACCGCACCTGGAGTAGTGTCTCCAGCTTTGACATCCTCAACACAGGAAGGACATGGACCTGTTGGAACAGGTCTGGCAGAGGGTCATGAGGGCTGGAGCATCTCTCCAATGAGGACATGCTGAGAGAGCTGGGGCTGTTCAGCCTGGAGAACAGAAGGCTCTGGGCAGACCTTATAGCAGCCTTCCAGTACATGAAGGGGGCATACAGGAGAGATGGGGAGGGACTCTTTATCAGGGAACATAGAGATAGGACAAGGGGAATGGTTATTAATTGAAAGAGGGAAGATTTATATTAGATATTGGAAAGAAATTCTTCACTGTGAGGGTGGTGAAACACTGGAACAGGTTGCCTAGAGAAGTTGTGAATGCTCCATCCCTGGAAGTGTTCAAGACCAGGCTGGATGGGGCTTTGAGCAACTTGGTCTAGTGGGAGGTGTCCCTGCCCATGGCAGGGGGGTTGGAACTGGATGATCTTTAAGGTCCCTTCCAACTCTAACCATTCTATGATTCTCTGATGGGAAATACTCCTGCTGCTGATCCTCTTGGTTTTGTACCCAGGGAGGGAGTAGTCATAACCTGGTACTGCAAACTGGTAACTCAGCTGCAATTCCTTATCTCGAGGATACAAGAATATACATGTTTGTTTCCCTTTGAACACCTATCTAGGTATTAAAGCCATATGATTTAGGTAATTTGTCATCAGGAAAGTTTAAGAATGTTGCTTGAGCGATAAACCAGTTAAGATTTTTTTTTAATTTGGAACAGAACAATGAAGTAGGATTAATGGTCAACTTATTTCTCTGCTGTGGATAGTAGCTGGAGATTTCCAACAATGAATATCTGGTTTTAAAGTTTGGAAAAGCATAATAGTGAATAAAAATAACGTTACTTAGCCAATGAAACACAGATCAGTCAGAATAAAATACGGCTTTTAAGTGCAGGAACTACAGGAATACTTCTGTTGTACTTGAGTTGCCTGCTTCTTGGATGAAGGCTCAAATCAACTTGAGGAGAATTATTACTACCCCATGCTTGTTCTGTCTTTTACTTAAGCATCTTTTTTTGAAACATTTCTTGGTTGCTGACAACCAAAATAAGGTGAAATTTCAAAACTTAAAAAAGTTTTTATCTGCTCCCACAGGATAAATAAGTGAAGGAAATCTCTAAAGAAAAGAGAAGTACTGTTCACTTTTTATTTTGGTGATTGTTGGGATTTTGTTGTAAGTGGTTGGGTTTTTTTTGTTAATTTGGGATTTTGGTGCCTTTTTTTCTCACAAGATGATGATTTGACTGATTTTAACAGAGCTATTCTATGCTGATGGTGCTGTCAATGAGGGGAGAGGCAGGCATATCACTGTTAAAAAAACCAAACCCACAAAACAAGACAAAAAAACCCAAAGCAGTTCTGTTATGTAGCACTGAACAGTGATACTCTTCCAAGCAATGAGTTGCATTCAGCACAGGGACCTTTGGTGGAAACTCTTACTTGAACCCCTGAAAGTTGGGTGTAGGACAAAGAGCTACAACTGTGCATTTTCTGAGAAGTGTGGGGGGGTTAAGTTCATCACCTCAGTGAAGGCACTGACAGCTGCACTGTTAAAAACCTGGGCAGACCTGACAGCCCTAGTGCTTTAGTTTGAGGTGTTTGCAAACACACCATTCCCCGCCTGTTGCTTCAGAGGGAACAGATGGAAAGTGTTACCAGTAGAGCACATTTTCATAGGCTTTCTGGTTCTCTTTAGCAAAAGCCATACAAAAGTCTTGAGACAAATTAGTGCCTGAAGGTAGTTTTTAGTAGCCCTGGAGAACTGCTGACTCAGCCTGTTCTCAGAGCCGTGTCCAAGGGGACCTGCTTTCTGCCTTCAGCGTTTCCACTGTGGATGGCGATTCCTTCAGAATCAATTACATTACTCTCAAACGTCTTCTTAAGTTAATGAATCTAGTTAAATCCTAAGAGTTATTCATGAGCCGTAGTTCAATGAATGGCAGGCACAGCCAAAAAAAAGTCAATATATGACCCATGGAAAGATCATTCAGATAAGCCTCATCTCAGCCATGATGTGCACTCCTGCATTTTCCTTCCTTTTAATCTCACACCTTCCTGTTCTGTAAGCTGCTGAGCCAGGCCATACGTGTGCCTATGAGGGATGTGCAGGGCTTGAACAAGTTTTAGCTTAGCTGTGTGTTGACCTGTTCCCCCTTCCTGGCCCAGCAGCACGTCTTCCCCAGCTGCCGCTCTGTGCAGTGGTGCAACTGCACTGCCACAGCAGAGGAAGGAAAGGTTTAATGGGGGGCTAAATGCACGCGCATGTCCATACCGTGATCATATGCACACTATGCTGTAAAAGCTCAACAGAGTAATGTGTGTCCTTATAAAATGCGCAGTCACTTAGCACACAGCAATTTGGCCTCTTTTTGCGTTGTTTAAACTAGATACTCAATGAACAGAGTTAGTATCAGTGCAGCTAGTCTGATGGATGTGTTCTTAGAAGGTTTATTTTCATCTGTGGTGTGCTGATAATTTCCCCCTGTGCTGTACTGAGGATCATCATCTTCTCTCAAGTTTGGTGATTCCTGTTTGGAGTGACTCCCCTGGAGCTCTGTGCAGTGTGTTTGTCATGGCAAACACAAATATGTGCGTACATAATGAGGCAGAGATGATAGCATCTCTGTTATGACCTGCTCCTTGCTTTTGATGTCACCAAAAGCTCAGAGATACCATGGATATTCCATGATACCCAGGATGATATCTGTGGGTTAGTTTGGGCTTTGGAAAAAAGCAAAGGGTAAAACTTCTGACTCCCATGTGGAGTTACTAGAACACTGATATTACTGTAATGCGACTATTTCAAGGCCATACATAGTATGATGTGGAAGAAGGTGTGGTAGAAGACATGGACACCTAGAATCATGACTGTTGTAGAGAGGCTACACAGGGGACTGGTTGTTCATTGTCTCATCTGGTATGATACTGCAGAGAGTATCTATATGGCATCTATAGTGAGTTCATGGAGTCCTTGCCTGGGCCATCTGGGATAGAAATATTTCACCTTGGGGCTAAAAGGATTTCATGTCTCCTATTTGATTCTGCATGCAAAATTCAGCTTGCAGCTGCCATGTGCGGCATCCAAAAGATTCAAACCCACGCTTGCCCAGAACTTAATTTTAAAACAACAGTAATTATTATTTTAAAAAGGGGGGTTGGGTTTTCTTTTTTCCTTTTAGGGTTTTATTTTAAACTGGGAAAATACTTAGTCTTCTATTAATCACTTGGCAAGTTCAGGTTTGAAGAAACAAGGCTGGTTTTAAATCACATGAGAACCAAAAGAAGAAAATGTCTGGAAACTCTTTATTGATTCTTTGTATGTTCTATAAAAGTCAAATATAGCTGAACTAAATTTTTCAAAATATGCTGAAAAATTTGTTTCCAGGATTGAATTATCCTGCCAAATTTCATCTCAGAATGAATTTTTCTCCTGATGTTGATTTAGAAAAACATTTAAGCAGATGTAGTAATTTAAGCATTTACGTCATGGGGACCATGCACATGCGGAAAATTAAGTATGGTTTTAAGTCTTCTGCTATGATAAGGGCACAAATGTTTCATGCTGAAAAGATTATTTTTTTTGTTGAGAACCAAATACCCTGAATTTCCAGCTTCCATGTTGGAGGGGTCTGTTTCTCTGAGAAAAAAAATGTGATGGAATTAAAGCTCTTTGAATGGTAGAATAATTAGAGAAATAACTGGTCAGGATCTTGTGATCTCTAATTTATAGCCAAATAAATATAGCTAAAGGGAGCTGTAGGTATTCCTCTCAAGCTATGATTTCATATGGTACTTAGAATATGCTTAAATTTCTTCGTGTAAATAGTTTGATTGGATGACTGACTTCAGAAAAATTATCCTTGGCTTGAAATTTTAGCACCTACTTGGGCACCAAGCTGATTTGAAGTGACAGTCTCCAGAGACAGGAGAGAGCCCAGCTTTTCACATGAGCTCACTGGAGCCAAATCAGATCGACACAAAGGTAAGAGGTGGCCATTTTAGGGAAAATAAGGGTTCATGGGACCCTTCCATAAATAGGAAGAATGAAATCTTAGAAGAGTGTCACATACACATACAGTAGTATGTGACTAATCAGCGCAGATTTTAAAGGTAGGTGTTTGAAATGAGCCTAATTCAAAGCCCACTGAAGTGTCTTTGACTTTAAAAGGCTTTTGATGAAGCCCAGAGTGAGCATGCATCTGAGCTATGGAGCTTGAGTGCTCATGTAGTAGAATGTGCAGCTTCTGATCTCTGAAAATGTGGTCTTATGGTTCAGGCAAAGAGCTGGTGCTTCTGGGAACACCTTGGGTCAAACACTGACATCCTAGAGTTTTCTGGTACATTGTTTATAGCCGTTACTGTAATAACTGGATCAGACTTTGTTTATCCAGGCTGGTGGAATGCAGCATGTAGTGAGCAGTCTATCTGCTTTTCCTAGTCATCTCTGTGACTTCTGTTGAATTTTCTGAAATCATTTGACAATAAAGCAGTACATTATTCCATGGTTTGCAATAGCTTAAGCTAAGCAGGGTGCTTACCAAAAGGAAAAGGACATAATACACATTTCCCCTTTGCTGATGGGTTTTGCTTATGTTAAAGGAAGGAGATATTGTTATTACAAATGTGCTTAGGTGATTTCTGATTTTCCCATTTCTGCATGGAGGAGGGAATCACTTGCCTTTTTTTCCTTTTGTCATTTTGTAGCTTTTCAAAATTTACCAAGATTTACAAAAGTGAAAGAGGCAAGAACAAAGTTCGAAAGAAATGTTGTAGTTCTAAGTATTGTCAATACAAAACTAAATCTGTTTGGAATAGTCAAAGGAAAAATCCCTGTAGAGTAGATGCTGAAAAAGTGGTGAAGGACAGGGACAGTACTTGCTTTAGCTGAGAGGTAAAAAAAGTAGGGAAGATCAAGATGAAGCATATGTACTTTGAGAAACTAAGATTTATTTATGGTTTCAACCTTAAGGAATAGAAGCAGCTTCAACAGTTTTCTCCTGTCATTTTTTTTTCACTCCCTCATGCACTTGAATCTTAGACAAGAAGAAAAGGACTGATCCTGACCTGCACAATAGGACTGGATAGGAGACCCAGTCTTGTAATATTGATACCAGACAATGCAGACTTAGTTTACTGAATCTTTTAGTCTGAACTAATAATTTCAGCCATGGTGTTGGTCTTTAAAACAAGATAGGATGTATTTTTAACGGTCTTCTGTTGCTCAGCTGTCTGGCCTGGCTTGAATGCAGGAATGGTGGGGTGAGGTCCTCTGTTTTGCAGGATATCAGATTCACCCTTAACTGAAAACTGTTTTAGTTCTACCAGCTACTGAAAAGTGTCCAGATAATGTTGACTCTGAGTGGTACCATCTGGACTTCATTTGAATCAAAAGTCAGGATGGAAAATCCTCAGTAACTCTCAGACCTGAAGGCCGAGGCTGGAATAACAGAACCCACCACACTTGCAAAAGGGCAACTATTCCCATGCCTGTGAGCACTGACATCCCTCCCTCACTGGTGAGAAACCATCCACAGATTCAGAAGTATTCCATGGGTTTTTTTCCAGAGTAACCAAAAAAGCATGCATGGATTATCCTTATAATAGACTGGTTGGCAGAATCAGAATTGTATGTGTTTAGCAAGCGATGTATTTAGAAATTAAACACAATGTATTTTTAAAACTCCCGCTTGGATTTCTTGCTAAAATCACCAATAAGGGCACATACCAATTTTCCTGTTCTCCAAAGAAGTTGGAACTATTGACTATCTGCGCTCTTCTGTTTGCAGGTACAAGTAGCTGGTGTTTATATTTTAGCTCTGTTAATTAAGATAAAATAAAATAAAATAAAATAAAATAAAATAAAATAAAATAAAATAAAATAAAATAAAATAAAATAAAATAAAATAAAATAAAATAAAAGGGTGTGATGGGAAGCTGAACAACAATATTACAGAACTGTATTAATTGATTATTCCCAAGAGGAGACCTTTTCCTGAATACCAGTCACTGTGGGTTTCCTCTGTGGCTAAGAAAGGAAGCGTTAACCAGTGTCTGCAGCATGTCAAGTCCTGCGTGCTCACTGCTAAGGCTGGCAGGCTTCTATGCACTGTTTATATATGGTTATGTGTAGAGATGGGTGAACCTCAAAAGGTTTTGGAGGTTCAACTCTAGTTATTATAAGCATCTGAAAGGTTGAACCCTTATCTGTAACATAGCAAAACCACAAAGCTCCCAGACAGGGCCTCCTGCTTGCTCTCTGGCTTGTACTGATGCACAAAGGTCTCTAGACCTCCCAGGAGTGGCAGAATGTCTTTTGGGATGGCTCTGTGGAGCATGGCAGGAGCAGGATGTCTTTGATGTGCGTCTTTGTGGTGTTGCTTGTTAATGGAGGAGACCTAAATGAGGTCTCACAGCTGCACTGCTGAGCTAGATAGAGCAGGTGACAGGTTCAAAGGGACAGAAATAGATCTCCTTCTCCTATCTGTTATAGGAATTGTTGCAGCTTACAGTAGTTAGTAGGGAGTTTCCTGGCCCCTCCCCTCCACATGTAGTGATGGCTTGAATTTGGATTATGCTGGGCTACAGTGTCATACTATTATACTGCCGTAACACCAATGGGTCATTTCAGTCTGCCTGTACCTCCAGCTTTGGCTGGGCTGAGAGACAGCACGAGTTTGTAGTCAGTGGATGAACTGAAGGTGTTGAATAAGGAAGCACACTGACCTTTACAACAGTGTCTTTGGTGAATAATTATGTTTCTCCTCCTTAGCATTAGCAGATCATTTTTGAAAGATAATTCTGTGAGCTCTTTACACAATACAGACTTCACTATGTAACCCTTTTTGCTGCTTTCAAACATATTTCCGTCCTGGACTTGCGTTGCCAAATGCTTGGAAATTTAGGATGTCTCTGATGTTTTGCTTTGATACTTGCTGTTTGTGATCATTATGACTCATTTTCCAGCAGGAGTCACAGATTTTGTCTGAAAATGAAGATTCCATAGTGTACTCTTAGTGACATCCAGACCCGCTTTACAAACTTGGAGTCAAAATAGATCATAGATGTAGAGAATAGGAGCATTAGTCAGAGCCTTGGGTTGGGAGCAGAGCTGGGCATGTAGTCCATGTCTGGCACAGGGATGCTGCTGCTGAGCTGGGAAATAAAGTCCCATTTCACAAGACTCTACTTGTTGACATTGCAAGTAGCATAGAAAAATATCAGTGTAGTAAGCGTCAGTGCTAGCATTCCTTTGTTTGGCACACAAATAATCTTGGCTTATCCCTAAGAAAAGGCAGAAAAAGCCAGAGTCAAGTATTTTTATCGTGTTTGTTTTTATCTCATAGTAGAAAAAAAAAACCTTCAGCATCTTTTGGCTGTAAGTTAAAATAACACTGCCATAACAAGGAAGTTTTCTGTTAATGAGTTATTTCTGGAGTATTATTTGAACATAACCAAAATGTGTCCGCTTAGTTTTATCTGAGCCTATTGTTTCTGTTTTACTTTGCATTGCTCTGCAGAGTAAATGCTATCCAGGAAATTGAATAGTAGTTTTTTCCAATAGAGAGAATTTAGAAAACTTCACTAGTCATTCATTCACTATGAATTCATATTCATCTATTCATATTCTATTCATATTCATATTCTATGAATTCATATTCATCTATTTTCCCCACCCAACTTTTCCTAATCTGCAGTAATTTTAGCTGTATCTAACATTCTAATGTAATTTTATGCCATCCAGCTAACATTTGATCTCTGGTATGGCCAAGACTGTTTCTGCTTCACTTCTTGTTGAGTTAGGGAGTCAAGTTAGAGCATCATCCCAGCCATAGCCACAAAACCTGAAATAACTCCAGTTACTCAGGTTGTTTTGGGCCAGCTGCATATTGAGATGAGCAGCTTCTCACTGGGAGTCTCTGACAGCGGATAATTTTTTGTTGCAAAGTTCCTAGAGTCCTCTGTAATGTCCATGGGTCTGTTGGCAGAATTGCATGAAATCTCTCTCAAGTAACTATTTTTATTTTTTTTCTCCACAATATTTTTGTTTGTTTCTTGCAGCAGAGTTTGTGTGGAACATATTTCCTATGCATTAGGATGCTGGGAAAGTAAAACAGCTGGGGAGCTACGTTGCACATTCTCAGTTGCTCAGTGTATTGAGTGATATCAGATACCAGTGGAGGCTCTCTTTAAGTAAGATGTTCTGGCATTTGCATGACCCAGTGTGATAGCATTGCAGGGTGTCAGTGGCAGAGGAAGTGAGTCAGCATCTTGAGGAACAATGATCCAGATGGTGGTTCAGCACCATGGGAACAGTACACTTTAGGATGTCATCTGCAAAAACTCTTCATTAAGTAGATCACCAGAGAATGGTGACCACCAGAGAATTGAGCAAAGCAATATTTTCAATTCCCTAGAGGAAACACAACTCCCACAAAAAACATCATAGCACTCGTTTATGGAAAAATAATATCTTGATCAAGATTTTGTTTTAGTACAAGATTTCTGATGTTATCTTGTCTTCCAAGCCTAAAACGCCCTCTTGAATTGGCATCATAGAATCACAAAATGTTTAGAGTTGGAAGGCACCTTGAAGATCATTGAGTTCCAACCCTCCTGCCATGGGCAGGGACACCTCCCACTAGACCAGGCTCCTCAAAGCCCTAACCAGCCTGGCCTGGAACACTTCCAGGGATGGGGCATTTACAACTTCTCTGGGCAACCTGTTCCAGTGCCTCACCACCCTCACAGGAAAGAATTTCTTCCTAATATCCAATCTAAATCTCCCTTCCTCTAGTTTAAAACCATTACCCCTTGTCCTATCACTCCACTTCCTGACAAAGAGTCCCTCTCCAGCTCTCCTGTAGGCTCCGTTCAGATACTGGAAGGCTGCTAGAAGGTCTTCCCAGAGCCTTCTCTTCTCCAGGCTGAACAGCCCCAGCTCTCTGAGCCTGTGCTCATAGGAGAGGTGCTCCATCCCTCTAGTCATCCTCATGGCCCTCCGCTGGACCTGTTCCAACAGTTCTATGTCCTTTCTCTGTTGAGGACTCCAGAGCTGGACACAGTACTCCAGGTGCGGTCTCATGAGTGCAGAGTAGAGGGAAAGAATCACCTCCCACAACCTGCTTTTTTGATGCATCCCATCACACTTCTTTTGATGCATCCCAGTGACTCTGTGCCCCTGGAACAAATGCCACCTTGGAAGACTGTGCTTCCTGCTCTGTATTTGTGGCAGCACCACTGTGAATGAATATCACGAGTCCAAGAGCAGCTGTTGCTCAATACTGCCGAGCAAGACAAGGCATTGGGTTTGGTCCAGGCCTGATGTAAGCAAGTCTTGCAGGGCTTGCAGTATTGTTGAATTTGGCCTATTCTTATTCAGGAATGGACTGCGCTGCCTACTTGGCTGTCCCACTCCTTCATCCTGAGCCAAAGGAGACTAAGGCTATTTGTGGAATCTGAAAGTGAAATCCTGGCCCTTTTTGACTCAGTGGACATTTTGGTGTTGACTTCAGTAGGGTGGGAATTTTACCCTGAGTATCCCAGATGTCAGGAATACTTTCTGGTTTTATGATTCTTTATGGAAGATATTAGATGCTGTTTGCCTTAGCTCTGCTTCTGTGCTTGGGCATAAGGGACCTGGTTGGATTGTTTTAATTGGCAAATATATTTTTCCAGCATCTGTGGCAGAAATAGCTCTGTGCATGAAGTGCCAGGTTAAGTAGCTCCTGTTAAGTAGCCCCTCTGCAATCCTGCAGTTAACACTAGTTGTTACTGCCAGACCCCTCTCCATTGGTTGTATAATGTCCAAATTTTTGGTGGCTGCTGCTGATCTAATGTATTGTATGTTTTGTTGTTTTTTTTTTCCTTAATTTCTGGAGGTATAGCCTTTGCTTTGGCAGTAAAATAGGAACAGTGAAATCCTGGTGTCAGCGCAGGTGAAGGCAAAGTATGAAGAGAGCAAACAAACCATACTACAATCTTGATGTGTGCTAACACTTGATTTTGCGTGTGTGGGGGTTTCCAACAGGGAGCTGCAAAGAACTCCAGAGGTTTGAAGTGTTTCCACACTGAAGTCAGAGCAGGAAGGAGGACATAGTTCTAGGAGTGGGTAAACTGGTTTTAAGCATTATGCTGAACTTTGGGAGAGCTGGATTGGTTTCTGGTTCTCACCTGGACTCTTGGTATGATGTAGGGCAATCACTCCAGACCAGAGTTTTTGTAAAGTGTATGTGACTGTGGACAACCTCAGAGAAGATTTATAGTTCCAGCTATCACACAAATCTGAAGAATATAGAAACCTAAACTGTTCTGAAAATCCTTGAAAAAGTCTTATCTCCTTCTTACAGCATTGAAATATGCTTACATGCTCAATATATCCGCAGACCTGCCTTCTTATCCTTTCATTCCACACCTCTAGATGAGAGATAACCTTTCACTTCTCTCATCTCATGCCTGCTAAGTTCAGACTGGAAAAGCAAATGAGCCAATGACTCTCATCTGGCTCCAAAGGCAAGTGGTCCATCAGCAGCTCATGTCTGTGTAACTATCTCTCTTCTCTGCCAAAAAAACCCCAGACTGGCTCTGCTCCGTAATGCTTATTGGATGTTGCCAATGGCCCATGCTATTGGTGTCCAAAAGACTGCAAAGTGCTATGAGCCAGGACCTGTTCCCAAGGAGACCAGCTGTAGGTGTGTAGGCAATCACCTATGGTGTGGGCTTTGTAATCTCTCTGGAGAAAGGCTGTGCATATGTGCAAAGGGATCGGAGAGCTGCTGTCTCAGTACGGAAAAGGGTAAGTAAGGAAAAAGTAAGGAAAAGGCTTCCATGGTAGAGTTTAGTTGATATTCTTAGCATAAGAGAATGTGGGTGCAGTATGGAAGTATTTGGAAGTGAGTTTCACAGAATATTTCTGTTTTTTTCTAGAGCACAAGTCTTACTGTTCCAAAAATTTCTCAGAATATATGTACTATAGAAAAAGTGACGGAAGCAATACTGAGGTTTTGATGGGTAAAGGACTGTAAAGTCCTTTTCTTGAGTCAGATATGCAATCCATTTATCAGCCTTTTGGTACTTCTGGATGGACATCAGGGTGGTCTCTTAAAGAGTTTTAAGAGTTCTTGTGCTGCAGTTATTGCATCCTATTCTATAAATGTTCACCTGAAATCATAAAATTATTACTATTAATAGGAGTATTTTAAATGTAAGGTCACCATGCTCATTCCACAGGCTTTTGTGTGCCCAGTTTCAAGATGAATTAAGGGTTCTTTTTCTGTTTGGTAATGTTTGGTAGCAATTAATCTTATGTTTTTAACATTAGCACCTGTTCCTTGACAGCTTTCTTGCTCCTTCCCCCATTTCTGACACAAGTAATTTATTTATTGAGGTTGTATTGTATTTCATAGCTGAACTTACCTTTGAAAATTTGCTGGAGAGGACCTAAATAAATCAGTAGTTCACTCAGCAACACCATTAATGTGGTTAATAAAATAAATTTTATATATTTGTCACAGATCTTGAAAGTGATGCCAAAACCTTTTAAATCCAAAGTACTACTTTTCTTTCACACACTCCTCCTGCCATGCTGGTCACATTTTCTGTTTCTGCAGCAGGGTGGCTACAGCACCAAGACAGAATTTAATTCTTCATAATATGGTAAATATGCAAAGCCCTAGGTCTGTAGCATCCTGTAAAATCTCCCAATTTAACTCCTTTAAGACAATTTATAGTGCTTAATTGAATGACTGAAATGAACCAAGTAATAATTAAGAAAAAAAAAAAAGGATTGAATTTCTTGTCTTAAGAAAAAAGAAGGTAAAATGGTAAAATGTTATATCTCATTCATATACAAACATTGTAGTCTTTTAATGCTGCAAACACCTCCCTCGGTCCAGGCTCAGTTTTTCCACTTGAAAGTACTTCTGCAGAAATAGCTGTTGTCTGTGAAGGAGGTGAGGTCACTTTGCCAAAGAGTTGTGTCCATGCTGCAAACTATACTGGTATAGTGATGCTAATTTAAAAAAAAAGAGGCCACAACCCTAAATAAACCAGTTGTAGCATTATGAAAGTGTATGTGCTGTGAAGGGCTGTTGTAGAAAAATACTGGTCAGGTAATACCTTTGCAATCAAAATTAAGACTGAAAATCAGGGATTGGGCCTGGGCACATTATGTTATTTTTGCCTTACTTGTAAGATGAGCATTATCTGTTTGTGCTCAAGTTTTCTTGGCTCAAAATGACTCTGTGGGATCAACATTAGTCTGTAGAAATGCATGTAAAGGCTGCCAGGAACTTCAGTTTGAATAGGCAGAGGTTTTCATGAGCAGTTCATATCTTGGGTACCCAACTCAAGCAACCTGGTTTAGAGCAGAGCCCTAAGTGGCAATTGATGATGAAATTATCTCTCTCAGAGCAATAATACAACCTCTGTGTGGCTGCTCTTCTCTGCCATGCTGAAGTGATGTCCTTTGCCAATCTGCTCTCCCTGTGGCTTATTTTCAGGTTCTCCAGTCAATGATCAAGACTGCTCTTTATCTGGCAGGTCCCTTGCAAAGCCCCATGTGTGATGAGGAGGCCAAAGATGTACCTTGCTCCTCCAGTCTTGGCACCCATTTTGGAAATTTTTCCATGCATACCTTTGAAGAACTTTGTGTGTTTTAAAGTGCTGTTTCAAAGCACTTTAAAAGCTGGCTTTCCACCTGTTCCTATGAGAACCACACTGCATTCACAGATGGCAGAAGCAGGCCAAGAAAGTCTATGACAAAATCTCAGGTGCAGACAGTCAAAGCCATTAATAAGAGGCAACTTGAACTGTAGCTCCAAAGAGGACTAGGGCAGTCTGCAGAGCTGCCTTCAAAGCTGATAGTATCTGAATGGCTCTAGTGTTACCTCTTTCCAGCTCTCCATGCTTGCCCCATTAAGACTTTTATGTCTTTCCACTGAACAGCCAGCTGACCATAACCAACAGGATTTTATTTTAATCCCCCATTAGGGTTTTTGTTTTTCTTGAAAAAATGACTGAGACCCGAAGGATTTTCCAGCTGGAAAATAAGACCTGTCATTTGGAATTTCTGACTAGATCTAAGTAGACACCTGTGTAATACTTTGAATGTATTATGTAACTGGAAAAGAGTGTGAGAGTACAAGGCAAATGGAGGGGGCAGGAAGAACTTAAGGAGCCTATTATGTTCATAGCTATTTTGCATTTTTCCTTTTCCTCCCTAAAGGTAAGCTTTATTTAGGAAAAAAAAAAAAAAAGAAAAAAAGTCAAAGGTAGGCAATATTGATCACAATAAATTGGAATGTTCAGTGACAACGGAATTGATGCTAGTATGTGCTGATGCTGTGGCAAAACCAGTGGCATCCATGTGGTGCTGTCACTATGGCAGAGGGAGATTTTGGGAAAAGCCTCTGCAACATGGATTCCTTTAAGTCAGCAGACTTCCATGTTATAGGGCATTCCCATTGACTGACAGCTGCCATTGGCTCAGCTGTTTTGGCTAGTTGGGGCGTGGAAAAGTCTGTATGGAGGAAGCCTGTAGTTAATTTGCCTCTTCATCTACCTCCCTTTTTCTCACTTTTCTCCTGTGGATCTTGTTACCTCTCCTTGTTCACAGTCAGTGTACATGCTGTGGTGATTTTATATAAAGAAAATACAGATATGAAAATGTATGGGTTTTTTCCTCTATAGCAACATTTTTTTTTTAAAATCAAGTAGCCCTTTCCTATTATAGACCCTTTTTTTTTCTTTCTTTCTTTTTTTTTTTTTTAATTGAGTATGAAGTATAACTATTTTAAAAGTCTGTTGATATCTCACTGAAAGGACTTCAGGTTTAGTTGAGTTCGCTTCAGTGAAAATATAACAGAAGAATTTTGTAAAAATGATCATAGTGGAATCTAAGCCATATAAAACCTGCCCAAATATTCATGTTGGTCCTGAACGTTAAACTGAGCAAATGTGTTCCCAGCTTTGTTAAGGTTCCTGAAGATATTTAGGTGAACCTGGGGATTCCCTTTAGTGGTGGTGCAGACAAATGATGCAAAATTCAGCTTTGTTTGTTCTACTTCTGTATGATTGAGGAGTTTTGTTTAGTTTCAGTATTTGCTTGAATCTGAAAAGGGAAGAGAATTTGGGTATTCAAAAGCAATGTGGGATGAAACTGAAGGAAGTATTTGTACAGCTTGCTGTGACATGAAATCCCTAAGCTTTGCACAGCTGTAGAAAGAAATCCATTTTGGAGTCTATTATGTTTGTACATGGACACAGTCTCTGAAGTGCATGTCCCAGGAATAAAGAATTAGGCATTTAGAAAATGCATTCCCAGCAAATATTATTTATACCTTAATTCATCAAGCAAGAGATATTAAATTAGATGTCTGAGCTGAGATATTTTTTTTCTTCCCAGTTTGTACTTAGGTAATAAGTTTATGATGTTTTAGAAACACAGCATGGATGGGAGAGGGGCAATTTCCCCAAGTCCCTACACTGGTGCTGAAGGAAGAGCTATATCTTATCCTGTGCCTGGTACCCCAAGTCTCTGGTTGTAGCTGGGGCCTCTGAAAGCTGTCCTTATCCACACCCAGGACAAACATAAAAATAATTGTGCCTGAATAATAGATTATGAAATAATTATAAAACATTTTGAATTACAGCAAAACCAGCATGGGTCTAGAGATTAGCTGTGATGCCAAGACCTAAAACAACTGGAATAATCCAGAATGAAAACCCTACTTTAACTTGTTATTTCCATGGTTTAAAAATACACCTTCTCACTGTTGGGTCTTTAGTCTTGGTGGTCGTGATGCATCTTGTTGTTAGCACCTGGAGCCAAGCTGAGAAAATCCAATTCTTGGCATGTAGAAGCTAATGCTTTGCATTGACGTGTCGTTGCCAAGTTACATGAAAAGCATTCTCTTGCCAGGTCACTAGAAATTAGATTAATTGTAACACAGAAACCACAGGGAGGGAGAAAAAAGCAGTGTTGTGCCTCTTGGTATTGCTGTACACCTTGATCGTACAACAAGGAAGTCAGCCTGAAACAGAAACACCAGACAGCATGCACGGAAGTATTTCCACTGCGTTCAGGGCTCCTGGGTGGTGGGATGCAGTGTGGAATTCAGCAGTGATGAATGTGCTGGTACAGGTAACCACAGGGGCCATCGAGTAGGATGTTGAAAAGGGGTATGATTGACCTAAGTAGATATTAATCTTTATTTAATTATTTAAGTTTCCCACTATTAGTTTATTAGTTTATTGTTCACTTACAATGAAGATTGGATCTCAACTGTACTCACTGGGACAAAACATGTGAAAATAAGCACTGCCGTGTCTGACAGCACCACTTTGAATTATGGGGCTTTTTTCTGAAACAGCTTTTACTTAGAGCACAGGCTAGAAACCTCCAGGTGTGGCCTCATAGAGAAGGTCAAAGATGTAGCCAGGGCTTTGCCTTTGTCAAAGTACAGAACTGTGTACTTGTTGGGGGGACACAACTGAGAAGATGTCCTCACACTTTTTACTTTCCATGGTGCCATGTTGGACAGCTCTGCAGATGTTTTCAGCAGGTCTGATATTCTCCATGTGGCCTGTCCAAGCACATTGAATCCCAGCTGTCTTACATATGGTAGAGCGCAAGGATGTTTGACTTGGCTGCCTAAGCAGACCTTCACCTGTGTTGTAGAGAAACTAGGGTTGTTATAGTTGTAAGACAATAGTTATTGTCTTTCATATGTGGAAATATAAAATTTCCCTTTGGACTATAGCCTCCAGGCAATTCTTACCAGAGGTAGGTAATGCAGTTGAACAGACAAACTTCTCTGTTGCAGAATATTTTCTCAAGTGGAAGAGAAGCCACAACCAGCATTGACTGTTTCACCAACATTGATAATTTCTTACATGCTAAGAGTGAAGGTTTTCAGGTGTGTTCAGCTCCACTGCCCTGAACTTCCCTATTGATTTCACCACGGGTAAGTTAGGTTAAGTCCAAAGACTGTCCTGTAGGCTCCTCACTGAGACAGACTGGAGAGGTGACAGGCATGTACCTTACTGAGTGTGCTGAGTTGAGAGGCAGGAGGCCATTCTCTACCCTGTCATTCACGTACTTGAATACACAGGCAAGTCTTGCAGAAACTGGGCAGCTCCTGTGACTTGCTTTGCCGAATCTGAAATGTTGCAAAGACTTGGTTTACTACTGGATAGTGTTTTGAGGTGGAAAGTGTAATATGTAGCATGTAGAATATGTTCCAGTATTATAGCATGGTGGTATTTTTATCCAGGCAGCATCAAATTTAAACATCCAAGGCAGAAGGAGCAGTGAACAATAAAGAGCAAAGAACCAATAATTGTTTTATATACACATACCTTCTCTGTAGTTGCATACGGAATGGAAACAGGTGTTTCATGTGCATTCCCATAAATGAAACATCCTCAGTTGAGTTGTGGCAGCTCGCAGCAAACAAAGAGCGGGTATTAAGAGTATTGAGGGAAATAAATGCTTGGAACACAAACAAATACTTGCATCGCTCCTGTGTGATATCTGGCCATCCTCTCTTATGTTATCCTTCCCTCACGTTGGGGAAGTTAGCTTCAATAAGAGCTTGAACATTAAGCTTACACAAGTCTTACTTCAAGTGGTGAAATAAAAACTCTCTCTAGTCTAATTTAACAAAGAACAATTTTGGAAAAGTCTTCGTCCATTGTGGCAGACTAGTGTAATTGCTTTGAGGGCACAAAGGGACAAAGTTTTGAATGAAAGCTCTGGTCTCAAGCCCACGAGAGCCAACCAGTCACTACCCATGCTTTGTGTGAGGAAGCTAATCAGACAAAGTAGCTCAGTATTTATTTATTAGATATGCTCACAGTGTGGATTGCTTGAGAACACAGGCTTCATTTTACCTATGTGTACCTTGAAAGAAATCAAACTGCTTTCTGTTGACTTTGGCCACAAGCAGTATCTGTGGAGCAATCTCTAAGTCATGCCTCATGCAGCTGTGGAAAATCCCTCAAGGTTAGCAACTTTCAGATGCAGAGTTACTTAAATGCTGTAGGATGCCTTTGAAAAAACAAATGGTTGTCCAAAAGCAGTCGGCATATGGGTATAATATTAGAGCAGAGATGGGAAGAGAGGAGGACCCTTCAAAGAGGATCATTATATCCTTCCCTATTTTCTGCAGAAAATATTTCCTGTGCTATAAAAAGACAGAATGACTAGTGTGTAACATAAACCCATAATAGAACAAATACTTCAAAGACACCTTGGGCCTGCTAGTAAATTCATGCTACCCCTTGTCCACGACAGTATTTGAGAACGTTGTTCAGCAGTTTACATCAGCACATGCTTATCCTTTTTTTGACATCAGTCTCTGCTTCAGGAAACTGTTGAAGCACATGCCTGATTTCCAGTATATGAAAAGTCCCATTGATTTCAGCCTGCAATATAAAACTAGTAACTATCATAATTATTATGATGCATTCCTGAGTCCTAGACGTTCAGTGATTGATCATCTAATGTGCCCAACTGTATTTTATCACATAAGCAGCCTCCTTCTTGCAAAGAAAGCACAATAGCTGATTTGTTGTCTATAATTGTAACTCTAGTTTGTATTCAAAACTTTTCTTTGGTCTAGTTATTTAAAGGTCTAGCTGATCGCCTCTTGCATCCTATTAAAAGCAGTCTGCAAAATGCCAGCTGTGTGGATAAAATCACATGCCTTTTCCACTTCCCGTAGGTTTTCTCTAAGCCTTCAGTGTGACTGAAGTACTAACACAGGCTTAAATTTGGTCCTTGTTTTTTTATGAGTATAGAAACGCTCTAATGCCTCCTGCATAACAGATGATGCTTCTGTATTGTTAGAGGATGTGAATAATTAAAGTATGCATCGTGTCTTAACTGTTGCAGTTTTAGCAAAGGGGTATATTTGTGACTGAATACTTTTCTTAGCTGCAACACAGAAAATGCATGTGTGGTGGAGTTTGGCAAATAAGTTCAAAACTTCATAATTAACTGGCTGTCAAAAGTTTGGAAGGAAAACACAGGAGGTGGTTAGGAAATCAACATACGATGTGGTTTTAATCACAAAACACAAGGAAATTTTAAAAATTTATGAGTAATAAATCTATATTGTTGGTACCAAATGGCTCCCTTTGCAGTCCTTTAATGTAACACCTGCGCTTCCTCTTTGTGAGTAACAACCCATTTTTTGACTGCCTGAGGAGCAGTGCAAGAGTAGGTTTGCAGGCTCAGGAGAACAAAGCCAGGTTCCCAGACTGAGCTCTGACTGCACTTTAGGATTCCATTTACAGGCTGTTTGGTTTGTAATTCAAATCGCTCCAGACCAGAGCTAATGTTTAGACCACAGCCACCTGAAATTTGCTTCAGGGCTGAAGCCCAGCCAGATTGCAAATGGAGGAAACACTTGAGGTTTGCTAAATACAGTTAATAGGGGATTAGAGGCTGTGTTTTTTATGGTAGCACAGGGAGGTCTGTAATAGAAAAAATATTAAAATGTAAATATACAGCTTGAGCTGTGCTGAGAAGGATAAAACTGATTGCACTCTAGCCATCAAGGAATTATTCTTCCTTTCATTAAGCAAAGGGAAAACGAGAGGAAGAAGATAACAGGACTCTGATACAGCTTTCAATGAGGGATGGTCTATTACAGCCAGCAGGGGGAAGTGACCCAATGGCTGGGTGACTGGACTATAAGATTCTTCTGCTGTGAATTTGTTATATGTGCAAAGACTTCAGCAAATCCTCATTGTTGTTTACCATTTACTTTTTTTAACAACCATGTCCATTTAACTCCTTGGGGCTTCTTCGCAGTGTGTGCACATGTGCAACACATCATGCAGTGAGGTGTGAGTGTACCCCTCATACAAACATTTCCCACTGCCCTTTAAATCACAGAGTTGCAGAAGCAGAGAGCTGGAAGGAACCTTGGAGGTTGTTGAGCTGGATGAAACAATACCAAGTGTAGCTAAGCCATACCTACCAGACGTTTGTCTTAACATTTGCTTTAAAACTCTGGCTAAGGAAATTCCACATTTTGGGGTTGCCTGTTCAAGCAGTATTTATCTAAACTTTGTCTGCATAATTTCAGTGAAGGAGATTCCAAACTCCTAGGTTGCCTGTTCCAGTATTTCACCACTGTAGCTGAGTTGTTTTTCTAGTATCTGACTTAAATTGTCTTTGCTAGAGATTATGCTGATTCTTCCTCTTTCCTCTCCCACTGACTGTGAAGAATAATCAATCATTCCTCGCTTCTTAAAAGTCCCTATGCATTGGAAGACTCTTTGTCACAGTCATTCCTCAGTTTCCTCTCCACCAGACTAAACAACATCCAAGCCCTTATCCTCTCCTCAAATGGCAGACTCAGAACTGCAGCTGGACTTTAGAGTGATCTCTGTATAGCCAAAAATGTGTGTAGCCCTTAGTGATTACTCCAGAACCAAAAGGTTTTAATCTTCTGGAACTCTTTGCAAGTTTAACTCTGAGATTAAGAGGTTCAAAAGCTGTTGTAGATGTAGGAGAGACCTCACAGTTGATATGGTTAGAACGTGAGCATCAGAGCATTCTGGATGATTCCACTGTTTTTAGGGCTTGTGTATGAGTAAGAAAGCATATGTGTGTGTATATGCAACCAGTTTTTACATTGAAAAAAAATAGATTTTAAAGGATGAGTTTCACTTGGAAAAAAAATCAAAAAGGTACTTTTCTGAAAGAAGGAATGCATCATTGGAAGAGCTGACCACTTTGCTTGGGGAAGGAACCTGAGGGCTGGCAGTGGTGAGAGGGGATGCAAGTGGGGTGAAATTGTGGGGACCACCTTGGAGACATGCACTTGATCTGAAAAGCCCTTGTCTTGTGCAATGCCCCACAACCAGAACTGCTGAAGTTTAAAAGCCTTTACTAGCTTTTTTTTCCTTTCTGTCTCCTCCTTGACTTGGCACATAATTTGTTATTTTCTGGTCCTATGTGCTATTTAAAAAAAAAAAACAACTTTGAAAAGAACCAAAACTTCTGAAGTTCCAAACTCCAACTACATTTGTTTCCACATTTTTGTTCTTAGGGAGGAGGAGGAGAACTATAAATCTCAGATACGATTCTCACAATTCTAGTCTGATTTTTTTTTTTTTTATTAAAAAAAAAAAAAAAAAAAACAAAAAACCAAAAAACAACCAAAATCAAAAGCTTTTAATTGACAAAAAAGCCAGACACAAACCCCTCACATTTTAAAGGACTCCCCCAAAACCTAGACCAGATGACCAAAGATTAAGTGCTGTGGATTTTTTTCACTAATGAAAATCACATTGCCAAAATACAGTTTCTCTTATCAACTGTGTTTTGTTTTAGGTGAGAAATGTAGTCAGAATTTTTTTTCTTTAGAAAAGACCATAGAGAGTTTCTGAGCCACTTCCTTTGGAGGTAGCAGGCAGGTAGCATATAGCATTGGAGGAGACCTGGGGCAGGAGCTTGGGTCTGTGAGATCATCCTGTGAGGACAGATTGTCATGGTGATGTGTCCCCATTTCTGCCACAAGCGGAAAGCAGGGGAAGCTTTTCTGCACCTGCAGCTAACTCAGCACATCTCCTGCTAAGTACAGCAGCTTTTGTGGCCAGCAAATTTTATGGGGCAATAGTTTGACTAGGTTTTTATTCTTTTTTGAAATCCGAGACAGGAAATATGCAAAGCAAGATGCACACACACACATGTATCTTCTTTGATATCCATGGGCAATGCTCTCACCTGCTGCCCAGCGCTAGTGATGTTGGCATGAGAGAGAAGACAATATCACAAAGCCCACAGCTCTCTCCTCAATCAGCTTTTGAAGAAATCTGGGTGATAGACATGGTTTTGTCTGCACTTTTAGCATGATTCCAGTTACTCATGCTGCTTTCTACAGCAGTTGGGCAATCTGCTAACATGTGTTGCCAGCCTGAGGCGCTGGCTCTGTAGGATCTTGTAAATGACCCACCTTGTCCATGAAACTGTGAGACAAATAAAATCAATCAAAGGAAAAATTCAAGATTTGGCACCTAGCATCCTACTATTTTACCCACTATTTAAAAATCTTCATTCAGTCTAGAGGACGATAGCAGCAAATCACAGCCAACACCTTACTCATCCTAGTATTAAACAGCAAGCTCCTTCAATGGTTAAAGCAAACCTGTAAGAGTTGTTACTTTTAAGCTAATGTCAGCTGAGATGATTCATACTCCTGAAACAGTGTTATGAGCTGGTTTTGTGCAGCAGAAGTTTATAGCCCTGTCTTCCAGCAGGGTTAACAAGCTAACCTTCAGGACTGGCCTGATACAGTTGTACTATTTAAGTATTGGAACTGATTACTGCGTTTACCTCTTTTATTGGGGACCTCTGCCCTGTGATTTTGTTCACAGTAGAGAACTGGCCAGAGTTATATATTGTTAGAAACTTCCACCTATCAAAGCTTCAACTTTGTGTCTGTCTCCAATATCCCAGCCCTGCTAGATGGATGATCTTTGTTCTTCGAAAGATTTCTGAGTATCTGAACTTAACCTGGCAGATGTAGCTGAAAAAAGATGTCTCCCTGCTGTGTGTAAAATATATGGTAGATCCTTGACATTTTTTTAAAGAAAAACTCTTATCTATGGTATTGACATGAAAATAATTTCTTTGCTTTGTGCCATGGTAAAGGCTCAGAGCAAGTAGAGTTCCTAAAATCTTGTTTGTGAAGTGCCTTAAGATTCAGATAGCTCATAGCTCTGATGATATTTGCTCTTTTCTTCACTGCTTGCAAACAGGATTTAAATCAAAAAAACAGAGGCACACATTAATTATTACTATTGTTGATGATGAAGTGAATTCAAAATTCCTCAGGGACCAATATGATTGTCCACTTTGACATGTGGTGTAAAACAAGCCAAAGAATTTGACCTTGCTATATTTATATTATTCCTTACCAAGTATATGAACTATCAATTACATTTATCTGTAGCTGAGCCATGAGTGCATCTTTTAGAAAGGCATCCAATCTTGATTTAGGATTCCAACTGATGATAGAATTACAACACCCAGGAGAAGTTACTCTCATTTGTTAAAAGAAAAAAAGAAAGGATTTCCTACTTGAACAAGATGAGCTTCAGCTTCCAGTCAGGAGCTCTGAATGTTATGTTTGCTAGATTACACATCCCGCTAACAGCACTTTTCTGGATCTGGATTTTAAAGACTGTGAAAGAAAATGACTGACTTTTATTAGAAAAAAAATCATAACAAACTCTAAATGTTTCAGGAAAAAAATCACTGTTGGTATTGGATTTTTAAAAAAATTATCTTTAAAAAATACTTTTTTTTTAACTAAGTGTGATTAAAAATGTATGACATTTTAAAGTTACTTACCCTCATTTTTTTTCATTTGATAAAGCTGTACTGAGAATTACAAAATAGAAATTGTGTCCATTTTTTGAACATTTTGAAACAAAAGATATCTCTGATATCTTTTAGCTGTGCTAGTGTCCTTCCAGTTTTGAACATATTCAAACTGCCTAGTTATCTGTCACAACTTTAGATTCCAAAGTCCTTGTATAAAAGTGTTACCTTATTAAGCCAATGCTCCTATGTATACTTTCCTCTATATAAAAAAGAGAAGGTAATTTCTTTGTGCAGTATGAACACTGGTGATTTGCATGGGTTTAAATGATGTAGAAAAGCCTCAAAAATTTCAGAAATGTTAATAAACAAGTTGCCATTTCCTTCAATGGTGATTTTATTTGGAGCTTCTGTACTAAGTTAGAGCATCCTTGTCATGCTTGTCTACTTGTAAAGATTCATTCTCCAAATTTTTCTTCCTGAAAGCAACCACTAAAACCCAGCGTGATGAAGTAAAGCCCAAAATTCATATGGTGAGAAAGCAGACAGTTGACTAGAAAGTGTGTTTGTAAAATACAGATGCAAAACCCAGACTTCTTCCGGTTTTGTTCTGCTGTTGGATTTTCGGAAACTGCTTTTCTAGCCATTTCCTTGCCCATTTTTCTTAATAAAGATTTTACTGGGTTATGGACTATTTTCTTTGGGCCAGGCAAAAGGTGGAATTTAAAGATTATTTTTTTCATGAAGGTAGGCATGTTATTCTGCACGAAGTGGGAAGTCTGATGGGGAAAAGCTTACAAATAATTAATTTGAGGAAAGGTAAATTGTTGTTTACTCTTTGATTGACTCCTGGGAGAGGGGAGGCAAAAAACCTCAAAACATTCCACTCTGTGAGTTCCAACTTTTATGTATTTCCCATCGGTAATATTTCACTTACTATGGTTAAGGACTTTGTGTAATGAAGTAAGTTAATATGTTGGAAAGCATTTATACCGACAAGGTTTGCTTGCTCCTGGACCAGTATACACTAGGTTTTCTGTTTAAGCCATTTGTGCCAGCCATCCCTTTTAGACTGTCTATTCCACTTCCACTGCAACAGCCTCATTTAAGCTGTACCTGCCAACTTGCAACTAAAAAAAAATAATGCATATGTAATATATAATATACTATATTTTAGATCACACATAGGAGTGAGAGCATGGAGTGTGGACTTACTGCTTTCTAGCGCTGGGGCTAAGCATTCTGCTAGATGTTTCTCCACTACCATCCACTATGCTGTTGATGCTCTTACCTGGCTTCAGTATTGATCTGCTCTGACTTTCTTTTCTGATGGACTACTTTTCTTTTATGAGTAGGGGGTTGAAGGAAAAAAAAATAATAATCAGAGGTAGTTTTCTAAACTGCTGGTTCCTCCTGACAGGTTTATAACCCACTATCCAGAACCCCTCTAGCACTGGTGTCTGCTTAATTCCTCTTGTTCATATTCCAAATAAAATCCCTGCAGTTGTCTTCAGCTGTTGGCTCTGTTGGAGGTCCTCATAGATAAGCTAATGGCTGGGACGAATAAAGTCTCACAGTTGAGAAATAGATTGGGATTTTGGGGCTCTTCTGCCATCTGTGCCTTTCAATCCCTACATGCATTATATTCATAAATTATATATGAATACAAATATAAATTCATTTGTGTAAATAACTAGTGTATTATAAAAAGGATAGAGTAGAAAGAGCTCATGGCCTCTTCTTCCTGAGCTAATGCTGAGGCATACAGATTTCATTTGTGGTTCATCAGGGAAAACTGGTGGAAGGCACAAGTCGGTCAGTCCATTTTGCAAAACCTTGAGGATACCATGGCCACATTTTCTGAAGGGGATGTGACAAACAGTGCTGAGGATTCAAATCCAAACCTTTTCGGTTGAAGCTGGTAACATTGATGTTGCCAGCATCTTAACTCAGCATAATTAGGTACAGAGTGATTTCTTTCCCTGTCAGGTTAGGATTCCTTGGAATCCTTCCTTTTCCCTTTATCTCTTCCGCAACTACACTTGTGTGATGAAAGCATTTTTCCGGGAATCACTAGTGGGTACACTTCCTAGTAATCTTCTAAGGCTTGCTCATCTTCATGATTTTGTAAGCATTATGCAAAGTTTCAAATATGTTGAGTTGTCCCTCGGTTGTTGATGTAAATCCTGTCGGAGAAACTGTCACAACCAACAGGGTAGTGTTTTCCTTTCATCTCTTTCTGCTGAATCCATTTATGTAAAACCGCTTATGGGGAAATAAGCATCAGTATTTCTTTCAAATTTAGTTACGTTTGTCAATATGCTCTTCCAGATTACTGACATTTGAGGGCTGATGTATACAGCGTAGGTCTCTGACATATCTTCTAGTGTAGTGAAATGTGGTGCATGTCAGCAGCTGGACAAGAGGACTGTGAGATCCCTGAGGTAGGCACTGCAATTTGATTTTGTGTTTATTTGGTGATTAATACTATGGGTATTTGGTCTGTGAAAAGGGCTCCAAGGCCTCACTCTGATATATATCATGCTTAAAATACAAGAACCTTTACTTAACCTGAAGCTTTTCAGAGGCAACACTTTCTTCAAAAACAAAAAGAAAACAAGTTATTTTCCCAGAAACAACTTACAAATCTATTTTCTTAAACAACACATGCCCCAGCATTAATTCTGTGCTGTGGTGCTGTCAGATCATTTTGTAGTGTAGGAGACTTTATCTTTCCCAGTACTAGGAGCCATATAGTATTATCTTGCTTTTCTTTGAACCTACAGTGCAGAAAATTAAAGTGTAAATATGCATGCGAACCACCCAAAAGTCATAATAAGATTATATGAATGCCTGCAACCACACAGCAGGAACAATGGGGTTGCACAATTCCTCTGCTCCAGCACTGCTGAATTTTCATGAGGGATAGTCAGTACATGCTGATACTCCTATAGCTACCCTGGAGCCAGAACAGTGATTTAAGATGCCAGTGACACAGTGTGTAGGTGAGTCTTAGCTGTAGCGTGCCTTGGAAAGTAGAGCATGATGTAGCAGGCTGAAAAAATGGCAGGGAAATAAGCTGATTAAATTAGAGTAAGGACTGGAACTGGAAGGAGAAAGAAATTGCCAATCACCTGTGCTGCTTTCATTGACTGTTGAACTCCTGTTGCAGAGAATATGACACTGTACACTGATAGAAATAGTAGGAATAGCCTAAATAAAGAGCATATGCTGTCATGAATTGAAAATCTCATGCTGTGGGGTTTAAAGCAGTCTCTTAAATATCAGGGATTAAGAGGGGAATTCACTGAGGTGGTATTACCAGAGGGTTTTTTTACCTTCTCTCTAATACCATTGTTAACCTATGCACACCTGGGAGCCACTTGGGAAAGCATTGGAAATAGGTGTACCTCTCAAAACATGTACTTTTCAGATATGAAAATATCCCTCTTTTTTGCAGCTAATCTAAGAATACTCATTGCTCAGGCAGAGTTTCTTTTCAAGTGGGCTGTCTGTGTTCCTGTTGTACGCCCATAGGGTCCACATCTTTCCTGGGCCCCTGTAGGCTCTTACACATATTTATAAGAATGTGTGTGTGTTCCTTGGTGCAAAACATTTAAAATAATGTGCAGGTATGTCGGGGTCTGTGAGGGTGTCTTTGTGTAGCATGAATCCAAGGAGAAGTATGATACAGCCTGGGATGTGAGAGGAGGATGCCCTGGGATGTGGAGGTCACTGAGGGTCAGACCTGACCACTCAAGCCATAGGGAGAGATCCTGAGCATGAACCATCACAAGAACCACAGCAGAGATTCATCTTCTGGGTAACCTGTGGATTCACTACAAACAGGGTTTCAGGGTTTCAGCTGTTGAGTAGTATAGCTAATTGTTGGAAACTGTGTTACTGTGACTTTGCATTTGCGTTTACAGTCTGTTTCATTGTTCAGAAGAAGGAAATCTTTTTGGTAGTAGCCAAATCTTTTCTTCTTCCATATCACCAAGCTCTTTGTGAGCACATCCAAGCCAGAGATGAGGCCACAGTATATGCTCCCATAATTCTTTCAGTTACAAGAAAGTTTTTCACAGAATTATGATCAATATACAATATTTTGCTTGGAATAAATGCTCAGTTTCACATGGGAATTTTATTTTGCTAATACAAGGTTAAGACATCTCACTGAAGCTTCGTGTTCTTCCTTGATTGCATCCCTTCAGAAGGCAAAAGCTCTAACTTTTTGAGGCAAGCTGCTTTGTTTTTAGTATCAGGTCCTATGTATTGCAGCTCATCAGTTCTCATCACACATATCATGCCAGAACATGTATTTATAGCCGAGGATATGTGTAACTGTACTGACCTGTCCTTTCACAAATGTTTTCACTGAATCGACAAAGGTATGTAGGAATCGTGCTTGTAAGTTTTCATAAGCCAAGTAAACCACAGGGAAATCGGAGTGAAAGCTCCCGCCCTAAACCTCTACCCAGGAGTTAGAGAAGCCTGTGTATCTCAATTTGGTCTGATCTGTACAGTAGTGTTTAGTAGTCCTGACTGGGGATTTCTGTGCTCAGTTAACCAAAAACTGAGAAAAAAGATATTGCTCATGCCAAAGGTGCTGCACACTATATGATTTATAGAACGCGTTACATTTTGATGAGATGTCTTCTGTTGATAATGACACCAGCCCAATCTGTGCACTGTGTGAAGGTTTTTCAAAGATGAAGCAATTGAGTAAATGTCTCTTGCATTTCTTGTTAATCAGATGGGACAAATAGTTCCTTAATTCATCTAGCCCAAGTTTGCCATTCCTTTTTTTTCCACACTAACTAAGAAACTGTCAGCCCTTTTCTAGATACCAAAGGGAGATTTAAATCATAGCATGGTTAACGTAAAGTTTTAAAACTACTTGATCCTTTCTTAAAGACTATTAGGATTTTTCATGATGTTGTGTGAAGCTGATTTCTTTCTTTATGATCTTGAAAGGGAAAACACTTTTTTGACTTGGTATTTTGTGCATAGGAGCAAAAAAACAAGAGCTCTGCTACTTATGGTGAATATCTGCATCTGGCATTTCTTGGGGTTAGAAGCTGCCATTCTGAAATGCATGTTACTATGGAGAAAGGAGGAAAAAATTCTGGTCTAAGTACTGCCACTCCTCTAAATTGACTATTCTTGTAGGATTTGGTCGTCTTATTTTGGCTGTGTTATAAAATGTGATGGGACTGATTCCAGCTCAAGCACATCACTCCAGCATCAGGCAGCCCATGATGTCACAAGGAATTCCTTGTCGTAAGGGATGTCCCCCGAGGAGAGCATTTACTTTGCTGGAAAATGGCCATCCACCCACATGCTCTGTCTCCACCCAGCTACTCCATCCAAATAACCAAACGAAAGGGAGTGCTTTGACTAATCGGGTGAGTAGGAGTGATGCTATGACAATACAATTGTGTGTCTGCTGTAGACTGTTCTTGATTTGCATTTGATTGTTTGCAGTCCTACCCATCTGTAGCCAAAGGCAAGAAGTGATAACCTGTCATGTTATATAAAAACACATTTGGAAAAAGTAATGCAAGATAAATACTGTATGCTCTCTTGGTCTTTTCTTCCCAAGTAGTCCTGTACTCATTTCACAAGTTGCTCGTTTCTCTTTTTACTGGAGGTTTCTTTTCTTTCCAGATAGTTTCCACGTAGAGGGAAAGGGGGAGAGGGGAGGGCAATTTGAGTAAATAAAAGCATGGTCTATTGCAATTTGAAAAGAAATACTAAACAAGTGGAACATTAGCTCCACTGACAAGTGTCAGGCTTAGCAAATGAACAGGAAAGCAAAAAGGAAAGTGGCACCAGTCACTCACAGTTGGACAGAAAGACTTCTGCTCAGCTGAGGCAATAATGCTACCTTAGCTCAAGTCACATCAACCATCTCTTTCTTATCCTGTGTTTCTGTGGTGTTATGGCACTGAAATTTTGAGCTGGAAACAGCACAGAATTGTTTCATATGACTCAAGAAGTTCCCCTCTCTTGTTCAGCACGTCTTTTGTTCTTATGTAGCTGATTGTCAATCATTTAAGTTAAGCAACATAATTAACCTGCAGATAAAGCTTATAGTGAAATCTTGTTGGCTTTGTTTAAGCTTGTCTCACTAGGGTATTTTAGGAGCTTTTCCCATGTGTGTATGATAGCTTCAGATGGAGAGGGCTTTATAAATACAGAGATGCTAAAATAGACTGGAGAAGCCCTTGACAAATGGAGGATGAAATACTTTCACACCTTAAAATTACTTACAAGAGTCATGCTCTTTTAGGTAAGGTGAATAGTAAGTGGGTCAGTCAAAGGGGAAAGCGTGGGAAGTCTTGATTTTAGTCTGGGGAATGGGAGGGAAGCCTTATTTAAAGGTAAATTATTGTAGAGCAAATTTATTACTGAGCTGTCCCTCTGTTTTGCACTGAGCCGACTTTGCCTAAGAATATGAATTCTTCTGTCTGAATAGAGAGCATGGTGTAGCATGACAGCCTGAGAACCTCATTCTCCGTGAGGATACCCTGGGCCTTTTCACATTTGGTCCCACTGGGTTGTGAGATTTTTCTCTAGTGACTTTCTTGCAGTGTAGTTTCCTTTATTCATCCTTCCCACAATCCACAAGGTGCCTCATCACAGCAGAGCAGTGGCAAAAGTGGAGACACAAACATGCAGGGCTGATGGTCCCATTTCTTCATATACAGTTGTATCCTCCACAGGTTATTTCATGGTGGCTGGCTGTACTGTAAAGCTGCCTGGTGAGCCTTTGGTGTCAGACCTGTAAAATACTAATTAATTATGATAGGAAGGCATGGCTACATCAATTGATGCTGGCAGATGTGAACGAGCTCAACCCATCATTTGAACTTGTTCCAGACTTATTTGTACATGGTATCATCATGTTAATGCTACCTCCAATCCAAGCAAATCCCTGCTGAGAGACAAGAGATTTTAGTGTGAGCACGGCACTGCATGGACATGACTTACCAGCTCACAGATTAGACCTAGCTTGCATCTAGCCCATGTGGAGTGCAAAGCTGAAGAGATGTAATGGTAAGAAAATGGGGGTCTGTGTGGTCATATGCCCATGCATGACATGTTAAGTTTTAGGATCCCCTGAACTTTGGCTTTGTTGCCAGCTCATGGAAGCCTGTGAGGCATCAGCTTATTCATCTTTGTTTTGAAGTATCAGGTTTCTGATCCTTAGGTCTGAGAAGAAGAGCATGAAAATGCAAATTACTTTTAACTGCAATGGAGATACACAGTAAGATTTCACTTGACTTAGTGAACTGTGCAGTTGCAGTGGCGTAACTCCCTGTGTGGCCATTGTGGCTCTAAAATTCACATAGGGACTTTTGCTTTAGCTTAATCTCTTCCAAAGGGGCTGAGCTAAGACAAAACCCAATCCTGATGCAGTAAGACTTTCATTAGATCTCCATCAAGATAGTTGTAACAGTCTTAATTTATACCTCAAGTTGTTCTGATATGACTGAGCTCTATGGGTGCCTCGTGTGTTTAAACAGTTTGAAAGCATAGCCATAGGTGTGGGATTGTCCTCTGCATGAGAAATGGGTGTTGGCTTCAAAATCCACTGTTCTTGGGGCCCTGCCAAGTCAATCCTAATGGATTACCAGGTGTACAGGTGTGTGTATGTGCGTGCGTGTGTAGAGACTTAAAGCTGAAACTAGGGATGGGCGAAGAATGCAAATAACCCTTGAAAAATAATTTGCTTCTACTTTGTCAGGTTGGAAATTCACAAATTGGTTAATTTCCACCAAATGATTTTCTGAGAATAAAAACATGTTAGGAGATACTTTTATTTTTTCTAAAATTGTGACAGTTTATACTATAACATGTAATGCAAAGCTAATTTCAGCTTCATAGGTTTGGCCACTGTCATTTCTTATACACCTGAATGAAATGTATGTCACAATAAAACTGTATTTTCTGGTGGGCCTCTGCCCCTTTGAGTGCAGCTGCTTTCTAGAAGGAGAGAAGTGTCCCTTGGCCCTTTTTCCCACAAGGGAGAAGAGAAAACAAGAGGTCAGCTTCAGTCCTAGGGAGGACCAGGGGGCTGCAGCTCTCCTATCTGCTCCAGCTAAGGCAGAGCAATGAATAACCCACCAGAGTTGTCAGTGCCCAGGGCACTTCTCCTTTCTGTGGAGAAGGCCTCTTCCCGATAGAGGGAGGCAAAAGATAGACAGAAGAGAGATATTGCTTCAGTGGGAAAGAAGACGTGTGTGGGTGTATAATGAGGGGGCTTTACAAATAATTCTTTGGTGATTATTCATTCTAAAGGGACGTTCAGTTGCCTTAGAGATATCCCATGGAGTGCTTAATTTCTAGAGACGTTTGGAGAACACAGGATTTTGATTCCAGTGCTTTTTTGTTTCCTGCCCAATAGCAAAAATAATTTTCATAATCTGCCCTGGGGACTGCACTGTGTTTAATACAGTTGTATGTGCAGCCCATTTTGAAATATAACTTTTTGTTTTGAAACTGAAATTGTTCCCAGTAATATTACCTTCCCTTCAGATTTTAATTTTTCAGAAGTGACCCACCCACTATTGAATAATAAGGCTTGATAACCATAGTTTCTCAGGTAACATGCAATGAGCTGCCAATATTGCTTTGGGACGAAATGAGGAAACCACTGGCTGGTGTTATGAAGGAGTCAATTATACAAATGGGATCATCAACCCTTGTCTTTTTTTAAATAAGAATGTGGGTTAGGGATGACCTTTTTTGAAGATGTCCAGGATTATTGATGAAATGAGCATACCATTTTAAAGAACAGAACAAAACGCATCAATTTCCAGGTCAAGAAAAACTGTATTCCAGTCCAGAGTAAATTAAAAAATCACGTACCTCTGTGAAATGTGTAATAAAGAAGGTTTATAGTGGAAACACTGACTGACCTTTAATGATAGCAGTGAGGCCAGCTCTGCTTTAACAACAATTGGAAATAGCAGGCAGTAGCATTATGAGGCTATATAGGTGGGGGCAAGGTCTTTTCCTTAATCTAGCCTGAAAATTCAAAGAGAAAATTTCAGAGTGGTTAACAGAATCTAATCCTTTTTCCATTAATTGGCCACAGCATCATACTCTGAAGTTGACAGAAATAACTGCTGTGATATTAGCTCAAGTCTAAGCATTGCCAAAAGACATTTTATTTCAAACCTCTCTGAATTACAGTATAATTTCCTATATTGCTTACCTAAGAGATCAGGAAGTTGGCTATCCATCTGCTTAGTGAAAGGCTTCTAGCTTTAGATGGCATAAAACTTCATTTCTCCTATCTGTGGGAAAGTTAAGTCAGGGCTCTTCCAACTAAGATGAAGATATGGGATGGTAGATTGAATTTAGAAAGATTACAGTGATCCAGCTTTTAGATTCAGGGTCCTAGCTGCTATTACAAGCTTCTCCTGGAGACCAAACAGCTGGAAACAAAAGATCCCACTCCGGGATCTTCTTGCTCTACAGTACCTCTTCCCTTCCATGTAGGCTCTTTCTCACCAACATGTGGACAACGTGAGGAGGTAAGGACAAGCTATAGGGAAAACAGTGGGATGACACATGGGTTTCACATGATAGGATAATGTGAACCTTATATAGGAGCCAGAGTCCAGATCTTTGTTGTATTGCTGGCTCTGGATTCTGTGGTGCTGGAGGAGATAAATCAATAGCCCCATTCCTGTACAAGCCCTAAGCTCCTGAGGACAAGGTTGGCTGCTGCTCCCTTGCAAATAACACTGATGTTCTCTCATGATAATGGAACTTCAGCTTTTTGGGATGGTCTAGATTAATATTCCTTGTGACAATTTAAAGGCAATACATATATTTCCATAGCAGAGCTTGCTCATTTTCTTGGAATCTATTAGGCTGTTCCACTCATCCAGATGTTTAACATTTTTAGTGACCTGCAGCTAAGCCTCTCAGATAATTCAAGTAGGACTCATTCATCTTGTTTCCCCAATAATATAAACCGCTATGTAGTAGGTACCATTCCAAGGGGCAAACTCAGAGGTGAATATAAGTGAGTTTAAGCAAGTTGAAATTCAGAGGCTGTCTAGATTAGTGCAATCTGCTGCTTTACTTGAAGACCTTTCAATTATATATTCGGTACATGGATACTCCCTGAACTCCTAAACTTTTTGAGTTAGACTCTTTTGGATTCCCTGGGCCAAAGTAAAAGATGTTGTATACATTACATATATCTTTTGCATTCATTTCCACTTCCTGCAGCAATTTCTGTACCAAAAGCTGCAAAGACATGAGATGTAGTATCCTCTCCCCTAAAGTAATTTATCCTTCTTTTAGTTTTATGCAACAATTAGAATTCCCTTAGATATTGGTATAGTGCTTACCTATAAAGGAGTTTAAGTTGAACATTGTCTGAAAGTGGTAAGACTAGCATAATGTGAAGCTTACTATTGTATTGAAGTGGTCAATTCATTATAACTTTCACAAAGAATCCTTGATGTAAGAGTGATGGCTTAATCAAATGGATTAAATTCTACATCTCGGACGCTTTTCATACCACATTATCTCTTTCTACCAAGAAAAAGTTAAGCTGCTGCAAGGAGTAAAATATTACAAAGGTTCTGCAAAAGGCAAAAATTAGAGAAGTTTGGACTGTTTGTATTGCAAAATACTTTAATGTTATGTCAAATATTTGGATCTTAAGTGTTATCTTGATAGAAAATGAATTGAGAACATAATGGCATGAAATTGTTGTTTAAAAAGAAAACCAGCTGCTTAAATTTTCAACCTTGCATCCTGATTTTGCAAGTCTTTGCTGTTGCTTGGCCTTTCTGATGGATGTTAACATGTGATGAGCAGTAGTAGGACCCTCAGACTCGGGATCTTTTAATTTGGGTACAGAGGGCACCACAGCAGTTATGACTAGGAATGCTATCTGTATTTTTAAGAAATAGAATGTAACATACATTACTTTTTTTGCTCTATAAAGTGGATATTCTCTTGTTATGGATAGAAATTCAGAAGCACATATCTGTAAGTTAACCCTTGTTAAAATGGTAATGTTTCTGATTTCATTTAATGATGTTAAATATCTGTATATCTTAATACTCATTATTGAGATAGCTGCTTTTTTCTTTTTTTTTTTCTTTTTTTGTTTTTTCAATAGCAGTGTTCCTACTTACGCAACTTACGCATGTTAGATTTGCCATATTTTATATATCTCATTTTTTGTGTCAAGAAAGTCAGTTCACCTTGAGAAAGAAATCAGGAGCATCAGTGGACAAATATATTGTGATGCAGACTATAATGCGTGGGAGTTTATGTCAAGAAGATAATTCTTGAAGAAAGCTTGATTACATGCTTAATGCAATTTTAGAAATTACTGCTCAGACACTTTAAATACTAGTAACTGAACACTAGTAATGAAATTTTGGGTTTTTGATAAAACACGTGCATGTCCTTTTTCAACATGTAGATACAATTTTAAAATCAAATCAGAGTGAAATGAATTGACAATTGACTATTAACCTTTATGCACTGATATTCCATTTTTGGTATTTTTTGCAATATTTTCCAGGTCTTTTCTCTGACAATCTAGACATGATATCAACTTTGTTCTTTCTTTCTTGTGGGTATTTGAGTATCTTTAAGATAAGGCATCATTTCCAAAGGACCAATGAATTACATATGCTTACTATATTACCATAGAATACAGGGCAGGTAGTGGTATGTGTATGGCAGAGAAAAACAGTTTTGGTTGCATACTGGCATTATATATATATACACACATATATGTGTAT
This sequence comes from Pedionomus torquatus, assembly GCA_013398155.1. Lineage (NCBI taxonomy): Eukaryota > Metazoa > Chordata > Aves > Charadriiformes > Pedionomidae > Pedionomus > Pedionomus torquatus. The sequence goes on along the minus strand of VZRU01002631.1, from coordinate 428,990 downwards.
ATACAAAAATATATACATAAAAAATTATTCTCTGACCAATGTTTTCCAAAGTCACAAAATAAATGCCATGTTTTTCAGATCAACACCTGTTGTACAAACGTTAACAATTTACGTAATTCCCATAAGCTTTCGCTAATAAGATATAAGAGTAGATGGAAATGATTTGTCTGATTCCAGTCTTTCCAGCTACCTTGCTTGAAGGTAAGCCAGAAATACCGAGAAAAGAGAATTATTCTGGCATTTCAGCTTCTTGCCAGAATCAAGAAGGTGAATAGACATAGGAATTTGAAATAAAAACCAGACAAATGTAATTGTTCTGACTATGCAGTTCCATTCCAAGTTTAAAGTATGGATCTAAAATATTCTATTGCCTGAAGTTGTATGCCCTGATTGCTAAGAAGGCAGCTGTTCTCTACCTTGCAGTTTAAAAAAAAAAAAAATTTTTTTAAAATAATTGAACTAGCAGTAGTCTACTGATTCAAATCCTTTGCTGTTCTAGTCACTTTGGTAACAGTATTGTCATTCAGGTGCTGTATGGCTGCTGAGTCTTTTTACATACAAAAAAAAGGAATAGCTAGAAGGAATTCACAAAACTCTAAATGTAATTGATATTAAAATCTCTTAGCTCTGTCCAACTGGGATGAATACAGGAGAGAAATCTGAAATGGGATCCAGTGTTCATCCTTAAAAGGTGCAAAATAAAACTTCTGGTCCAAGAAAATATATTCAAGTTAATAGAGTAATTCTGTGCTTTCCTACACTTCTAATCCTGATCGTGCATAAACATCATCAGTAGCACAGATCTGTGCAGCTGGAAAAGCAGATGAATTAACTTGAATAAAATCAGGGATAATTAAAACTGAAATCAAAACTGATCTGAGATAAATGGAGGGGGCAATTCATTGTTGGTGGTTTTGACCACCTCTTAACTTTTTGACCTGAACACGATTGCAGTGTTTTTCAAAAAGCAGGAAGTACAAGATAAACCTCACATGAAAACCTCTTCCTCTGTGATTTCTAACCTAATTTATTGACAAACCACATGTATACATTCTGACTTGGAAAAACCAAAATGTTTATTTTCAGTCAAAATGTTTCAACATTTCAAACTAAAAAAATGTTCTGAACTTTTGATTCTGTGGGGAAAAAGCTCTGGACATTTAATCTCAATTTGAAATGAAAATTGTAATTTCTCTAGGTGGATATCTTGATAATGATTTTTTTTTTTTTTTGCATTTTTAAATCAGCTCTATTTGATGCTTTATTGCAGTATTACTGCCCCTCAGATGCCTACTCTCAAATTTCTGCCAGCCTCCCAGGTTACAGATCTGCTTAGTGTTGTGCAAATGCAGGTTAGACATGTCCTGTTGAGTGACTGCTCAGTTTTGTGAACAGTCACATAAGTAACAGGCAGCTGACAGGCTGGATCCAGGCTCAATGAGCAATCTCACCAGTAACTGAAGTTTAGAAGATGTCAGAGTCGTAAAAACTTGTGTGTATTTAAGCTGATTCTGATCTAATTTATACCTGTTTATAAAAGCTTTAACTCTGGTTATATTTATTCAGTTATTCTAGATTTATATTACCATAAATGAAACAAGGATTTGGCCTATAGTTTTTTCCTTGTTTAAACAGAAACTGCGCTCTCTTTCCCTTCTGGATGGGACAGGTCACATTCTGACTTGATTAAACTGGTTGTGTTTGGATTGCGGGGAAGTCTGCTTTTCCATGACTGGATATTTGGGGTATTTTTAGCAGTCTACCCAAAGAAGCAACCTTCTTGAGCAACAGGCTGAAGTCTGTGATAATTAGACAGCACTGAGGATGCTTCCTTCGGGATCACTCTGGCTAGCTGAATGCCAGACTGGGGGATCAGCGCTACACTGTTGTAACAGCAGCCAAGATGTGTTAATTATGGCCTTCAGATCTAATCTTTCTGGAAGGACATCCCTCACTTCATGGGGTTTGCATCTTGAATTCATCATCTCTAGCTGACTTTAAAGCAGAGGAGACGGCACTGTGCATTTAATAACACAATTCACAGGGCATGGGATGGATGGGGAGTACTGAGATGGACAGAAAGGCCTTTGCTATGGTTTGCTTGCAACAGGGAGAATTTTCAGCAAGCAATTGCTGCTCTAAACATTTGGGAAGGAACAGGCAGGATTTGTGAGTGATATACAAGGTGCACACTCGGCTTTTGATGAATGGATGCAAAAGATAGAGGCGATTGATTGCTGTCATGTTAATACTAATTGATGAGCAGCAACACCTTGCTCAGTGTCTGATAGTGGAGACCTGTTAATTTACTTACTGCCAAGGTTTGCTTTAGCAGATGGTGAAGGATTATTTTACCATATTTTCAATGGCAGTTCTAGTCTATTTTTATCTCTCTTTTGGCTTGCATGAAAGGAGACTGCCACCTGTTTTTTGCAGGTTGTTTTCAGCACTGCAAGCCAGATTAAAAATTGGCCTAGTTGGTGCTTTATGGAAAATAAATTTGTTGCTTTAGCACAGAGTAATGAAAGCATCCAGGGCCAGTGCTGGCGTCCAGCCCTCTGTCATCATGTGAACTGTGGCTCCAACAAGTTGTTCTGGGGCATCAGGATCCCCACTGCTGGTAGCGCTGGCTGCTCTGTGGGCTGCCCCTGCCTACTGGTTTTGACACAAAATGCAAGAAAATGGGGAGGCTGGGTTACTGTTTGTGTGGCTCCATTCTGTACTGACTTAAATGTCTGAGCGAGTAAGGGTGATTTAGCAGAAGATCTAGAGAGTTGTAATGACTTTTGGGAACATTAAACTTCTTAGGCAGGAAGCCTTTAACAGGGATTTACTCACTCTCGATCTCACTTGGGTTTAGCAACATCTGAGAGTTTAGCAGAGTTTACCCTTCTCCGCTTTTTATGTTAGCATGGACTGTATCTTTCTGATATTAATAGCCCTTAGTTTCCCTTGCCTACTGCAGCCCTGACCCAGACATCTCTGAAACATCATCACCAAGACAACCCAGTGGAAGACTGTGTTTTGCTTCAGTTTGTGTAAGTCAGAGAGACCAGAGTTCATATCCCCTTCCACAGCTTCAGGTAGGTGGCCGCCTTTTCCAGCTGCTCATAGAGATCCTCTCTATGCCACTCGAGAAATGTAAGAGCAATTAGCCTTCCAAAAGACTTGTGGTGTTCTTGCCTGAATCAGGAGCTCTTATAGTCAGTTGAGAGGTTTACAATCTCTCTAAGACATATTTAGATCCTTTTCCGTCTTTCAACTTTATTCCTCCTTAATTTGGTAGGTGTTACAGATGACTGTATTTACAAGTACCTAACTCAGAGCTGCTTTTATTCATCACCAGAAACTCCAGCAGAAGAGCTATATCAGAGCTCAGCAGTAGTGTTATTTATTCTGGCTTCTCTCAGGATGACTTTATGGGTGAGGTTTTTTGTTTGCTTTTTTATTTTTTAGCGTTCAATTGTTAGCCTCTTTTCACTTTGTACTTCTAGGTGTACTGAAGAAGTATGAGCTGCCATATATCATGGTTTTTAGGCCCTCTTACATTAATTAACTTGTAACTTCATCTTCAGTCTTGCTAAATTTGGTACTTATTTTTCTGTAAACACCCATTTGTTCCACTGGGTAGCACAGCTCCCAACATCTGGGAATCATCATGTGTCATGAATGACATGATGTATCCTCACTGTTAGACTAGCACAATGCTAGATCTGATGGATGGAAGAAATGTGTCAGGGCAAAGATTAACATACGCTTTGGTTTGTGACTTGTGACTCACAGGGTAAACTTCATTCTCTCTTTGATGGTACGTATCCAGGATCTGCGTTTTCCCTCTCCCATTGGTCCTGGTGTAAACCAGCATAGAAGCTTGTGCTGATGAGACTAGAGCTTTTGCTAGCTGGATCAGAACCTTCCACTTCTGTCTGGACCAACATGTCTAAAGAAATCCTCTCTTTGTATGGCTCAGCTGCACACAAGGCTCTCTTCTGGAGATGATTTGCTACCCTCAGGCTAGGTAACCAGTGAGAATTTGCTAATAGTTGCTCCTTGCAGTGCCTTTGGAAGTTTACATACTACAATACCCTCTTTGAGTGCCCTCTGGCTGAAGGATTAAAGAACAAGCTGTTCTAACAAAACCAGAAGAAACAAAAGCATCAATATTTGATTTTCTTATTAAAGTTTCATACTGGTATCTCTTTAAAACACCTGTTTGCTTGTCATTCTTGTTCACCCTTGCTTCAGCAACATTGTGAAAAGGGCCCTTGGGAAGCAGCAGGATGTTATCTTAAAGGGCGGGATGTAACTTGCTTCCTAACAAATATATCGGTATCAATACAGGTGACATTGTAAGAAATGTATTTTGCAAGTGTAACTGATACTCTAAGAAAAAAAATATAGAATTTCTGGGTGAAGAAGTACTTCTTCAGGCACACTATGTGTAGGCAGGGTTTTTGTGTTTGTTTTTTTTGCTGCAGTCACTGGCTGCCCTACAGTTGTACCATTAAGCAGATTCATGACACCTCCTTCAAGAGCTATTCATATGTATCGCCTTGGGAGAAGAACCACCTGAAAAGTGAATCGAAGCCACTGAAGAGAGCAGCGGTTGGACACATGGACACATGTGCTGTCCTCTGTCTGAACACTGTGAGTCAAAGTAGAAAAGTGAGTATTTTTATTTTTCCAGGTTAGTAAAAAGACATTTAGCTCCAAGTACATCTTGTGGGGAAATAGAGAAGACAAACAGGGAGAGCCTTCCAGCTGGGCTAGCGGTCAAAGAAAGCCTGGAGTTTCAGCGGTTTGTCCCCAGACTGACTTGAGCAAGGGCTTCAGTTTGGCCAGTGGCAGCACCAGCAGCAATGAGGAAAATCAGTGCTGGGTCCCTGTTATAATTCACACAGAATGGAAGTTAGGGACTGAGACACAATATAAGGGCTGTGCAAAGCTGAACACTGCAGAAGAGGTCTCTCCAGGTGCAGAAACGTTCATAAATTTCTAGATAGAAACTCTGGGAGAGTGAAAAGGTCACTGTCTTCAGTTACACCCTTGTTGGGGTTGATTTCTTTTTTTTCTTCCCCCCCCTTCTTCTCTATCTTTCACGTGGAGTCCTGGAGATTTCTGATTTGATTTAATTTTTTTAAAGCAGATTTCCCTTTCTAGGAATTGTACTAGCTCTACTTTCAGCCTGCTGGATCGCTATTCATTATTACATATTTGGTGAGCAGTGAGTGGGAAAAAAAAAACCTGTGAAATTATTAGAGGATGTTTAGAGTTGGAACTCTTGTGATGGTCATTAGAAGGGAAATGTGGCATTTTGCCTGTGAAGTTTGTTAGAATAAGGCCAGAGACAAGTGAGCAATAATGAGGGTCTTGAAACTAGTCTGCAGGTGTGTAGTGGTAAAATAATAGGCAGGTGCAGAGAGCGAGCCTTTGATCAGAGGCTTTGGCAGGGATCTTGTTCAGGGTCTGCCCTGTTTGGCTTCCCTGCAAAGGAGAAAATTCCGTGGCAAAGGACCCAAATGCAAACTGCAACTTAGGCTTGTGCACCACAAAAAAAAAAAAAAAAAAAGAG
>VZRU01002631.1:305304-423407 GCA_013398155.1 Pedionomus torquatus | reverse complement strand
AGGAAAAAAAAAAAAAAAAAAAAGCAGGGTTTTTTCTCTTTTCTTTTCAATGCACTACTGTCTTAGAAAGCTGAAGGCTTGTTCCTTATAGCAGGAATGAATGAGTGTGACTCCTTGTCCTTCTGAGCATAACTTGCTCTAATCTAGAGATGAATGTATATGTCAGTATTTTCCATAAATACTGCCACTGGAAGAAAAAATGGTTTTCAGAGAAATTTGCTTTAGCAACAGTTGTGATTTATTTTGGGTTCCTTACCAGTAAGTATTTGAGTAGGTGAACTAACCTTTGTATCTCATTCAAGTAAGGTCCTAGAGGGTCTTGGAAATTATTGGAAAAAAGGTAATTGTAACATCACTAAAAAGCAGTGTTTTTTTAAACAAGTGTGTACCAAATTAGGACAGAAAGTACTGATATCTTCCTTGTTCCAGAAAAAATGAAGGGGACATAAGTATGTGACAAGAAAAGGTTTTGTCATGTCACAGGAGATACAGGGAAACAAGGGATAAATCTGGTCCAGAACTGCATTTTCTATGAAGCATCCTTTTGTCTGAGGATGCATCTGTGATTCCGGAGCTGAAGCAAGCCACACTTCTTCCTGACCTTCCCAGCAAAGCTGGCCGACCGCTTCTAATCTTTCTTCAAAAAGTGTTAACCCTCTCTGTTTCCCCTCTCAACTGCCTCCTTTCACCCTGAATAAAATTCCAGTTTTAAACAAGGAAAAATTTTGTTTGAAACCAGGGCAATGAGGAAATGAAGACTAGCTCAAACCATAAGCTTCTCTGCCAAAAATTCAGAACATACTGAAAAAGCCTATACCTATAGTTTGTGTATCTGTCCAAAACTAACCATCGCAGCTCTACAGCTGAATTTCAGCAACCACAGTCCAGACATACTGTCTGTGGCAAACTTTCAGACAATAACTACTTTTAGGTATTACCAATTGCAAAAATTCAATTAATGATTAGTCATTTTAAGACAACTGCAAGTCACCTTTTGATGAATTGCCCTGTTCATTTACTCAGCCCAGTCTTCTTAGCACGTCACAGTCTGTTGCCTTCAACCACCAAACTCAGAGCCACTGCTCTGGCAGCATGTTGTCTTTGTTGACCAGAAGCTTCAGAAGCCAAACCTATGAAGGAAGATGTACAAAAATTTGTCACATAATTACCATTGTCACAAAGTCCCTGTTTCGATGCTCTTCATTTCCATCAGTTGTTAACATGAGTCCATAATTTTTTGCTAGTGAAGCTCTATAGTTCAACTGTTCACAACTCCCTGGATCTTGACTCCACTGCAGTGCTTGGTGACCTGACAACACAGCTTTTAAACCAGATGTTTTTCCTTCCTCCCTCACTTGTGAGCATCTTCAGAATCTTCTAAAGATGGGTGTAATGAGATAATGGTTTGTGTGTCCTGTTATATTCAGCTACCCAAGGGGTGATACAGTGTCCCCAAGGGGTGGCCATGGGGAATGACCAGGGTTGAACCCCCCCCAGCTTGTTGTGAAGCAGCACCCAGTTATTGTGACTTCCACAGTGCCTAAGAGACAGCCTTAACTGGCAACCTGTCAGGTACTCGGGTGTGAACTTTCTCTTTGCTACGTTTAGCTTTCAGGAGGGCATGCTGCAAGCTGGGGCAAAACTAATGTGTCTATCTGATCAACAGAGATCTACAGCTCTACACCCATCCATATGGGCATGGAACTCACCACATGCCTTGCACAGGGGATTCTTGGAGTTGCTGTGAGTCGGTCTGAGCGGCAGGTAGTTCAGACCCCCTACATCTTTAAGCCCAAAGGGCAATGCAGGAGTCTTCTGTGTGGTCTAGCCTCTACGGCATTATCAGTAGGGGTTATACTTGTCCTGCTGGCTTGTTTGCAGTAAGAGCTGTGTGGTCTTCAAAGTACTCTTTGAAGTTAACGTGGAGTCACGAGGTCATGATTAAGATGAGCCTAGAAGGGCAGATTTCACGTGAACCTAGAACATTCAGGATAACTGGCCTCAGTGTTTGCTACAGGAAACACATGATGAGTTTTAGCTATGCCTCAAAATTAGTATGTGAAAATATTTTAATTGGGATTAAATTTCTGTTAGCAAGTGCTTTTGAGGACCAGAGAAGTAGAAGCTTGGAGTACCTATGCCTGAACTATACCAGGCTAGTGTGTGCTGGTTATGCTTTGGGGGTATGCAAAGGAGTGTGAATACCCAGCAAAACCAGAACCTAAAATCTTTAAATTGTTTTCATTTCTTCATGTTCAGCTGGTTAGGATGTAATACATGTTTTGAAATCACTACTCTGTTCCAAAATTTCTGGCATCTCCTGGGAAAGTCATTCATCCCCATGTCTCAGTATTTCATACTAGATAAGAATGTCAGCACCAAGTGGGCCAAAAAGTCTGAGATGCTCACACTCAGGTGCTACACTCTGAGCTACACTCAGGTGCTACAGAATTGCTAAATACTTTGGGTTCTATTATTTTTCTGTTGCTAAGGTGTATGTAAACATAAATCATATGAGTACCCAATATATAGTAAAAAATGGTAACCACTCTTCAAAAGAAAACTCCCAGAGAACATCCCAGCTTGTGACGGACTCTCAGTTATCTCTACTGCTCTATCCTGATACTATATCATAGCTCATAGACCCCACTGGATCACAGTAGTTCTTTGGCATACTTAGGGGAAGGTTAATTGGGATGTCTGAAGAAAAGTAAAAGGTGTTTGCATGGCAGGGGGAGAAGAAGCAGCTATTTGTTAGCATGGTTCGATTACAGCAGCAGATAGGAAGACACTTTATTCCAAGCATAGTATTTTAAGGATGCTGGTCGTGCAGTTCCAAGCAAAGAAATACTTGAATGGGCTAAGATAAAATGGGATTGTGTGGCATATGTTTGCAGACAAACAAAAGAAAAAAGTTAGCAGTGGCTGTTGAACTTTGCCAGTGTGCAACTTAAGTTACAAATAACCAAAAAACCACTTCTATAGCTATGTCATGTCGATTTTGGAGGGCTGTTCACAGATCAAAAATGTGGAACTTAGACTCCATGGAGTTTTGGATCAGTATTTAAGAGAATAACTTAAAGAGTCTACAGAAGATGGCCCTTCCTGTGAAAGAGAACACTCTTCTCTAATTTATCTAATAAACCTCTCTCTAAAGGCTGCCTCTTCTGCCATGTTGTACGGAGCATATGAGTGTGGAAAGTAATCTTTTCCTTCACAAGTGAAAGCTTCTATTATAGACTGCTTTGTAAGGCAACTTCCAGAAATGAGAGCAAGTATTAATAAAACTTGCTTAATTGATATTAGCATAAATTTAAAGCCAAGTAATATAGTATTATTATCAGTATCAATGCTGGAACAGTTCCATCACATGCTCTTTACATGTCTGTTTATCTCTTTTAAGTGATCTCAACGGAGAATGCTCAGGGGCAATTCAGGGACCAGAGATTTAATGGTTGCAGTTGTATAGTCTTTATCAGACCATCAGGGCTGTAATTGAAAGATAGGAGTTATCACCTCCAAGAGTTCTGTCATCTCAGTCAACCTTTGAGGGAAAATCATTGCAAGGGAGCCTCTGGTAAATCTATGAATTAATCCGTATTTGGAGAATGTTATATAATTTGTATTTTGCTAACACCTGCAAGCTCTAGTCATGAATCAGGAATTTGCTGTGATAAATAGTTTAAGAGACAAAATGAAAACAAAGTCCTTTTCTCAAAAGCAAACAAACTAACCAGCCCCAAAGGGTGGTGTGTTATCTAGGCCATTTCTCAAATATGTTTGTTGCCTAGTATGATTACTGTAAGCTCATGTGATGTGTAGAGTCAACCTCATCTTTGCAGGGAGCTAGAATCTCTGGATAATGAGAAAATCCCAGGCTCTTTCTGCGGAACAGAGGACTTGGAGAATGTACATGTCAAGCATGTATTTAGGTGGTTTGATTAAGATGGAAATGGTCATAGGGACTAAAGATGATTTTTCATTGGGAATGTCTTTAACCTCCTTTCCTGAAAATGTGTACTAAGGTGCTATTACATGACAAATCCTCATTCTGGACCATAGTACAATAACCATTAATTTGTAGATTTAGTTAATTTCCATCTGTGTATCTAATTTAATGGGAAGAAGTTGGAGATATATTAGAAAGGGGATTATAGTCTGTGGACTTTGCAATCCTGACCTTTAATGTTATCCTAGAGCACTTGTGGAAGTCCAGTCTTTCCTCAGCTGCAGAGTTCAGAGCTAAGTTGTGACTCTGTCCCTAATTGTCTAAAACAGAACATGAGCTAATTCAAATTGTGGCTAGCAACAGCAGAGAGGGAAAAGGGCAGTTCAAAGGATCAGTCCTGCTCAAGTGTTATCTGTGATTATGTGCTAGATTCCTGGTATTAGCCATCCGAAACAGATGTCTCCTCCGATCAGAACTGTCCATGTTGATAGCAAAGTTGCTGGGAGACCATGCTCACTGTGTGCTCAGCTGCCTGTTGCACATCTGGTCAAGGTCTTGAGCTTTATTTCTCTTTTGCCTGATTTGGGACTTCAGAAGCATGTAGTCAGTGTTAAGCCAAGAGCTGTCATTGTTCCATCAGGCTGCCCCAGCTGGAACCTGTTGCTGGTTGACACAGTCAGATCTTATATTGAGACTATTATATTTTTTGGCATATTACACTGCATTTACAGATTTTAATTCACCCCAGTAAACAGATGGGTTATATTAAGAATCATGTGTAAGAGCTTTCATTAAAACTGTTACCTGGACACCAGATAGGGACGCAGAATAGAGAGGAAGAGGGCTGCTTGCTACTAGGATGAAGTTCTTGCAAAATACTCAGAAGTGTATAGCTCTTCTTGCCACTCAACTTGTCCACTTTCCTGCATTATGGTGACCCAGACACTTCTGGGTTCAAGTTATATTTCTATGAACGAGTTGCCACTTTCTGCTAAGAAGGGTGAAATGCATCTGGATTCCTCCATTGGAGTTTTGCAGATCACTTAATTTCAGAATTATACTTGCAATGGTGAATATGATTTTGTTTTGGGTATTTTATGACAAAGAAATGTGAAATGAAATGGAAATAAAAGATTTTTTCCCAAAAAGTTAACTATGAAGTTTTGCCTTTAAGTAAACAAACAAGAGAGGAATTAACTGAGAATGTTCAATGCTGGACTGAATTAAGAGGCAAGACTCATCAAAGAAGCAATATCACTGAGATATCCTGAAGTATACTGGAGTCTAGACTATACGAAGTACACTAGAGTCTAGAGAGAGTGCTAATGGTCTTAAAAAGATAAATGGCAGAGACGACTTTTGAAAAGGAAGTAGATTAGCAGATCCAGTAAATCTTGACCTATTCAATTTAGGTGTTTAACTGAAATGGATTAAAAAATCTCTCATCTGTAGAGTTTGGGCTGGAAGTTTTTCTAACTCAATTTGGCTGTTAGGTGTTCCTCCTGCCGCAAGTTACTGAAAGAGTGCAAAATCTTTGTGACATAAGTTGTGTAGTTGTTTTTTTTTTTTAAATGTATGGGTCTAACATCTGCTAGAGCGAATATAATGATTAATAAAATAGTAATATTATTTGCTATAATACTTGTACTGAATAACAGAATTCCTTGAAAAAGGAGGTTCCAGTCCACAGAGGCTATATCTGAATTCAGGTCTCTTTTCACAAGTAGTTTTAGGGCATATTCAGAAATATCACAACACTTCATTTCTGGCAGATGTCAGTATTAACTTTAGGCCAAAATGCAATGCTTAACTCCAATATTATCAAAAGAAATAATGTTTTTAATTGCAATTATTTTTATCTGAAAGATGACCTAAACTTTTAAGAAGTTTCCAGAAGGGTTAAGTAACCTGAAAGAAGACAAAATAAAACAATCGAAGCTACGAATATGAATTTATTTCAACATTTTTTTCTTAGTGGAAAAAAGACTGTGTTTTGTTTCAACAATTTAACACACATATTATGTTCTAGCCCAAAGATAGCATAGCTGTAGTTTCCTATATCTACAAATATTTGCTTCAGATATTTCTATAACTTCCTAATGAAATGCTTCATTGTATCTTATTTTAATCTGTCTAATTGATAGATAATAAAACCACTTGTTTATGTTGAATTTTGCAAATTCTATAAATTAAACTTTTTCTGTCTGAGAAGAGAAAAATTAAGAATTCCTGTTTAATATTCCTATCACAAAAAAAAAATAAAATTGAAAAGAGTAGTTCAGCATTCAGTGGAACTTGAATTCTGTAATATTTTTTTAGCTGAAATTCCATTCTTGGAATAGGGGTGAAGTATTCTTAAAATCAAAATAACCTAGGTTTTTTTTTGTTGTTGTTGCTATGCCTGAAAATCAATTATTCTCAGTCCTGTGAATATTAAACTGTATTTAGCCATATTTATTTAGGGGCATGCCATGTCTTAAGGCAGCTTTAGAGTCTGATCAATTCATTCTTTCCTGTAAGTGTGGTTCACTGGCTGGTCTTTCCCATATGTACCCGTACCCAACTGATCCATCTGACACCTAATATCAGGGCTAACCATTCCTGTGTAGCCTCATGGGAGGCAAAGTGCTCTGCAGATTCTACACTGGTAGGAAGAGGAGTATTTAAATACTGGTTTGTTATAGATCTGCCATTTAATAAATCAACGGCCTTTAGATTTTAGCTTTAATTGAAAATCTGTAGCACATTTCAGAAGCTTACCATACTGAACTATGTGGCTTTTTCTAAAGACAGAAGTTCAGCTCTAGTAGTCACCTATTTTGTCCATCAGACTGTTTTGACTGCTTTTATAACTGTAGGTGCTCTCTCATTGCTACATTATCTGAAATTCCTGTCTTCAGACTAGTCCTGGCAGTGGCAACTGAGAGAGTCCCAGCTGTTCTCTCCCATGTTCTCTCCCAACACATCAGTGGAGATCTGCATCCACAGGATCGAGCGTGTAAACACAAACCCTAGCATGCAAACCTTTCCTCTTGGTGAACTTTGCCATTTGCTAATTTATCCCTGTTCTAAATTTTCTCTTGTGTTTGCCTTTTTCTATGATTTCTTCCAGTAAAGCCTATGCAGATGGGCTTCTAGTTCCTATTCAGTGTGATCTAATTCAACAGTTTCACCTCCAGCTTTGAACATAAATCAGCAGAAAAGTCCCACAGATTCCTTGCATTCTGTTAGGGGAAAGAAGAAGGAATAGTGCAGATACTGTGTTAAAGCAAGCTGCTTAAAGTGAGAGAAGAGATTGATAAGAGAAAGCATTGTATTTATAGTTTCTGGCATGTAGCATAACACAAGTCCTATCTGAATTCTTCAGAAATTAGTATCAGATGACTTAGGAACTTCTGGCATATTTGAATCTTAAGTGGTTACAGATAACTTTACTCAGACTTTCCTTCAGTTGTTATATGTGCTACTTCTTTCTATTTGTTTGAAGACAGGTTGGGAGAATCTACAAGTTCTTGAGAGAATGGAAAAAAAAATCCCACTCTTAGGAAGGCTGAATGCAACAGGGACACAGATCCTACCTGAAAGCAGTTGTAGACTCTCTTCTGTGCATGTGTGTGCATCTGTATTAGTGCATGTAGAGAGATTTAATTCACCTATGTGACTATTCAGTCTGATGTTGCCTTTACTTTCCAAATATGCCAGCCTGACCTTGCTGCCACCATGTACCATGTGTGTGCATGGTAGACATCTGGTCAGGTAAGGGGTCAACTTCAACACAGTTTCTGTCTTCAGGAATCAGTTATTGTATGAAGCACCTGAATGAATACTTTACAAAGAGTAGAGAAAATGAAACACATAACATAAAAATTACTTTTAGAATATTTAAGGTGTTGTCATCAGAGCACCATGGAAAGTGCAGTGTAAAGGTGCCCCAAGATGACTGTCAATGAGTAAATCAGGGCATAGGCACAGGGTAGAGGACAGCAGGTGCCAGTGCATTTCTCATGAGGATAGAAAAGGTGTTTTTCCTCTTAAATCTAACTGTAGATGTGGTTTAGTGGTGGTTTTGACAGTGTTATGTTGATGGTTGGACTCGATGATCTTAAAGGTCCCTTCCAACCTAGCTGATTCTATGATTCTGTGTACTGCCATGAATGTTACTCAGTGGTTGGGCCCACTTATTCCACCACAGAAAACAGCTCAGAGACTGTTTCATTCTTTCTTCTTTTTGAATTGCTGGCATCTGAGCTGGGAGCTAAGCCTGCTCCCCGATGGGCAGATGCCCACTCAGCTGGGTGTTTTGGACATGAAACCTGTTCCCTTTCTGCTGTGCTCCCATCCAGCAGCAGTTGTGTGTGTCCCGCTACATTAGAGGTCTGCTTAGCTGTCTTCCCAGGGGCTTGCAGAAATGTTCAATGCACCTTGCCAGCCCCCTATACTGCCAAAGCAGCTCTTGTGAAACACAAGGATGTGGTGAAACACGAGGATGCGTAGCAACCCTGGTCAGCCAGACCTGCTGTTGGCCTGTCCAACCCCCTGCCTGTCCGATAGAATAGCTTGGTTTTTAATTCTCTAAGGACCTCTGTGTGTGTGCAGGAGCAGCCTGGCTTGGATCAAGTTTCACTGGGCTTCCTGGGGAAGCTCCACCATGCTCCAGCTGCAGTTGGTGCAGCAGCTTGTCCTGTCAGCAAGCAGGCAGTCCAAAAGGCTGGAACTGCTCAGGGAGCCTTGGCAGCTGGGGAGAAAGCAGGCTGTGATCATGCACTGCTGCAGCAGGGACCACCCGCCTCTGCACAGGGCAGGGAAGCCTTCCCATCCACCCACTCCATGGTGTCACTGGGCTCCCACAATTTCCAACCCTGACTTTGGCAAAGGATGCTCCTCTGCCTGTTTGTTGCGGTTATGGGTTGGGTCATCTGTAAAAGGAGCAGTGCTTTTCAGTCTCCCTGAACTCTCATGAGTCCTAAGGGAGTAATAACTCATTGAGAAGGTTGGAGCTTGACAGAGACCTGGAGGCTTACTGCTGTAATTCCCTGGCAGTATCTTTCTCCCTTGGGGAAGGACAAGTAGGAGTTTCTCCCACAACAGGAGTCAGAAATCTTCTCCTACACGAAACACCCAGGCCAAGATGCCTCTATCCAACTAGTTCTTGTGGAGAAACACACTTTTCATTATTTTTTAAAAGGGAATTTCTGAGATAAGTAAGAAAAAGATCTATGGATCTGCAGGCTCTCATAGTTGTATCATTAGCATTGCCACTGATCAAAAGATGAGATGCAAATGCAAATAAAAATAAACAAGTAAGTATATCTTTGTATTTAGAAATAATGATGGTTGGGGAAATCCCCCTCTATTCTTAATGATTAAGCTTATAAGATTTTGAGGCTGATTTTCCTTGACATTGAGTCAGTGTTGACAAAAAGGTAGAGAGAACAGAAAGTTGCTTTGTGAGAATATTTTATATCCATTTAGGGCTGTTATGACTGATGATGAGTAACTGCAGAATCAGGGTGTCTTACTCTATTTTATGGAAATACTGATCTTGTTCTCTTAAAAGTTAATTATTAACATACATAATCTTACTATATTACTCAACTCCATTTACTCTAAGTGGAATTTTTATGTTATGGTGAAATTAGCCATAAATTTATTTCATTATTTCTAAATATTGCTTCTTACACGGTTTCAAAGAAACCTCTAATGTCCTGATGGAAACCAGCTCTGTCCTCAGCAAGGCTTCTGTTAGATACACAATACCTTTTTTCATTGTTATCTCACTAAATGATGCTTTCTCATGTGACTAAGAACATGTTTTGTGTGAAATAGTCTGTAGGGAAAGAGGAAGCCTTTTCTGGGGTGCTAAAGTGCAGGCTTTGCACAGGGGCAGGCAAGTAAACAGCGCATTGAAGATTGTCAGAACTGTAGAATGAAATTCTGCATATCATAATGAGTACTATAGTTCAGATTACCACTTCAAGATTTAATTTTGGAATATACTGATTTCTGGTTGCTTATTTTTGTACATTCAGATATTCTTTTAGAGTTGTCTGTTGATTCAATATAGGTTACAGGTAACAGGTATCAAGGGACCTAAGTCATACAGGGACCAGCACTAGAAGCCACTTTAGGGCTAAATCCTATTGCAGTTCTTGATGACTTAAACTGTGACAACCCATACCCTTAATGCTCTGGAGCATAATCCCAGTTAGAAGTTGTGGGGCACAGTGCCCAAATCATTCTCAGTTAATACCTTTAAAAGTTTCTAAATAACCCTACGGACATCTGAAGAAATCATCTCTGTTTAACACATTCCTTCAGTTTCTCTTAACAAGAATATTAATATAATCTATGTTAGAGACCAGTGAAAGCTATTTGGGTCGCCCATCAGCATCTGTGCATAAATGTGTACATAATTTGTGGCAGAAATATAGATTGTTTACAATATATATAAAAATATATATATAAAAATACATGACTAGTTAGTTAGATACAGTAACTAGTAACTTTTTTGCATTTTCAAATTGTCATGCAAAATCGTATATCTTATTTTATATATATTTAGAGTGTGTGTGTATGCATATGTGTGTTTTTACTAGGAAGCTAGTCCTCGGTGTTCCTGTGCGTTCAGCGGGTTGAATGAAACAGCCATGGAAGCTTGCCAGCTATGCTGACGCAAGCTCCAGGCTCATCCTATAAACATTTACGCTTCTGAGTAACTTCAGTCACGTACAAACACTGGGATGAAAGAGACCCCATGGGTCACTGATTCCAGTCCTGTGGTATGACAGCAAGGCTCATAACTCTTCTCATAAAATAGCCAAGTTTTATTGTAAAGTTTTCTGAGTTTTTGCCTACCATCCATCCTGCTGGAAAGTTATTCCATTACCTTGTTCAGTTGATAGTTAAAAAGTCTTCCCTCATTTTCAGCCTCAGGTTAGTCATGGACAGTTTCTGCCAGTTTGTTCTTATGTCAATATTGTAAGTACCTCTTCTTCCTCCCTGATGTTTACTGAATGAGACCAATGGTGCAGCTGAAGTTATTTATGTGCATTTGCAGCTTTGGGTCCGTGGGGATAGATGTCCACATGTATTTTACTTATGTACAGATAAACAAGCAGAATGACTTTACAAGCCAAGCCTGTCAGAGTGATTAAAACAAAGCAGAATCCTGAAGTAAATGAGTCTCAGGTTGATAAGGACTGTCTTTGAAACAAGTGTCCTTCAGCATGTAGCTATTTCTGAACAAATGCAGCTGGCTAGCTTTGGAGTTCTGTGATTTATATCAGGACATGTCTCCTGCTCACATAAAACATAGGCTGCCACAGTCCAGTATAGATCTGTTCATCATGAAAGCGGATAGCTGAGCCTGTCTCTTATTTTTCTAGCAATAAATTATATGTAAGTTGGCAGAGTTGTTCATTTCCACTTTGGGACTGAACTGAGGGATTGTTTTGTGCTTTGGTGTTCCTCACACCAGCCAGTGCTGCACCATTGGCATCCATCCTTGGCTAGCTAAATTTTCAAATCTAGTTTTTCTTTCTTTATGATCCTGCAATTTCTGTATCTTCTAGAACTGAGACAGGTAGGATTTGAAAAGTTAATTGCAGGTTAAACATGTTTACTAAGAGTGAAGCAGAATGGACTACAGGAGAGCTGGACTGCCTTTCTCCTTCTTCCCGTGTCTGGTCACTTGCTGGCAGCACTCTGCATAAGCAGATTCCTGTGATTTGTGGCACTCTCTGAAGAGGGAGGTAAGGAAGGCAGACACATTACTTCATATGAATTGTCCACCTGACTTCTCTGTCTCTTCTCTGAGGGTTACAGTGATGTGAGAACATGTGGGTCAAGAGATGGTGAAGCAGGGAGTAACATGGGAGGAGAAAAGGCTCTGAAGTGTTAGAGGCAGGGGAGTAAAAGCTGCTGTGGGAAATCATAGAATGGTTGGAGTTGCAAGGAACCTTAAAGGTCATCCAGTTCCAACCCCACTGCTGTGGGCAGGGCCACCTCCCTAGACCAGGTTCCTTAAAGCTCCATCCAGCCTGGCCTTAAACACCTCCATGGATCCCTTCAGATACTGAAAGGCTGCTATAAGGTCTGCCCAGAGCCTTCTCTTCTCCAGGCTGAACAGCCCTAGCTCTCTCAGCCTGTCTTCATAGGAGAAGTGCTCCGTCCTTCTAATCATCTTCATGGTCCTCTGCTGGACCCGTTCCAACAGATTCATGTTCTTTCTATGTTGAGGATTCATATATCCTCGTATGTCCTTTCTATGTTGAGGACTCATCATATACACTTCATATATCCTCGTATGTCCTTTCTATGTTGAGGACTCATCATATACACATTGAAATCATATGAGCTAACAGACTTAGAAAGAAAATCAACAGCTGAATGGGACACATCTTTCTGAGGATGCTCTTTGCCATCTTCTAGCTTGTGTTTAGTACCTGGATAAAGTAGGTCTTATTCCAAAAGACTGCTGCATTAGAATATTTAGTAGGCATTAAATAACTCAGTATTAAAAAAGACGAAAATCCTAATAAACCAAATAATTTTAAGTTTCTGGAAACTGAGCTGAAAAATAATGTGGACAGAAAGCTGTAAGAGGATTGAGGAAAGAAACTCCCTGATAGCTAGCTTTACTTGCTCTCTGCTGGTTACCCAGGTTCAATTGTGAGAAGAGCTTGGAAGCAGAAAGTTGCTGGTGGCACAGCAGTACTGAAGGTGGCATTTTGGACAGCACTGCAATACGCTTGAAATAACCCCATAATAAATGAAGTAAGATTTTCATAAGAATGCTGGCACTGCAAACCTGCTCTCTAGCTCTAGTAGAAAGTTGTTGGCAGCCTCATCCTGCAATGCCAGGTGATTTGTGCAGCAACTTGTAACAGCAGTTAAGCAATGAAATCAGGTGCCCTTCCCCCAGGCTATAGATGAATCACTGAATTACAGGGAGGGAAATGAGTCTGGGAGTAGAGAGTATACATACTAGTGAAGAAAGGAGATGGGAGAAGCTGGGGTGGACAGTCATCATTGAGCTCAGAGAATGTACCTTGATGTTTTTGTTTAAGAAAATGTAACTAATGGTAACTAGAGGATAAAGATCAGGATCCCACGTCAGAAATTGTTTGGGCAAGTGTCAGTTGAGAGTACTTCAGTGGATGGATATCAGTGGAATTGCACTGATGTAACATTTTGAAAGGAAGGAGGCCCCAGATCTGCTCCCCTCCTCGTTAACTGGTTTCTAAATGGAGCTTCCTCTGTTAGTCACCCATACCTTCCTGATATTCATAGTTTAAATCACCCGAGTAAAATTCAGCTATGTCACTCTAATTGCTGGTAGTATTCACAAGGGTTTACTATGACCTATTCTTATGCACAGCTAGGTAACATGGAAAACATCCACTACATTTTTCCTCCACATACCTACATAGTCTGGGTTTTCCTGGCAGACTGTGCACAGGTTTTCAAGTGAAATGTGACCTGTTTTGTAGCTTCACAGCATAAGATTCACAAGATGGGATATTTTAAACCTCTTTTGGAGTCATGCTGCATTGTCAAATGACTGGTTGTGACACATTTAATAAATCCACTTGACATTCTGACAATGATCCTTGATGTGATAAAACAACCAGTACGAGCTGAGGCAATGAAGTAGGAGTACAGAGGCTGAACATGGGCTGGAATTTTCTAATTGATGCCTGAAGTTACACCTCCAAGCACGTCCTTGCACACCTCCAGTTAGTTAAGGCATCAGAGTGTGAAGTGTCTGTGTTCCCTGTTTAGGGAAAGTGTGTGAGAAATGTTTTACTTTCAATTAAAATACAGCTACTGATGGCAATAGAAGCACTGAACAAAAGTAGAAAATTGGGGTGATTGCCTAGACTGGGATTTTCTCAGAAAAATAGCTAACAACTTTATTTTATCCAGCCTTGCACTGATGTGCCTTCCCACCATGAGCAGGTGATTTGTTATATGTGATGGAGCACAAATCCAGAGGCTGGTGCTGTAAATGTTGTATGCAGGCATTCAGTCAGGTTTGATGTATCCAGGAGGGACAGTGTCTCCTGGACTGTCTGCACCGTTCCCACAATCTGCCAGGCAGTTACCTGGGCATTTGGCAAACCCTCCTGTTCTTGCTTGGTTTGTAAGGTCTGGTTATGTCAAAGATAGAGATCCTCTGTCCTATCAATATTTGTTATTAATAGATGCACAATTATTGAAGTGTATATCATCGTAGAAACATACTGATGTGCTTTTTTATGCCTACTATATTTCTTATCTAGGTGAAATGTATACTTAATTACTACTAGTTTCTGGTGGAAAAAAATGATGATAGCTTTTTGTTTTCCATAGCAGTTGCACATTTGTCCATAGTATCTGATACCATTTCTTAGAGTGGTTTCAATTTCTACATACTAAAACAAGGAAACCATATAAGGCATGAATAATAAATATCTAAAAAAAATTAAATGGCTAACATTAATGATCTTGAATATGTATTCAGCACAGCACTTAGGCTCAAATCCTGAATCAGTTTCCTATATAATATACTATTGACTGAATATTGAATTAGATACCAAAATATGCACCAAAGCCCTTAACATTAAGCACTCAATGCTTCTTGAAAACTCAACAAAATTGCAGGCTTTCTATAAAAATAAATTCCAGTATCAGCTAGGAAAAAAGTCGTTGAGAGAAAATAATAAAGTAATCTTAATACCCTTACATTAGGTTTCTAAAGTAGTGTGACTGTTAGCTGTAACACTCAAACAGATCTTCATTACTGAAGTTTTGCTCTTTGATATGAGTTAAAAGTTTGTCCAGGGATTTCAAAGGTGACTGTCTCTACCTTTGTGGGTTTTGTACCAGTTCCACCACTGAGAGCTATTTTCTCCTTTAAATATCATCAGACATTAGGCCCCAATTCAGGAAACACTCACTGAAGTTAAGCACTGAGAGACAAGGACCAGAATCCAAGCCACTGATCTGATGGTTAGAGGTATGGAAAACTATTAGCTGGGGGGAGGGCGGGGAGAGGGAGGTATCTTTAAAAATAATGAGAACATTATTCTTTTTAATCAAAATTTAGATTAATTACATTTAGATTAATAGAAAAATAGGCCTTTCGATTAATAGAAAAAACACTGTTAGCCTACAGATACTAGCTCTTGTCTCTCTGCAAAGTAGATTTTTACTATAAATAAATATCCTGCTTTGTAATACTGCTACTTGATTCAGATCTTATTCTTTAGCATAATTGAAAATCAAATACTTTATACAGCATTTACAGAGGTGCCTCTTTTTTTTTTTTTTTTATTCAACTATATGTATTATGCAAGTATATTGTAAGTATGAGCTGAAATGTTCGTAAGAGCCTTCAGGCTCTCATTCAAACCAGCTAACACCAGTTCAGTAGTCTCCTCAGAGCAGAAAAGCATTTGCAGCTATTATAACAGCCTTCCCTCTACAGATTTCCTATCCAAAATAAGATACTGTGTTTTCCTTTTTCATGGATATTTTTGAGAAAGATTTCACATCCAAAGTGTCTTTGCAAACCATTCTTGGAAGTTCCAAAAGAAATATATTTCTTTATACCTGTAACTCTAAATTAATCCAGATTTGTATTTATTTTTTTTTTCCTAAAATCTTAACATGATCTAATACTGAAACAATTGAACCAATGGCAAGTCATCCAGATCTGCACATCAGTGGCAATTCTAAATAGGGTCTGCATTATTATGCTATAATTAAAGGAATAAGAAAAACTTCTGCTGATGAGTGTCCCTCGCTGAGAAAAGGGATTTCACAACTGGGCACTCTGTGGGTTTGAGGTAGGTCAGAATAACTTCATGATGGATAAAACCACAAATCATCATAAAAAATGTTATTAGTGGCAAGGTTTATCAACTGCAGTTTACCAAGCCCCATCATAAGAAAACCTAGATCTAGTTTACTTTGGTAAAATATAGCAGAAAGTAATTTTCGAATGTTCTCTAAAGTGTGTCTAAGAGTTAGCTTTATCCACATATCATCACACCCTAAGCAAAAGGGATACAACTGGCTCTGTATCCAGAGTATATATATCTGTATCCTTGCTCGGTATCCTTGCAGTGGAGTAAAATCTGAGTCACTACCATGGAGAGGTTACTCTGGTGCTCTGAAAGTGGGTTGGGATTTAACATCAGTTATCCAGATGTATCTGCAATATTCAATATATCATTGATAATTTTTATGCAACAAGATGATCATATTGAAGAAAACATGATGAGAAATTAGAGCTATTGGGAGACTTTTCCAAAGAACAATAGGAGTTTTGCTTTTATTTCACCAGGACTGAAATATATCCCATTTCTTATAATAAAAAGCAGCAAATAGTATTTATTATCCCTTTGATACACGGCCATTACTGGAAGCCATTATCATCACATTTCAGGTTACTTAATCAGCTCTGTGAACTGATAACCCACATAAATAATTGCCTCACTGCTGCCAATAGTGCTCTTGGCATACTATGAAAATGTTCCTTATGAATTAAACCACGATCATATTTTAAATGACAGATTAAAGGCTTTCTTTAGGTACCTTGAATACTTCCAAACTGAGCAAACGAGAAGAGACCTACCATTTTGCAGGTATGTGACATAGGTGAACTATGGTTGAGCTCCCTGATGGCACAGAAACAAGATGCACGTGTCCAAACATGCCAAGCAAATGCAGATGATGAAAAAGACAGATTAACTGCTGAAGAGCCACCTGCTCTTCACAGCATTCCAGCTATCAGGCACACCCCAGCTGACACTGTAATGCTCAGCAGTGTATCCACAGGTCTTCAGGCAGGGGCTCAATTATTGGCTTGGCTCTTTTCCTTTCCTGTGCAGAGCAGCTTGTATCTATGGCATTGTGCAAGATGTTCATGTCTCATTAATATCCCTCACTGTTGCACTCATCATTTTAGTTTGAGCCTTTTTCCCTTGTCTCCTTGTTGTTGGAAATATCCAAAATAATCATTGCTCAAATAAAATTATTGGTCTCACTATTTTTTGATATTACATTATCTCATTATCCTTGGCTGGATGTGTACTTGTAGCCTGCCTTTCAATGCTAGAGGTGAGACAGCGTTATCCTGAATTATGACAAGGAGAAAGACACCAGCCTTGCTGGTACTGCCGAAACTAGCTATAAGACACTTAACATATATGTACATATTCCCCCAAGAAAGGGATCTCCAGACAGGAGGGGACAAGATCTTGTCAGGAGAGGCAGCTCCTCCACTTTTGAACAGCCTGGTCTGAGTGTTGCTGAGGGGTGTCTTGGCAATGTCACCTGGAGAAGCTCAGCTTGGCACATTTGCTCTTGTAGTAGAAGGTCAGGTTCCCTGTGAGAAGGCAGAATGGTCAGGGAAGCTGCCTTGAAACCCAACTTGGGTTGCAAAAGCCACAAGGATAGAAGTTCTTGGAAATTTCATATTGGAAGTGACACGGTAGTTTTGGCTGCATTCACTAAAAAAAAAATAATCAAAAAATGGTGTTTGTGACTAGATATTTATTTTTTTAATACCATAATTTTATATTACATCTCACTATCTTTTGAGAGTTGTAGCCCAGGTGTTCTAAAACTCCTTCATACCCTGTATTTATGTGGCTTTTCTGATATATTGTGTGGAAAAGAGAAGACACACTGGATAGTTTGGGAGATGAGATCTGGCCAGGGGTCTCCAACCTGCAGAAAGGAATGAGGAAAGAGACACCTGAACTTAAGTGCTCTGCAGGGAAAAGCAATTTCATACTTGACTCAAATGGAAAGATTTCTTTTAAGCTTTTTCACTTTTCTTTTGCAACAGTAGAACACTGAAGTTTTACAGAAAATAATTTTTCTCTGAAAACGTTCTGGCCTGATCTACTTGTTAAATTCTGTGTTGCTGTATTCCATTCCACTCACACGGTGTGTACAAGCGCTGCCTATGCTGGCAAGTGAGATGTCAGCTTTAGGGTAGGTACCTGAGCCTCAGTAGGCAGTTGCCTCAGTCATCCTAAAGAATTACCTCTAGATGTCACTCATGAACCCTGCTCTTATTTGAGGGATTTAAATACGAAGTTAGGATACCTCTGACAAAGAAACCCTTCAATCACTGTACTTGGTTACCAAAACGTTTGTATTATGTACTTCTTTTCACACTGCTACAGTCAGATAAAGGCTGAAAGCAGAGAAGGCACTTCATCAGCAGTACAGAGCTGCCTTAGCTCACATAGAAAATGAATTTAAAATATTGATTACAATAGAGAAACACTTAACTTTAGTCAAAATAAATGAAGACTTCTGCTGGTTTTGATGCTGATCAAACATATTTGGAGAGCTCAGTATGAGGTTGATAAGCTGTTGATTTATTTAGATAACTATATCTTGTTAGTACTTGCTCAGCAATGGGTACAGATGCTTGGTATAACATTTTCTAGCTTGTGATTAAAAAGACTTAAGTGCTATTTCTGCACTTGGTAAGGCTTAGTAGAGCAGATCCCCTCCAAAAAGTAAAGAATTTGTTAGATGTTTTCAATGGATTTTCATTTTTTTGGTAAAGCCTGAAAATCCTTTGCTTGCTTTTTTTAGTAATTAAAAAATCTATTTCAACAGATCTGAATTTGTTCCCTCAGTGGGGAAAGTGCTCACATGGAAAATTAATATCTATATAAAAGAAAGAAAAATTTCAATGAGAAAATTTGGGGCTCCTTTAGCAGGAAGTATTCTTTCTGAGACTTTCACAACCTTACCCATAGTGAGTAGAATTTTATTTGGCAAATAGTTGAGCTGAAACCAGAGTGTCCTAATGGAGTAGAGCACTTCTGCTCTGAATAAGGGTATACGAGTTCTTTTACAAGCTGTGGGTGATAACTGTTCAAATTTATCTCATGGCTGGAAAAAGTTTGGCCTTGGATTGTTCCAGTTCAAATGTTAATTGAGTGATGTGGTTACCCACAAAACCTTCATTAAAGTTTTTGGGGGTTCACTTAGTCCTGAACTACTTATAGGACTTCAATGTTATCACGAATATCCACCTTCTATCGAAATAAAAATTAATATATCTGATATCTGCATCTCAGCTGGGACTTACAGAGGACTGGCAATCAGAATGGACAAGATACTGAACGATTCCTATCGCATAGTAATCAAAGGTTTTAAAAAATAAATAGGGGGGAATAAATGTCTGGCAGCATAAACCAAACTCATTTGCAGATCATATAACACTAAAACCGATTTGAGTTTATCACATAATTAACCTCTTTGTGCATGTAAGTGGGCAAGTATACATTTGTCTACATATATTAAAAAAAAAAGTTGATTTTTGCCCCTTTCATTTCCATTTTGCTTTGAAAGACAAGGTCCTATATGAAGAGTTCAACAGCATAATAATTTGGTTAAAATATACTTTTATTACTAGAACTGCAAGGAATAAAAAACACTTGCAACCATACTTTAGTTCCTTATGGACAACAGTTTTTACATATGCAATTTAAAAGAAGTGGAAGCTGTAATTTGGTGTCATAGAAATTTCAAAGTTATTCAGGTTTTATATGTGAGATAGAAAAAATATTATATTGGTTTGAGAGCATCTATAAAAATGTTCAGAATATTTCTAAAGAGCTAATCTTATAATGTTTATGTGTTTGTATAAATATAAGCAGACTTTTCTAATAACACTTGTGGAGAAGAACAGCAGCATTTCTCAAGTGTTAAAAAAGTGGTAAGTGTGTTTGTGACAGAGGAAAAAATTGAGACGTGTTGATGGATTGAGCCAACCCCCTTCTCTAGCAGTGTTGATGCCTCTCAATCAGTGTGGTGTTGCGCCAATCTGCACAATAACCCTATGAGTAACTACAAAGTTACTCATAATGATTTTAAGACATTTTAAGTTTGATTTCATCTTTTTTACTGGTTTGATGATTATACCCACAGGTAGGCATCACACAGGTTGCACCTCTGTGGCAATGACAGGATGTTGCTTATGGCTGAACGTGGATTTTTTGAGATATAGCAGTTTGGCAAAAGGCTTCTGTGAGGCTTGAAGACACTACTTGCTGGTGGAAGCCCAACAGCAGCTATCTGCTATCTCCAGCAGCTATCTCCACTGAGAGATGGTAAGAGGTTTTGTTACTGTTGGAGTGAAGGATAGAGTGATACGAGGTTCCTATAGCTGCACCTGCAAATGAAGAAAGGCTCGTGGCTGTTCCCTTAAGCAAAGAGACAGAAGGAGAAATAGCACTTAGAGTAAGCAGATCCATAAGGGGGGTTTGCTGCAACTTCACCTCTTCCATGTGTGCTGTTATATTGCAAACACTGGCTCTAGTCCCTAAAAATGCTTGGCTGCTTTGCATTCAATGGTCTGAGTTAGGCACCCAAAACACTTCTGAGTCTTAGTCATTAAGTGATCACAAATCACCTATGGCAGCATAAAAAACAGGGGAGTCCTTCACCTATATCCCTGAAGACAGGCAATTTTTAGAGAGACAGTCATTTAGCATGGCAATACAAAAGTCCCAGTCTTGCAAATGATACTGGTATCTCTCTACTTCAAAAAAACATAGACACAAAGAGAAATTAGGCAGAGATTAAAAGTCAGATTGTTAAAATATTATGCATTAGTCAAAATAACGGAAAAAATAGAGGAAGTGGAAGGTCTTGGATGATCTGAAAAAAATGAGTTCATATATATCCTACAGGATGTTAGGGTGGTGCAAGGGAATTTATCCCACTGCTGAAATTGTTCCTTCTTCCTGCATCTAGAAATGGATTGCTCTGTCTGGGTTTGACGCAGAGTGGTGGAGGCTTGAGCTTTCACAGGGCAATCATGAGGTTTGAGGGATATGGCCAGAAAAGTTAGTTCATTTTACTTTTAAAAACCTGGAAGTATAAATTCATGAATAACCCCCATGCTGGAAGAATATTTCATTTGCAAAGTGCTCCAGACTGGACATTTATGAACTCCACATGATTTATTCTTCTCTACTATGACTTGGAAATGACCAAAGAGTGTGTGAAGAATGTGCTAAGGAGGTTGAAACTAACAAATTAAAAACAAAAACCCTAACAACAAAACTATCTGCTCATGCCTATACCACAGAATTTATTAGAAACTATTTCAAGGCTCCTGGCATGATTTTTTTTTTTTGCAAGAAAAAGCTGGAAATAGTACAAATCTGGTTCATTATCTTATCATAATTATGCAATTGCTCAGATGATGAAAACCATCTTTGAAATGGTTTATTAAAAGCAATCTTCGAGGTTTTTGTTACGGGGATGCTGGGTTGTTTTTTTGCACAGCAGGCTAAGGATGGCTATCAGACACCCCAGGAAAAACCTATTTCAAGAAAAATGGATCCAGTAATTAGAGATTATGTCATAATGCATGTGCACTGGGCAACAAAATTAACCTTTGTACTATTGTGTGGACTTGAGCCACTTGACTGGCTAAATGTAGTAGCCAGTAGTAGTAGCAGGTCACTGGGGGGATAAGCAACAGTGAGCAGAAAATTACTTATCAGGGGAGGGGAATCTCCAGGTCTCTGCTGAACCAAGAATGATGGGATGCAAGGTTGTGAGCCATTGGGAGCATGTGGGAGGGGACACTTTCACTTACTGTGTTAGGTTGACGCTCCTGTGCTCCTCCCTCCTTTTTAGCTTGTTTCATCCTTGCCCGTTCCACTGTTGGTGTCCCTTCCCAGTCTCCTCCATTCCCAGTCTTCCCTTTTTACTCTGACATTTAACAGTGCTTGGCTGTTATCACTAATGCGATGGAGAAATGCTTTGGTGGTACATGGCCAGGTCCGTAGGGGTGGAAAGGGGGAAGGGAGGTGATTTTTGTATTCCTGTCTGACCAAGGGCTGTGCTTACTTGTATGCAAGCTCTCAGTGGGAAGGGAACGTCCCAGCAGTGGAGGAGATACTGGACATGCTCTCATTGGAATGCTGGCAGCTGCGGTGTGATGAACCCAAGCTGGTTGTGGTCCCGTAGAAAGCGTTGATAATAAGCATGGCCAAAAGCAGGAAGCGCCAGGCGTGTGCTGGGGGTGGCACTTTAACCCGTGTTCCTCCAGCCTTCTCCGCCTGCCAGCTACACCACATCCCCTCTCCGCCCTCTGATCTTGCGAATGAGGGGGTGGGCTTGCAAGACGGAGGGCATGGGCCTTCTGCTCAGCATGTGGGGCTACTCCCAGCCCTCCAGCTTTCAGGAATATGCACTAGCAGAATGCGCTATGCAATGCCACTTCAAAGCAGACTCTGGCAGCAAGGCAGGGAATTGTCTGGCGGGATTAAACCACATTGGAACCATTTTGGAGAGGGTTTGAGTCTTTGATTCTTTCGTATACAAACCTGACATCAAAGCAAAGTCCTGGTGTCTGTCAGATATGTCCTTCATCTCTAGATAGAGATAAAACAGCTGCCTGTCAGTCAGATAACATGATAATTAGACAGTGTGATAATGCATTTATCCTGGTGCTTACAATCCTTGATCATATATTGCAATTACATATACAGGCCACAGCAGCCAGTGTCTTTAATCATAACCTTGATGGCAAAATGATAGGAAGAAGAAATCTTCCTAAGGGGAGAAAAAGGAATCTTTTAATTCATTTTTATAGATCCTCACTGAATATAATAGAAGAGATTAATAGGAAAGTGTTTGCCAGAGTGTGTGAACTGACAAATGTGTGTTTTTAAAGCAGTAGTGGTGCATGGATATTATATTCATATGGGCCAGATATTAGAGCAATATGAGATAGGTACTAGATAGTAACAGCAGATAGAACAGTGTTTAATTTTTATGTTAATCTGCTGCACAGAAAATTCGTTTGTAAGTGCATATAATAATATTGTTATTGAGATTTATTAAGGGTAGGTTTTCAAACACAAGCAGAAGACTTAAACAAAGAATTCTCATTCATTTAATCAGCAACTCCTAGGATGCTTTGCAAATCTCAGCTAGAGAAAAACAAACAGATGACTTTATCCCTGCTGCAATAAACTGCCTTTGTACCTGAGTGGACAAGGTTTCTAGATCAGGAAGCTAATGGCTTACAGGTATAAGAGTGTGTTTTTTCTTCCATATCTGCCGTTATATTTTTTTAGTTATTTGTGCATTATGAAGCCCTTGATTAATAAATTAAGCAAGAGAAGGCAGTGGATGTTGGGAAGCAGGAACTGGTTGTAAAAGGTGTCAGAGTTCATAATTCTGATGCTTGATGTTTATCAAATTTCCATTGCTGTGTTTGGAGTCACAAAAAAACAGTTGAGTGGTGCCTGTTTGACTGCTGGGCCAGCTCAGATTCTACTCAAAGTCCACAGCTGCTCTCATACAGAAAAGTGACCAGGTACCCACACCCCTCACATAGGGTTCTGGGCACTGTGCCCAGGAGAGCACTGGGACTGCAGGAACCATGGCCTGGGCATCTGCTTGGCTCTCAGTAGTGGAAGACAAAAACATAGAGAAGGCGGAGAAATGTAAAGTGAGGATTTTTCCAAGGCAACAGTGGAAGAGCCACCCCTAGTTCTTTTGGATACTGGGAAGTCTCAGATGTTAGGGAATGCAGAAAGGTTACACAGTGAAAATCAGGCCTGTTTAGATAAGATAATAAGAAAATACGATACTCCAAAACTAAAACACCTGGGAACAATGTATGCTTTGGGAAAACATAAGTTAATTGTTGATATAATAGCCAGTTACAGAAGACAACTAAACCAGACCTAGAAGTATTAGGACATGGACTTACCTATGTCAGGACAGGAACTGCATGTGAAGCTATAGACCTCCATTAGCATCTTCACTCATAACTCTCCCAGGACAATTAGTGTGTTCAGCCAGGGATAAACACAGTTCAAGGGCAGTATTAAGTACACAGGGCAGTATTAAGTACACAGGATGAGAATAAACCTTCTTGGCTGTGGCTGCGCGTTTGCTTAGGAACAATCAGCACTGTGACGTCTGTTGGCATTGTTTGTTTCTTGTTCTTCACTACAGAACTATGTGTTTGTCAGATTAAAATGCTCCCTCAACCCCTTCTGAATCAGGAGTTGGGAGTCTTTCTCTGCTTCTCTTACTCTTGTAGGGCCTCTCTTCTCTCTCCTTATGCTACTGCACAGCTTTCCTCTCTAGCTTTCCTGTAGGCCATTTCCAGCAGTAGCGTCCTCTAGCTCATCCTCTGTGCCTGCTTAGTGTCTGAACAATCTAATTCCTCTTTGTCAGGAAATCAAGATGCATGGTATATTTGGGAAATCAGGCTTGCTAGACAGCTGAGTCCAGACTGCCCAAGTCCAAACTCTCAGTGGGTGACTGCTTAAGTAAGTTGCTATGGCTCCTTGAAAGATCAGCAGATCCGAAGATCTGCTGTACGTGTGCTAGCATGCATAGCCAGAAAAGACACATGAAATATATTGTGTATTTGCTAAACTGTTCCAACATGATTAATATGGCTTGTGTATATGGTAACCCCTTTCAGATTGAAAGGCCAGGGTTTGGACCCTAGGGACATTCAGATGACATCGTAAAAATGTCTTGTGGTTCTTCTGCAGCAATCTTTTCTTGCTTCCATGTTTCTACCCTAGAGCATCAGCAACTAGGTCTGCAGAGCCTTAGAGTAGATAAAGATTCTCATAGCAAAACCCCATGGAAATCCCCCTTCCAAAATTTAGGGATTAGTCTTTGTACTGGAGGACCACATACATGCATGGGAAGGAGCTATGAAGCTTTTCTTACTGTCTTCCGCCTTTGGTGTGTTGCGTGAAATATTTTCTCTTAGAGTTTAATCTTACTGTTATAATGCACTGCATAAAAGATACAGGTCACATTATCTACTCACATAAAAATTCTATTTTCAATAGACGAAAGTGACCATGTGAAAAAGAAAAGCAAAGCTTTTTGACCTCAGTGATTCCTTTCTAGGTGAAGTTTCTATCACAAAACCCAAACCATACCTTCATGCTACTGGGAACCTAGATTAACATTTAAAATCAGCAAAGTGGACCACTTTTCAACAGTCAAAAAAGCAAATGAAAGACACACAAATCAGAAAATCTTTGGGGCAAGGGACTTTTATTTTCAGGGAGAAAACCTGTAGCAGACATTATAAATTGCTGTTCTATCAAAAATAGTGATCATCGAATCATAGAATGGCTTGGGTTGGAAGGGACCTGAAAGATCATCTTCTCCTCACCCTCCTGCCATTGGCAGGGACAGTGATGGGAACTGCTTAACTAGCTACATGTTTTTGTACATTATTGTTGACTCCTTATTGCAATATTAAAGTGTCAAGTGGATTCAGCCAACCATCTAACTTTGTATGCCATATATAAGTGTGTATATATGTAAATATATATGTATGTGTATATATATATGTAAATATACATACATATACATAAAAGCAACTGGTAAATGCAGTATTTCATGTTATAAATCATTCTTTCAACCATCCATTCCAATAACACTCAATGCTGCAGATCTTACAGAATATTCTTACTTGGCTTGGGTGTTGCCTTTGTGGTCATGGCCCCATGGGAGTAGTTTAGCCTTCAAATACCTAGGCTAAGGAGCTGCAGGGAGAACACCACGTCTTCAGTTCTTGCAGTGAGGTAAGGGGATATTTATCAGCAGCTTCCATGAGGTTAGTAATTGCCTCGTGAATATTTACATGTGAAAAGAGATATACTGTGCAAATGTACCCAGGATACCAATTTACTGCTCTGGCCTCTCTTTTGGTTTGAGATAAACAGGAAGCTCCCAGAGAGGGGAACACTGTTCCTGGTGGAGGACAAAAGAGTGAGAAAACTAGCACGTGAGCATGCTGGAAGAAGGCTGGAGTAGGTGTTACACCGGCACGGGTTTCTATTGCTTCAGGAATAATGGGAAGAAGAAGAGGTAGTAGCCATTATGAAGGCAGCAACAGATGTAGTCATGCCTTAAACTGGCTGCAGTGGATATAGGACATAGCTCCAAAGTGCTGATCTATATTTGACATAAAAATAGCAGTAATAATAATAACAGATTAAACCTGGGGAAATGTTGAATTGTGGGGCTGCAGTTCCAACAAGGGCTTCTTGGTGACTTAACAGGTCTGAGTTCCCAGGCAGTAGTGAAATTGTGGTTCTGTAGTTCACCATTGATGATTTGAGTTTTTAATATGCATACCTGCAACTTTTTCATATTGATCACTTAGTAGAAACAACCTTCCATTATACAACTAACAACAAGCTGCACAGCACCACCTAAAAAAAGGTTCCTCTATTTTACTTGCAACTAAAACCAGCAAGACATTCCTGGCACCTTGTGGGCCTATACGGGACTATTAACTTCATTCCAAATGTGCTACAGTATGGCTCCATGCCTAACTTAATTAGGAATGATTAGTTCAAGCATTGGTGCAGCTGTACAGCTTTTTGTGTCAGAACTACACCTCATACTTTCATTATCATTGCTTTTGTGCTGATGCTCCGTGGTCTCCTGTTTCACAACGTGGGCTCTTCCATGCACAGCTGGGCATTTGCTCACCAAAGCCTTTTTGCATTTCTTTGTGTTCCTGGGAGAGCATGTAACTTTCAGGCTTTTCTGCCATGGTTTTCCTGTCCTCTGCCTGAGGCTGGAGAAGCTGGAAGGGGCCTATCCACATCACAAGCATCTGGTGAATCCCAGTAAACCATCAAACTATTTACCTTTATTGTTCCTCCTAGCTGGATTATATGTGTTCTTGAAAGTCACCATACTTACATTTACTTGGAAATGAGAAGGATTAAATAAATAGCAGTGAGGGATTTTTAGCCCTGGTAAGAAGATCTGTAGGGCTAGAAGCTTTCCTTCGTCTGACATCAAGTGGCTTTCTCAATTAGGCATATATCTTGAGTAATAACCAGAAATCATTTGAAAATGGAATCTGTCCTTTGGTACACTATTGTTTTCAGTTACTTTTTGCAGAGTTCAACCTATACAGAGAAGGGATAACAACACTTCCATTCAAATTCCTTTGAGATACTCAAGTACTATGGTCGTGCTTTGATTAGACACCTTTCTTTGTGCAAAAAGACATTGAGGTGCTGGAGCAGGTCCAAAAAAGGGCAACAAAGCTGGTGAGGGGCATGGAGAATAAGCCTTATGGGGAGAGGCTAAGGGAGCTGGGATTGTTCTGCCTTCAGAAGAGGAGGCTTAGAGGAGACCTCATCACTCTCTACAGCTACCTGAAGTTGTAGAGAATTGGGAGTTGGTCTCTTCTCCCAAGTCACAGGCAATAGGACAAGAGGAAATGGCTTCAAATTGTGCCAGGGGAGGTTCAGATTGGATATCAGGAAAAATTTTTACACGGAAAGGGTTACTAAACATTGGAATGGGCTGCCCAGGGAGATGGTTGAGGCACCATCCCTGGAGGTATTCAAAAGACGGGTTGACATAGTGCTCTGTGACATGGTTTAGTGATGGGTTGTTGTTTTTTATCAGAGTTAGGTTGATGGATGGACTAGATGATCTTAAAGGTCCCTTCCAACCTAGACAATTCCATGATTCCATCTTTTATATCAACAAAACAAGCCACAGTTGTCCTGAAAAGTTCCAGGTTTTATTCAGCTCTGAGTGAGCATGTTCTACCAGCTGTGGGGTCCTCTGAAAGTGGAAACTCTTTGGTTCCAGTGGCTGCTTTGCCAGAAATACTTCAGGTATTTCCTATTCTCTGAGCAGGCTTAGACTCCAGATCCTCTCCTTTTTTAATGACAGTATTTTGGAGCATCTCTACTCCTCTTGCTTTCTCCTTCCACTTGTTGCTCCAGGTTCTCCAAAGCCCACTGGATTTGAGTGGTCTCTTCTTCAGCAGCCTTTCTGCCATTGCTTTTGAAAACGTCTTTTTCCCAAGTGGATCCAAGGCTAAAGAGACAGACATGAAGAAGAACAGAGTCTGTTGCCACCAGCGAAAGCATCACAGGTTAGGTTTGCAAGTCCTGAGGTGCGTGCACTGGGATTTTGTTGTGGGCACAGCTTGAACAAGTTGTGAATCATCAGGAAAAGTTCTGCTGGTGCTGTGCATCCCCCAGAATGTGTGTGAGAACATCATGTGGCTTCACTGTTTGACAGCAGATGCCTCCAGAGAGGCATTCAGAGAGGCCAAGAGAAGGAAGTGGGTCAGCTTCTGTTCAGCTTCTGTATGTTAGGGCCTTAGCTGGAAGTGAAGGCAACTACAGGAAGTCACTCTGTAAAATTAGAGTGGGTAGTATCTGTCAACATCCATGAGGATGTATATCACTTTCAGCAGATCCTCATAAATGGCATTTCAGAATGGGAAAGGATTCCTATTCAGAACTGTCCAACCTCTTAGACATTTTTAAAATCTCTTTAAGTTTGGGTGACTAAAAAATCCCAAATATTTTTCAAGAAGCAACACTAATTTAAAAATAGGACTGATTGAGATTTAATTTTTGATCTGATCCTGACAGGTGCAGATATTTCACGTTTCACAGGGGAGGAACTTTGGTACAGTCTATTTTTTAGGCATGCTACAGAAATAAGAAAGAAAAGTTTGCCTTGGTGAGAAAAGTTGGTGGTTTTTTGGTTAGCTTGTATCTCCTGAACATCATTTGGCAGACCTCTAAACAAATACGATATCATCTGTTTGAACTTCACATTAACTGGTGTTACTTCATGATGCTGTTTAATGTAGCACAAGTCAGAGAACCAGGGCTTACAGCAATATCAACATGACAGATTGGGGCCTTCAACATTTCTACAATTGTCTTTTCCATATTTCTATTTTTTTTAAACAAAATTTATATTTGGAGCCCAAGCAAGCATGACAGAAGCACTTAATCACTTTTCTAATCATTGCTTTTAGAAAATTATTCTTTTAGTTTTGTCCTCCAGACAGGAGAACTGAGTTACAAAACAGCTTAATACTAATTCTTCTTACTTTGATGAAACCTAATTAAATTCATACATCTTTGAGTAAGCTGTTAAAAAACACAGTTAATCAATGCTTTGGCTGATATATCCTCATTAAGAAATGTTATTTTTACCAAGAAATAAACCACAGTCTTTAAAACTAATGCATGAAGCAAACACACACTGATATGCTTTTGAGATCTTCACCAGGGTCCAGGTACTTACACAGCACATAGTTCACCTAGAGTTGTGTGAAGTGGTTTATTCTGCTGAAAACATACTTTGGCTATAACTCTTCTAAAAAGAGGGTTATTGCCCATGGGGCATTGTATTAGCAGGGCTGAGACATCCTGATTCCAAACAGTCATTAAACAAATCAGAGGTAATTTATACTGTGGTGAACAAACTAATGCAAAGCCTGCTAGGTGTCTGGCCCTTCCAGTGTGCCTTCAGACAAAACTTTGAAGGTCGGTTCGGGAGCAGTTTCTCTTATATTGTATTGTTGTGACTAGAGGACAGTCAAGTTCAGAGGCAGGCCCCAATCCAGCAGAATTTTAAACATCTGCATAGTTTTGAGCGTGTGAGCAGTCCCATAGCAGTCAATGAGGCTATTTTAAATGCTTAGAATTAGGCATGTGCTAAAAAGCTTTGCTGGACAGGAGCCATGGTAAGAACCAGCCCCAACTGTGACCTAAAATTAAAACTGAAACTCTTTAAAGATTAATTAAGGCCTCATCTACATGGGAAAAATTGTTCATTGTGGTATGAGAAACTTTCTTCTCATGGTGCTTGTGGCCCAACTGGATTCAGTCCATTTACAGTGGAGTCAGCTCTTATGAGGTTTCCTGGCCACATTCAGAGGCGTGGAGAGTTTGGGAATGCACCCAATGTTTGGAAGCACCCAATGTTTCATTCACCAGTGCATATGAAATTTGTATGCCTTCATAGTCATCTTTATGATAGTATCATCCTTTCAACTCTTGGGAAAATGGCAGAACCATTCAGGTAGCCAGAAAGCAAACAAAAAGACACATTACACACCTCCCTTCTTCACCACAACTATTGAAACCCCTAAATACTGCAAGCCAGAACTGTTCTCTTTTTAAAGCTTAGGGATTTAAGGGCTTGGAAATTCATGGATCTCATTCTCTTTCCCAGAAGATACCTGCTTTGGCATTCCAGAGGGTGGCAGAGTAGACATGAACTACATTTGCATCAATTTGTTGTCCCTTTTGTCTGCCAGAAGAGAAGGAAGGGGAATTGGTATATATGACCAAGGCATGAAGGATTACTAAACATCACATCCCAGCAAATAAGCCAATCACTTCATGCCATAGTGGTTGATGACCACTCTTCTCCTTTAGAGACCAAACATTTGCTTGCAGGCAGGATGAGTCATCCTTCAGCTGAAGAAAATGCTTAACCTGAATTAGCAATTCAGCTCTGCTCTGGCCTGAGACAGCTTATGATAGAAAAGGGGTCTCTGGGCAGCTGAAAGGACATGTGTCTACATTCCAATATTTTATATCAGTTTCCTTACTATGGTTTGGCTATTAGTTGGTACGAAACAGCCAGCTAGTGGATAAACAGAGTGTGATAATGATACTTAGTACTCATGTGCTGCCTTGCATTTGTGCTTTGCAGACCCGAGGAGTAATTAATCTGGGCTGGCTTCCATGTACGTGTAAATCTCAAATCACTTTGTACAACTCATGTAGGACTATATCCATTGAATAAATGTGCCTCAACTGTCCCATTTGGGCAGAGTTTCCTAGAAGGTGCTGGAGGTGTCAAAGAGTAGTTTGCTGTGATCTTACAGGATGACTGTATCTTTGTAAGGAGGCAGAAGGCTTCTTACGGCTTCCTATTTGCTGTGCACCCACTGAGTTTGGAAAAAGATATTACACCACCTCCAACACTTTTAACCTCATCTCTAGCAGTTAGAAATACCTGAAATCACTCAAAAAAAAGTACTGCAAATTTCTCCTGGCTTTCATCCCTTATCCTTCCTACCATTTACTTGCATAAAAATTAGGGAAAGCTTGAACCCAGGGAGACTGAAATTATGGGAACTTAAAACAAAACAACCAGCCTGGTTTGATTTTTTTTTTCTTTCTGTCTTAACAAATGTGTTCCTTAATGCAATCAGGGACTCAGTGCAGTTATAAGGATCACTGGATCATATTCTCAGCATAAGGCAGTGAAGATATTCCAATAGACAGACAGCTGATTTTTTTTTTCTCTTGTATTTCTTGCCAATGTTTGATGGACTGTAAAGCTGTATATAAAATACTGCAGGTTGGAAAATGACCTATTTGTTGTTTTTGCTGTGATTTTCATTTTCATTCATAGAAAATTACAATGTTTCATTAAAAAGTGCAAAGTAAATATTGGTGAAAAACCTACAAACCTCAAGTACTCCTAGCTTGAAAGCTAGATTGAATTGTGCATTTGGGCTGAAACATCAGATATTTCAATGTTTGGGCAAAATAAGAAATATGGGGACAATTTGATGGAAGTAGTCATGTTCTGTGAATGTTTTCATTTGGTTAAAAATAAATTGTTGTAATCTGAAAGCGGTTCAACTTTTCAGCTGCCATTAGCAAGAAAAGCCCTTTGTCATGCAGGTTGTCGTGCAGGATCACTGTTTTCTACGTGGTCTGATTGATTCATCAGTTGTTAAATGGGCATCCATGCCACTGATGCCTATTTGAGAATAGAGCTACCAGGACATGTAGGAAAGTGTCTCACCACTCATGGGGCTAAAAGCAATGGAAATCAACATCAAAAGGAGAAAAATGAGTGAGGCAGATTTGTTTATATAAGTGGTTACACCCAGCATTTTGAAAATAAATATCCTGCTCAGACCCAAAAATGAATTAAAAGTTAATTGGAAATAAACAAACAAACAAACTAGCATAAATAACTTCACAGGTATTGGGGATTAAAATCTAAACCTGTCTGAAAAGGAAAGGCGGACAAACTGGCTTGGGTGAAATAAAAAGCCATGTGAAACTTTGTCTAAAATTCAAATTCAGTCAAACTTTTAAGGTTCAAAAAGATCTTTTTTGCTTTAATTATCGTATATGTTTCCATTCCCTGGCTTAAGGTATGACTAAAAGCCATGAGAAGGCTAGTCATGGAAATATTCGTCTCTTTGTTTGGTATTAATACAACACTGGTGTCTTTCAGCAATTGCCTATTTTCATATCCATGCCACTGGCCAGGAAGTCTTTCCCCAAAGAGAAACACATCTTCTCAGTGATGCAGATGCCCAGTGCTACCTCTCCAGTGGGATTCAACCCACAACCACCTTGAGAGAAACCAGCACTAGGTACAGAGTGACTGAGACTGTCAGCCTTTGGTAATGTTGAAACAGGAATTGTTTGTCACATGGGATGTGTAAGTGGCACCCAGCTTACTTGTCACAGTGTCTCACTCATTCAGGTTAGCTGAATATTTATTTCAGCGGTTGTTGATTCACTGCACACCATAGTCCAGATGTAGGTGGTGCAGGGTCCACCATAAATGGGTGGAAATATTTGCAAGCCAAGAAAGACTTTGGTATCTCTGGTGCTGACCTACTTAGCCAAATGAAAATCAGCATTAAAATGCAACAAAATGGATGTACCTTGACAACAATCGAATAGGAAGTTTAGCTACCTGCGTCCAAATCTGGCTTTTTAGTGGGAATCACATGTTCTCAGTGAGTGGCTCTTGCTAGTAGAGCACAAAAGGTTCTCATTTGTGACAGGAAACATATACCTATTGAATAGAAAAAACAATTGCAGGAGGCTGTGATATGGTGTTACCTTGTTTTCTCTTTGGTGTTCTTCCATAGGGACATGCAAAACACAGTATTGGTATTGCTTAGAAATACTTTGTCCAATTATTTAGCCTTCTTGTTCCAGAACTGCTTCTGACTAAGCTTTCATTTTCACAGTTTTTGGTATTACCTTGATATTATTGGAGCCTTTTAAATAAGAGGGGGAAAAAGGTGTTTTACTCTATGTATCATTTTTTTGTTCCTTTTGACTCTCTGGTGTCAGTGGTATCTTTTGAGTTGTTGCTTCTGTTTCTTGGCTGAATTACTGCAACTGTTAAGTGTCAGAATTAAAGAAATTAAAAGGACTTAAAATATCAACACAAACTTCCAGGAAGGATTGGCCTGACTGTTCAAGAGAAAAACATGGCACACTGGTCATAAAAATGAGAAATAAATCCACAAGTATGAGTCATCTTGGAAAGAAAAATTGTAAATTCAACCTTGAATATTGCTGAGGCAAAGCTGTGGGTGTGGGGTCTTTGTGGCTGTTGCTCAGTATCCATTAAGAGATGCAGTAAGATTTTCAGTAGGCAATAAAACCGCTAAGTAGATTTACATCAGGTGAGGATCTGCCCCCACATATGCTATAAGAAGTAGTGTAGATAAACTTAGATGGAGGTGCAGGAGATTAGGGAGAGGGTAGCACAAAAGAGCTTATTTGCTTTTTACCAAAAAAACCCACCAAAACCAGGTAGAGGTGATAACCTTGGCAAGCCTAAAACCGTATCACACAACAGCCTTAATTCATGGTTCACCATAGACTTTGTGTTATGATAAAGTTGTTTTCCAACCATTTATTTGTACTTACAGGTGAGTTTCCAATACCAATATTTTTAGAGGTGCAGGGACAAATGCACTGAAACCTAGGTAACTTTAAAAATATGTCTGCTTATCAAAAGATTTTGAGCATGGGGGCTCTGATACATTCTTTTCAATATTTCATAATTCTGGAAAAAATTGAACCTTTCACCTTTGCATAAAAGGCTCCATTCAGTTTACATTCCTGTTTGGTTACCTTATTGGTTCATTTTTTTTCTTGACCTATTTGCACATCGCTGGAACATTCTCCTATAGCTTATGCTACACATCAGTTTTGCAAAAATGACTGAATTTGAGGCACTCAGTAAATCTTCCAAGCAGCTCAAAGGTCAAATTGTAAGAAATATCTGAAATAGCTCTCCAGAAAAGAAAGAATAGAAGAACTCAGAATGTGAGAACCATAACATTTATTTCTGGCAACCCATGCTGTTTTGTTACTTTCTGCAAGGTGTGTCAAAATAGATCATACTAGTGTCTTTGAAATGAAGATGTAAATTGCCATTTCTCCCTGCCTTCCAGTTGTTTTTACCTATTTTCTCTTCTTTTTCTTTTAGTTTTTAATTTCCTTCCCCTCCCTTCTCCTTTAACTCTCCCTGCCAAGGGGAAGGCTGCTAGAATTGCCAATCTATACTGTATATGCATCTTTTCCTACTGCGCTCCCCTTGCTTTTGTACAGAAACCTGGTCGGAAGCCCATCACAGCTCCAGGGGATTCTTTCCATACGCTTCCATGGGCTTGAGATCAAGTCAAGTAAGGAGAATTTTTTCCAGTGTGCATCTTTCAGCTTTCTGCCCCACCTGTTTCTCACCAGATCCCGTCATGGGTATTAAATGTAATTCATGTCTAATTATGGGTATTTACACCTCGACCTCAAAGCCATCCGCTTCCACCTGCACCCTGGCCGCCGTGGGCTCGGGGAGCGCGTGAGCAGTGAGCCGGCTGGTGGCTGGAGTGACATAGGAGCAGCTGTGTTTGTATGA
Source organism: Pedionomus torquatus (assembly GCA_013398155.1). Taxonomy (NCBI): domain Eukaryota; kingdom Metazoa; phylum Chordata; class Aves; order Charadriiformes; family Pedionomidae; genus Pedionomus; species Pedionomus torquatus. The sequence continues at coordinate 388,939 of VZRU01002631.1, read as the reverse complement.
TCTTCTCGCTGCCAGGTCTCTGTGCTTGAGGCTGGAAGAGCAGACGGAAGCTTCTAATAGAGGCAGAACTAAAGAAACATACAGAGCAGTTCAGTGTTACCAAGTACACATCCACTGTTTGAAAGAAAAGAGTGAGAACAAGAGGCAGAGAGCATAGGGAAAAAGCCCAAGGAGGCTCTGGTAACTACAGCGTAAACACAAACAGACCCCATGTTGCTATGTGTTCCCTTTGGTTTCCAAAATGTTGAGAGAACTTGGCTGTAGCCTTTCGCTTCCTCCGGAGACAAGAGAACAGCACCACAAGAGGGCAAATGGGTTTCTGCAAAGACGGAGGCTTTCTGTGTGAGGAAGGGAAACCAGGAGGGCCTCTCTCAGTTTTGGTTAAGATGGTTTGAGACAGCAAAAAGGTGCAAAACAAATATAAACAGATTATGTGGGGGATGTTCAGTAGCTCTGGAACTGAGATCCTTTTCAGGTGTGAGACATGGTGGCTTTGGGGATTTCTTTGAGCAACCTGAAAGGGCTAGAGAATGAAATATGGAAATAGTTGGTGTTTTTTTACAAGGAAGATGCAGCTATGCTTCATGTACAGTCTGAGTGAGATTTATGAACCCAGTACCAAGTATTGGTTACCACTGCAAAGTGTACGAAGGAACTATAGCTGTGACTTTCCACTCTTTCAGTATCTGTAGGCACCCAGGGCTGCTCAAACTTGGCTCTCATGAAAGCCAGAGACAAAAGATAAATAAGTTCCTGGGGATTCGGGGACCAGTTTTTCAAACCTAGCTCCTTTAAATTAATCTCTGCATTTATTAACTTAATTTTAAAACTCTTCTATTCTGGGATGAGACTGTTGAAAGTGCTCTGCTGTTCAGGCATTCACGGTAACCATAGAGGGACAAAAGAGCATGGGAGTGGTCATACTGGACTGCACCAAAGGTTCAGTCTCCTGTTTCCAGGAGGGGCTATTCATATGTGCTCAGGGACCCAGCAAACAAATACTCTTTGATTTCAGTAGTCTTGAAGTTGACTGTTATCGCTTTTAAGTCAAGTTGGGGAAAACTTTTGATTACGCATGTAAACTGAAAGTGTCATCACTGAAATATTGTCCATTCATAGAATAATAGAATATCTCCAGGGAAGGGGCCTCAACCACCTTCAGATACACTACAACCCAAATGATGATGAAAGGGACTTCTTTCAATGAATTTTCTTACCTGTCATTCACCAAATGTCATCAAAATGTAGCAGGAGTTGCTTTTAGAGTTGCTGCTGTCATATAGGTATATTTTTCACAAAGTCTCTCAGCTACAGCTCACATGTAAATATTCCTAGCAAGCTGGACAAAGGAGCTGGTAATTTGAAAAGCAGAAGAAAATAGTGAAATGCATTGTTGGTTATGTAAATTTCTAATGAGTGTCTTTCCTTTAAAGTGAACATTTTGGATGATTTAGGAATGTCGACTTTTCCTCTTTTGTTTCCAATTCTCAAAACACTCAAAAATATTCAGAGAAATGGAGTAGGAAAATGAATATTTCATAGAATCATGGAATTGTCTAGGTTGGAAGGGACCTTTAAGATCATCTAGTCCATCCATCAACCTAACTCTGATAAAAAACAACAACCCATCACTAAACCATGTCACAGAGCACTATGTCAACCCGTCTTTTGAATACCTCCAGGGATGGCGCCTCAACCACCTCCCTGGACAGTCCATTCCAATGTTTAGTAACCTTTTCCGTGTAAAAATTTTTCCTGATATCCAATCTGAACTTCCCCTGGCACAATTTGAAGCCATTTCCTCTTGTCCTATTGCCTGTGACTTGGGAGAAGAGACCAACTCCCAATTCTCTACAACTTCAGGTAGCTGTAGAGAGTGATGAGGTCTCCTCTAAGCCTCCTCTTCTGCAGGCAGAACAATCCCAGCTCCCTTAGTCTTTCCCCATAAGGCTTATTCTCCAGACCCCTCACCAGCTTTGTTGTCCTTTTTTGACCTGCTCCAGCACCTCAATGTCTTTTTGCACAAAGAAATGTGTCTAATCAAAGCATGACTATAGTACTTCAGTATCTCAGAGGAATATGAATGGAAGTGTGTTGCTCACCATATTGTACAGAAAGGGGAGGAAAGTGGAAGGACTCAGAGCTTCACAAATCGGGAATTTGTAGGAAAACCCTGCTGTCTCCAACTGCCTGTACATGCTGGCAAAATGATGCATCTCAGCTCCTGAAATGTAAGGTACTTTTAGGACCTTCACTTTCTTTTGGTGAAGCACAAGACGGGGGCACATCTCTCAGGCTTTGTCCATCAGGGAATGATAGACTCATGATCTAGAGAATATATCCAAAGTGTCTTGTCAGCCCTGCTAGAGCGGGATGGGATGAAGTCTCAGAAATCCTCAGTTTATAATTTCTACTTACAAATCTCTGATCAGATTATATGACAGCCCTGAGTAGCAGCCCTGAAGAGAAGGACTTGGGAGTGCTCATGGATGAGAAGCTCAAAATGAGCCAGCAGTGTGTGCTGACAGCCCAGAAAGCCAACTGTATCCTGGGCTGCATCAAAAGAATTGTGACCAGTAGGTTGCGGGAGGTGATTCTCCGCCTCTACCCTGCGCTCATGAGACCCCACTTGGAGTACTATGTTCAGCTCTGGAGTCCTCAACAGAGAAAGGACATGGAACTATTGGAACAAGTCCAGCAGAGGGCCATGAAGATGATTAGAGGGTTGGAACACCTCTCCTATGAGGACAGGCTGAGGGAGCCAGGGCTGTTCAGCCTGGAGAAGGGCTCCAGGGTGACCTCATAGCGGCCTTCCAGTATCCGAAGGAAGCCTACAGGAGAGCTAGAGAGGGACTCTTTGTCAGGAAGTGTAGTGATAGGACAAGGGGTAATGGTTTTAAACTAGAAGAAAGGAGATTTAGATTAGATATTAGGAAGAAATTCTTTCCTGTGAGGGTGGTGAGGCACTGGAACAGGTTGTCCAGGGAAGTTGTGGATGCCCCATCCCTGGAGGTGTTTAAGGCCAGGCTGGATGGGGCTTTGAGGAGCCTGGTCTAGTGGGAGGTGTCCCTGCCCATGATAGGCAGGTTGGAACTCGATGATCTTTGAGGTCCCTTCCAACTCTAAACATTCTATGATTCTATGACAGTCCTAGCCCTACCTAACTTGGTAGGAGAAAACGTAGGATGAGGCAGAAAGAGCTGAATTCCAGCTGCAACCACTACAGGAAATACCTTTTTTTTTTTTCTTCGCTCTTTCTGTAGCGTGATTTGTATGGTCATGTGTTTCTACAGCACTTTACTGGTGTCTTTTTCTGTCTATTACTTAAAAGGGGGAAGGGAACAACAAAACAGCTCAATTAAGCAGCGTGTTCCTTGCAGGGATACAGGTACTGGTAGTATGACCTGAGATAGATTCTGGCAAGCTCGGAGTTCAAAAAACAGATCAAAGTAAAAGTGCTGGGAAATACAAATGTATGGCCTGTTTTTTGGCAGCCTCACAGCTCACCAGCCAGCCCTTCCGTAGCTGACACTATCAACATAGAGCTGGAGACGCATCCCACACAGATGAGCAAGGTCGGAAATAGCAACCCATTACTGTGAATGGTTTTTAATAGGAGAGAAAAATTTGAGAAGCAAGTTTTCAAGGGATTTCAAGGGATCACAGCTTAATTTCCAGAAGCAATATGTAACTTGTGGCTCTTTTCTTCTTCTATATTTTTAATAGTGTTTTAATCACTGACTGATTATGATCTTTCCAAAAGGGGAAAAACAAAAGGGCCCTGCAGCACACTTGGTCTGAAGGGCTTGAATTAGGAGTTATCAAGAATCTCCCTGTATCCAACCTGTTAATTTCAGTGGCAGAACAAGAGAGCTTCTGTTAATGCTCTACACTGAACTCTTGCTGCTCTTTCCATGGCAGGTGTGGGCCCAATACCTGTTTATCAAGAGCCTTACTTTTATAAAAGTAAAAAGTTCAGGAAACTAAAAAATCTGAGTCACTGTCTGCTGTACTCCCAAATAAAATACTTTTATTTTCCAACCAACCCAGTTTTCCTTATTTAAGCCCAAGGAAAAGAAAGAAAGAAAAAAAACTTGGTGTGAACCCTGACCTTTGGAGGTGTATTCCCCCCTGGGTGATTCATCTGTTTACCTTAGGACAATTAAATGTGAGTCAGTTTAAATAAACTTTAAAACCAAAGGAAAAATATGCTAAAAACAGACCTGACCCCACCCCTTCTCCTACTAGAGACTTACTGAGAAGTATGAAAAAATGTAACACAGATCACATTTTCAGGAAAGTCCTAGGGAATCTGGAGTTGTCCTTTTTTGACCTGCTCTTCCTGTCCCCAGCCAGGAGCTGAAAAGTAGAGCTGCTCCGGGATGGACCATGCAAAGGCCACCCCCACACTGCCACCAGCGGCAACTGGCCACTGCTAATAAGCTAATGCAGGGGCCATCACAAGTCATTAACCTCAATGCAACGTAGTTAAATGCTTCACCTTTAGGCTACCATTGGCTTCAAGGAATTTCAGCTCGGTAATGTCCTGACAGCTTGAAATATTTGACACTGATAGCAGTGCTGCTAGCTGGGGAAGTACTGCATACATCCAGAGGTCTGTAGCAGATAAAAATGGAGGTAAAATCACCGGAGAATTAGTAGTTGAGGCCAATGGGGAAGACCAAGAACAAGCCCCCTTCAATAAAACAGTGCTAAATGCAAAATGTCAGGGCTTATGCCTGCAAGAACTGTGGCAGCTGCAGGGTGTAGTTCTTAAGAGGCCATTAATGGAAAGAATCAAAGCTGCTCTCAAATGTTTCAAGCAGGATTGCCAATGCTGTTAACAGGCATGTGTCGGCTCTGAGGCTTCCCTAAAAGTGGTGGGATTAAACAGAAATAACTCTGTATTTGGGAAAAGTTTTCACTGACTTTTGGTTTCTGAGATGTTAAAGTACCTTCAAATCACCTTAAGTCTAGAGAAAAAAAAAACAACGGGTGTGAGAAAGAGCAGAAATGTTCTGGAGAACCTCATCTGATGGGTCTTGAAAGAAAACACAAACTGCTCTGAAATTCATGGTACAACCCTGATAAATGAGGACATTGAGGAGAAGAAATGGAGACTACCTTTCTCTCAACACAAACAGGCAAAGGCTTAAGCAATTCTGATGTGTTGCTCTGAGACTGGCTGACCTGCAATGTCTCTGTGCTGAGAAGGACATGGCTCTGCTCCTCACTGAGGCATCCATTAATGGCAGCAGGGAGAGGTGCCATACAGGCAAGATGTATGTGGGAAAGAGATCCAGAGAATGTTCTCACCTTGTTCAAAACCACTTGTCTTGGGAAACACATCAGGCTGTTTTCTGCTAGGAGGATTTAAAACAATCCAAAGTTTTTTTTTCCCATATTATTGACAAAGTTGTCTCTAACAATATGTCAATTGACTTAGGGATTACATCTGTGGAGCAGTTCAATCCTGATCGTGATGAGTGTTGTGCTTTCTGCTGGCCTTGGGGCATAGGGACTCTTCGGGCTGTGGCCACCAGAAGCTGCTATTGGAAACTCTTTGCCACGTGCATGAAGCAGAGAAGCAATGAGGACTCACCAGCGCTGGTCAAGGTTCTTCCAAAATGCTTATTTCCTACATTTCCACCATCACTTCATGCTAAAGAGGAGCTGTGGGAAAGATGAGAGGGAGGTGCTGTTAAAGAAACTACATGAAAAATGTAGATGGCTCCTATTTTCATCAGCAGTCAAAGACATGACTGTCAGTGCCTGTAGCTGCTCCTTCCCCTGCCTGGGTGTGAGCAGCCATGTACCATATGTTTTGGCACTTGTGTGCAAAAAACACAACAGCAGCCAATATTTAGAAATTTGCACCCAATGCTACAGGTCTTCATCCACTGCTTGGAGTATCTCATTTCAAGGAGATCAAACAAAGAGCAGGTATGCTCCCAGGGATCTGAAAACAAGGAAATTCTAGAAATACAAATTTCATGGGGAGGTGGCTGTGCAAAGGCAAGTATTGTCCCAGTAAAGGCGCTGTAGGCCTAGCTGTGTGACCAGAGCTTTGTGAGTGCCAGGGCTCAGTACAAAGCTACCAGGCTGTATTCTGAACTTTTTCTAGGAGCTGCTATTGTTTTCCTTTTAAATAGGGCAGAGTATGTCACACAGCACAAGCCATGAGACCTTGCAAGGTAGAAATGCTGCCCTCCTACCTGGTTCTTCTCAGGTAAAGGATATTTTTGGGGTTATAGAGAAGGCAGGGCTGTCTCATAGGGAGTTGCAGAAAATGGGAATAACCTTTCAAATTAATTTTATGCCATTCAAATATAACTGCCTGCATGTTGTTGAAAAGCAAAATCTTTTTTTTTTTTTTTTGCAGACTTTCCACTGCAAAAGGCTTGTGTGTCACTTAACTGAGCATCCAGTGTCTTGGCAGGGACAGTGTTGGGTTGGCCTGCTGCTAATGGGCATGAATGTATGCAGCTGTGCTAAGTGGTCCAGAGCTAAATGCTCTGTCATAATGTTGTACCAAAAAACATGTTTTGTCATTGGAACAAACAGAAACAACATGGTAGTCTAAACTGTAGGTAAGATGAAGTCAATTCATTATTTGATGGCTCTAAGAACAGTGAGTGAAATCACCTGCATGTCCATAAAAATTGCTTACATATAGAGTACCACCCACAAGCTACTGTACTGACCAATGGCCTTTGGTAGCCAGATATGTCTGTCTTGCTGTTTGTCTTGTTACTTAGGAAATCAGGACCCTAATTTGTGCCACGGGCTGGTAAATGTTACAGTGACCCAACACATAAAGGCTGTGGGGGTATGAAAATTTGAAAAAATCACAGACAAATGTAAGAAATTGGCAATCTGTTCATGGAGGATTTATGCATAGAGAAAGAAGAGTAGGTTTTCCAAACAGGATCCTAGTGCTCTCTTGCAGGGAGCTTGCCACACTAACACGTTGTTGAGTCTTGGGAGTGGGTGTAAATGCACTATAACACTTATGCTCCCGCCCTCTCATCCCAGAATATGAAGATGTGGGTTGTGATGGCATGTCACATGTCACAGTCACAATAACCTCATTGACTCTCTAGAAAGCTACATATTCGTACTTGTCAGTAGATGGCACTATTTCTATTGCCTGTCTATAAATACGGCCATGCCTCTTCTCCAGAGCTCCCTGTAAGGCTTTGGAAGAGGGGGAAAATGAGGCTCCCCCAGGGAACAGCATTTCAGGGACCTGTGGCCAGGGCTGCTGGAGTCAGGAAGGCAGAGGGCAAAAGTTCAAGTGGAAATGCCCTTTCCTAGAAAGCAGCAACCTCATTTTGCTCGTACCTGTAGCCGACAGCCTGTGGGCTCTACTGATGAGGTGCCTCTTTTGGGACAGCACCCATACACCTGGGATCTGCCATCCTTTTTCTTCTCCCAGAGTCTGATCTTGCCTCCAGTGCAGTCAAACAAGAGCACTATGGTTTCCATGTGGAGAAAAGCAGGACCTCAGAAGCTTAAACCAAGGAATGAAAGCTCCCTGCAGGCAAGCAAAAAATGCTAACACTTCTCTGTGCCCTTCCTGCCACAGAAGGTCTCTACTCAGCACCTGCTTGTGGTGGGATCTCCTTGCACTTGTGCTTAGGACTCCTTCCTCACCATGCTGGCCCAAGGATGAGAACTGAGCAAGGTTTGTGGGCCCATGAACACCTACCGTACAGAAGTCTAAGTGGTCAGATGGGACACATTTGGATAATGTCAGAGTGCCAAATATCATCAGTGAGGCTATAAAATGTGAACATGGCGTACCCCTGTGAGTAAGGCAGCTCAGATTCATCCCTCAACATTTTCTCCTCTGAGCTCCTTTATGCTATTCTAAAACTATATAATTTGCTGTCAGCAGCTCCTCGATTTGTTTAGGCTCCACAGCAGCATTACGTTTGAAAATTATTTCAGGCTATTTAGTCATCATCACTTATAAAGCATGGATCCCAGCTTCTCACCTATAGGACTTTCAATTATGCGGGCTCTACAGCTTGCTGCTTCTGAGCACATATCCCAATTTCTGTGGAGGAAAGGCATGAACGTGCGTATATGTGTAAAATAGAGCGCTGTGTTTTGGATTGCGTCCATGCCCTGTGGATTTATGATGCACGTCTAATAGAGTGACTCCCAGATGGGTCTATGAACTGTATTGTAACATGTTCCCGTAGCATGCAGATTTACTGCTCAGCATTAAAATACTCAGCCTCTTAATTGGAGATAGCATCCTGGGTTTAAAGCATGAAACAATTATTGGATTGTTATAAAGCTCCTTTAACTAGTCCTACTCAGTCCTACCCTTTCTTCATTAGGTAATGACTAGCTAGAATGCTCTTGCCTTCGTTTTCAGGCCACATTGTTAATGACCTCAAAACATGTGAGACTGCAGCTTGGTGAGATATGGGAGCTTTAACGTAATGGTTTGCACTCAGCAGCCATTAGGTCAACAGAGCTTTACTAACACGCTGTGTGTTTACACAGCTTCCAACAGTTCAAAAAGCCAAAGGAGGATCACAAGTCTATCTTCAAGCCAAAGGGGAGAAAGATTGACACAGGATTGTAATCATCAGTGTCTGAAAAAAAACCTTCTCATCTGTTTTTAAGCATGTTCAAACAAGATGTGACTCTTTCTACAACAGGGGTGCAGGGAAGGTGGGCACATGCCATTCTTGTGGTTTAATTAAGGACCTCAATGAGGATCTAAAAAATGCAATGCGAGATGTGCCTAGTGGGTCTCATCTGTGTCAGGAGGAAGGGAGGGAAGGAGGGGGGATACCGGGGAGGGTGGAAAGGGTGTGGGATGTGAAGGACGGTGTGTGGCAGCTGTTCACAGCAAATACTATTCTAGCTCATGGCTATGTGTTCCAGCCCTGTTGGAAAATTACATCTAAATAACAGATCACGAAAGAGCAACCCTGACAAGGCCTGTAATTTAGTCCCAAGAGGAAATTCTTCATTCATCAACTGTATGAGAGACTAAATTAGTTCTCTTCTGGACGAGGCTTTGCTGGCAGTTTCCTCTGCAGCTCAGCCCTACGTTCAGAGCAGGTCCCACTGGGAAGCTACTCCTGCCAGGGACAAACCCACTCCCAGCCCGTTGCACCAAGAGGGACACCGCTTTCCAAGCCTAGGGCAAGGGCTTTGCTCTCACATGTATTTTGAGAGTTGTGGGCAGCAACTGGCACTGTCTGAGCTTGTTGGACAAGAGGGTTGCAGTGAGGGTGACAGCATTTTGCCCCAAGGTGGAGCATCACCCAAAGATGGTACTCCCTTCCCATCAGGGCTCCTTGAGGTAGGCTCTGTTGCTTGGTTTAAAAGGATAAGAAAGGATGCTGTCCTGCTATAGAAGGTCTGCCAACTGGAAACTCACTACATGAGCTGATGTCAAGACCTCTCTGCTTTCTCATGTGGTCTGGAGAAGAACAGGGCACCTGGCTGGAAGAGCTGTTGCAACACAGACCTCCATAATCTGTGGAGCTCCATTCCTATAGATATGGATATGTATACAGATGTGGCTGTGTTTCTTTTTATCATTGCAATAGAACATTTTTAAAAATGTTGACTTGGTAGATTTCCTGTTAATGCTTCCCTTGCACACAAAAGCAAGGTTTGTTTAATTTCTTCCTTTACAGCAATTGCTATTTCTCAGGTGCAGTTAGTAGCTCTCCCATTTCCAGAGGCCTGGTGTGTGGGTGTGGGAGAATAAATCAAAGACAACCAGATCTGTAAGAGGTGTACTGGGCAGTTAAAAGTACATATTTTTTTCTCTTTGTGCTTTGAATCTAGTTCTGCCACTTTCACTCATACTAAGACGTATTATTTTTGAAGAGACATCCTACTTGTACTGAGAACTCATGAAAGCACCATGGAAAGTCAGAAAGTCTTCAAGATCTGCCCCAAACTGTAGCTGTGTTACAAAAGCTTAAGTGCAAGAAGGCTAGCTGTGTCTGCTCAGAAAGCTATGAAATGCTATTACTGCACCTTAAGTTACCTGTTACAGCATTTCATTATTTCAATGTAAGTCATGGGATATAAAAGTTTGCTCTTGTTAATACTTTCGTCATCATCACCTATAATGCCTAGTACTTCTGCCCAGTATCTTACTTAACCTATTGATCAGTTCAAGGTGTTTTCAGGATAGTACAAAAAGTCCTTATAAGTAATTATGGATGATTTCTGCCAGTCTGTGTTTTATGTCTGGAAGGATAGGGACTTTTATCTGCTTAGAAACAAGATAGTCATCTGAATGTCCTTATTCTTATAGCTCTTGAATCCTCCTTTGGTGGTCTCTCAGTATTTGGTCACAGTGATTTTCTGTAGCAACGCGTTTTTCAGGTTAGTTATATACGAAGGCATTGTCTTTTTTTAGTTTTCTTGTATTCTTTCTTTTTAGTGTCATTGAATTTTTTTTGTCCTTGTGTTAAGGGATGCAAAATTCATATGAGGTGCTCCCCACATCCTTCCATTCTTTAGAGGAATGCTCTCATCACATCCCTACATATTCACTGTACTTAGAAATGAAATAGCCCTACACTTTTTAAACTCTCTATAGAAACTTACCTGCTGCTTGTCATTTCATTTCTCCTTCCTGAACCTCAGACCCTCCTCTGAATCTGTTACTTGCTGTTCTTCAGAGATAAGGATATGTTAACAAACACAGTGAACAGTTTCCCCTTTTGTCTGAGAGGTAAATCAATATCTAAGGCCTTGTATGATTTTTTCCTTTAGGAGGAGAAGTAGATGACACAAGCCAGGTATGCATATTGACACAACCTGTTTATTTACAAAGAATGCTCATGACTGTCTGAGCCCTAAACTCAACAGGAGCAAACAGTGGACAGTCTTGTTGCTCACAGCATTCAAGTCTGTTTTGCTAGTCATTTCTGAGCCACAAGGAGCTCTGCTGCTCTGCAGCCCATCATCTGTTGGTTTTACTCCTTTCTCAGCCATACACCTGCTCCTAGATCTTGCCAAGCAGTGCTTATACCCATTCAGTAGCAGTCAGGGTAACACTCTCTGTCCAAAGGTTTCTCTCCAGATCAGGCCTTGGCGAGGAAGGTGGCTCCTATTGTTTCTAGCTACCTTCCTACATAAATGACTTTCTTCTTTCACACACACAAAAAAGAGACATCTGACAGCCTCTGGCTTTGTGCAAAGCTGTTATTTGCTGTAGACCAATGATCCAGTTGAAGGCAGCCATTAATTCCATTCACATTAAAGAAACCCCACTATTAGAATATGTTCAGTCTGGTTTTCTGTCACATCCTTCTACTTCTTAATGCTTTGTTTACTCATTTGGCTCACTGTACCAAGTATGGAGATTTTTCTTTCAGCTGTTTAAGCTTAGTTCTCTCTGGCCACAGGCAATGACAGGTAATGTATATGCCAAATGCAAGTATGACTAATTATCTGTTATACTTTGAAGCAGGTATTACCCACACTTGTCATCAGTGAATTTTGTCTTCCGATTTCCCTGCTTGTCCCAGGCTGTTCTGAGTTTCCCTGTCGTCTTCGCTGGTGTTAATGATACTAAATCACCGGTTCCCATCAGCAAATTTTACTATCTCAGTGTTGGCTGATTTTCTCGAGAATGTATGTCTGTGTGAAAATACACTAGCTTTGCCTGGAAGTCTACTTCTGACCAAAAGTCATTTATAGGACTGTCCTCTCTAGGACTGTGGCTAAACCCAGGGCTCTTCTGATGTGTAATGAGCTGTTCAGTGAGACCATTTCTCTGCTCAGACAGCAGAGGAAAACTGTTTTGTTAGTGTAGTGTGAGGGAGCACAAGTGAAGTCTGGAGGGGCAGGAGGTGTCCAGCTTAGCTCTGCAGCCCAGTCACTCTGCAGGAGTTGTCAAAGCCCTGCTGCAGTTCCTCAGCCTGTTCCCATTTCTCCCCGTCTCGTGGGGTTGTCCTGAGGGTTAACCATCAAAGACACATCATCTTTCTTTTGTACTAAAAGAAAGACTCTTCATTATGTCTACATGAAAGAGCCCTAAATGGAACAAAAGTGACCTATATGGAACCATATAGTAGCATTGCAGCACTGAGAATAAGTTACAGTCTACTTAATGCTTACAGTTATTATATATATATATATATACACACACATACAGATATTATACTAGATGCAAGGCATTGTTGTTACTAGCAGTGGAGATGGCGACAAACCCTTTTGTATCCTCAAAGATACATTGTTTTTCTATTGTCTCATACCTGGCAAAACTAGCTGTAGTACCTTATGTTGCTTTCTTTTTTTCTGAAAGTATTGGATGGACTATGAAAAATGTAGTGTTTTCAGCTGAAGGTCAGGCAACACACAAAGCATGGGTACAGTGCTTCTCAGACTCAGTTCTTCACCACATTTGTTGCACAGAAATCACTTTCACTTTTGCATTGACCATTCAGGAGCAAATGAATATCCTGTTTCATAAAACATCAATCAAAATGACAGTTTTCTCCTCCCTCTTAAAATTACTCAATAGAGCAACAGCACTTTCATGGGGTATTAAAGTGAAATAGTAAAGGCATGTTTTACTTCTCGATTGAGGGGAGGAACTGAGGTCTGGGTTGCTGAGACTTGTGCTGAAGGTCACATACCTTCTTGTCATGGGGCTGAGACCAGATCCTCTAAGTATTGACCTCTGCTCTCACCGTAAGCACACTCTTCCTTTCAAGACAGGAGCTGATGAAAGCTGATCTCACACATCCAGGTGAAATTGTTACCTAGCAGTTCCTTGGAAGTATGAGTTATTCCTCTTGGTGGGAACAACTGAGGGTAGGACCCAGATTTCATGCTATTCTTTCGGTATTAAGGTAAAAAAAAAACAACCACAAAACAAAACAACCCAAACCGGGAAACTGTTTAAGCTGCTGACTTATAACCATGTCCATTACATGGCTAGCAGCTTTCATCTCAAATTGCATTACAGTGTGGACCAGAGGCTGTCCTCAAACTGAGGCCTGAAAAGTAAGCACTGCTTGCTAATGTATAGAGCAATAACAATAACACTAGCAACACCAGCATTTTCAGAGCGTGTCTCACCAGTGGCCATAGGAGCAGCAGCTGGGTGTCTGGCTGTCCAAAGCCAGGAGTGGAGCTCTGCAGGGTTGCCTTTGTGACTATCTCTGCACTGGCACATTATTTTGTGGTATAGCTTTGTCTCAGGTTTTCCTCATTTGTGCAGAGTAACAGCCTCCTGGAGTGTAATTTACTTTATAAAGGCTGAACAGTGCTCAGCTGGCCCTGGCCAAGAGGGAGTTCATGAACTGGTGAGCTTGTAACTGGCCCAAAAGCCTGTAAAAATGCTGTGCATAAACATGGTCTGTGAGCTCCTTCCTAACAGTGCAGCCACATTTCACTGGTAGGAGACTAAAATTTCTTTTCCCTTCTGCCTCTTCTTTACATCCCAGGATGCTGATGTGTTTTTAATTGATTGTTTAAAAAAGGTAGCAAGTGAAATCCCCAAGGTGACATTTGTGGCTCCAGTTTCAAAGGCTGTTGGCTGTGACACATGCACAACACTTTAGGGTCTTGTGTAGGTCTGTTCATATTTGGTTATTTATGTCTGAAGGACTAGACTGTCTCATAAGGAGTTCTCCAAAGGGATGCAGAAGAATGGATGCTCCTGAGGACTTTATTGTGAGGACCATGCACGCCAGCTGGACCGCAGCACAGTCATGTTGCTTAAAATGTTTGACCAGGCAATGGTGAAAGTCCGTGAAAGTGAAGAGTTGAAGAAAGATTTTTTTGTCCTTGCATCTGCTAATGTAACTGTAGCTTTTTCTTTTAAATCTCTCAACAAATGTAATAGTTGCAAAGGGTAAGAAGGTATCTGTTGCCTTCCAGCTTAAACTGCAAGTTTCTCTGGGCAGCACTTACAGCATTTAAATCTGTGAGAGCTCACTTTAAATTGTGGGTGGTAAAACAACACGTACATGACTTCCTGAAGGGATCTGTATGGCTTATAGGGAATCGTGTAGGGAGGGACTTGAGGAACTCCAGTGTTTTGCTCCGTTGGGATTCTTATGCTCTTCTCCCCCCTACTTTTGCAACACCACTGCAAGTGTGTGTAGTAAAAATAATAGTGATGACCAAGGTGGTGTCTAGAATAGAAACACTTTGCAAAATGTGCTATAGTGGTGAAATGCTCCTTGCTTGAACGCAGCTATACAAAGAAAGCTGTACTTTGTAGCTGCACACAGCGAAACCACCCTGCCACCCACCCTCAAGCACAAGAGCTTGCAGACCAGCTAATGTGACACAACTGCAGCTGCTGTTTGTGTAGGGGACCCTGCCTAGAGCAGGGTGGTGCTGTGATTTGGGAGCTGCTGCTAGGTTGCTCGTGTCCTGGTCAATTGAATGAACACTGTGGCAAACAAATCCTCTGAGCAGCTTGAAAAAAATCTCAAGTAACTCATTCATTTTTTCAAGAGTTGTTATGACATAAATGCCGTCTGTAACTGTTGGGAATAAAGGAGGTAACCATATCTGCTTGCATGTGAAAGACATAGACACCGTGGACTTATAATTGCATGCACTCATGTTTAGCATCATTATCTTCTCTCATTTTATCTTTTTTCCATGATAGCTTGCCTCACAGAGCCTTTCCACAGCCAAATCCATAGCATTTGTGTTAGAGCACTTTAACAAGACTGAAGTATGTGTCAGTATCTGCAGTCTGGATTGCAATGACAGCTCTGGATGGATTGTGCTCTCCTATCTCATTTTGTGATCCTGTAAGGAAAAGGGTTAGATATATATGTCTCTCTGTAATACATGGCATGAATCAGCTGTAGCTCTTTCTCAGCCAGGTTTCTATTTCCTTTGCAGCCAAGGACTAGATCCCCAGGCCAGGGTGTTTGTCTCTGAGGTGACTTAGTAACATAGAACATCCCAGGGTATCCCATCTCACTTTGATTTTAGGGAAGGAGGAGCCTTGTTGTTTTGGAAGGACTTGCACCATGTCTCTCTTGTGAACGTGTTTCAGAAAGTTTATGTTCCACATGAGCATGTGGAGAGAAGCTGATATTTGTCAGAGTGCAGAGATAAGTTAGCTTTATTGCTGATTATCTCAGATTCACTTTTTAGAGGATAGATTACAGCTGTAAGATAGGGCAATATTACTGCTGGTTGTTAAAACAAAAAAGGATAGGATACAACTGTTGCTCTTTTGGGGAACAAGATAAGTTTCTTCTAGTGATGGCAATGACTCAAGCAGACTTTCCTATGCATTTCCATGACTGTAAAGCAAAAAAAGCCTTTTACATACAAACAGGCCAAGGGCTAGGTAAAAGTTTTCCCAGTTTTCATTTTTCCCTTAATTTCCCTATTTCCATCATCATTGTGTAAAGCCTGGATAGGTAAGCCTATAATAAACATGCCTGTGTTTGTACAAACTGGAATCTGCTCTCCATCCAAAAAACATCACTCTTTGTGTAAATGGTTAAGCAGACAAGGGGAGATTGTGCTTGGATGCCAGTGCTATATGGCTTCATAGCCTGGGAATCAGGAAAGCCACCAAATGTAACTTTTCTTCCTAATCATGCTAAAAATCAGTGTTGAGATAACCGAAATTTCCGGTACCTGGCTAGAACTTCAAGCTTTGCATAGACAACAAATTCTCTTCTCATGCCTGTCCTTGCAACTCACCACCTCTAGCAGGGTAAATAAAATTAATTTGAGAACAAATTTTTTCTCACTTCAAGCGAATCCTTTAACCTGGGTTAGTGGCAAAGTACTTGACAACAAAGGGGAAAATTTGGGTATTTTTCAAATTTGGATATTCCTTAATTATTATTATTTTCCCCATTATCATTAATGAGCTTCTTAGTGAATCTTTGGGGAAGAGACCTGACTGTACAGTTTGAGATCACATTAATTTCTTTGCAGTGCCTGTAGAACATCGGATCATGTGGCTCAGGCAGGGATGCAGTTGGCCAGGAGCTGCCCCTAAGAGCAGCCAAGAGAAACTATTTTTGTGGAGGAGAGTATGCAATAGGCACACAATAGTTAACCCATCCCCAAAGCAGTAAAATGCAGGTTTTATTCCCAGAAGATTCAAAAGTTTTATGCATTTAGACTCTTCTGTTTATTTTTTAAAAATTTACCATTTGTAGATATTATATTTCTATAGTATTACCTTTTGTATCTGTTGTTTATTATTTTCCTACAGATAGAGTTTATTTTTTATTTTCACTGCATTCATGATGGCAATGTAATCTTGTGGTAAGGAGTGGCACTGTCTAGATTTATGTTGTGTGGAAAAGTATTCCTTTCATGTCGAAAGTCATTGTTCGTGCTATACAAAAACCCCTAGATAAATAGTTTTTCCAGCCTACTTTCCCTGTACTGCTCCTTATATTATGAGATTATATTATCCCCCCTTATTCGTCTTGTCATTCATATTAGCTATACCTAGGAAATTACAGGCAGTTGACATTGCTGGCATATGAAAACCTACTATGCAGCCCTCTTTGAGTAGTTGGAGGCTGCATTCCAGGATCTCCTTTTTCCTCCATCTGGAATAAGTTACCCCAATATAAAGCAATTAAATATTTTAAGGAGTTAAGCTTTTAAAGTGTGAATCAGTTTTAAGAGAAATGATAGCAAATCTCTTTAGGTTTTCTTGATGTTATCTTCATAACTTACAGAGCTGGGAAACATTTTAACCAACAGAAATAGGAATATCTTTTTCTCCTGCTGGAACCACAGGGCAGTGCTATCACTTAGGCTGCAAATGGGAGATATACATGAATCCCAGGCCAAGCTTGTGAAAATGTAAATGGTATAAATGAAATTGAGTTAATTTTAGGTTTTAGAAAGTCAAGATTTTTAGTAAAACTTTTGTTGGTGCTTTGACTCACAGGTAGTGCTGCGTTACTTTTAATTGTAATAATAAACAACATATGTACACTTAATGTATGCAGGGTTGCACACATAAGCGTGCCTCAAAAGCATACTCTGTTTTTGAAAGATTTTTGAAGACTTTCCATATGGAGAAAGCAACAGAATAGATCTAAAAGATGCACAAAAGCAGCAATCATAAATAAGCACTGTCACCAATGAACATGCTTCTTCATGATCTCTGCAGTGTCCACAGCTCAGAGGAGCTACTAATGAACCTTATCTTTGCATGAGATAATGGTTAGGACCGAACAGGGGAGGTGGAAGGGAATTTGACCACCCACAGAACAAATACCTTTATCAAAGTGCAACTTATGCCCCAAAGCAAACTTACTTGCCAGAGTGACATTTATTCTTGGCATTTCATCTGCTTTGCTAGGTGAGGACTGGGGAGGAGGAGGGGAGGGAGAAAAAGGGGGAGAAAAATAACTCAGCTGACATGTCAAGTGAGTAAATAACCTCTGCAGGAAGCCAGCTTGCGTTGTGTTTCCACTCATAATGTGTAATTTACATGCCACTTAATGCAGGTTGTTTGGAGCTGGGTGGTGAGGAAGGGGAGCAGGACACTGTCCCCATCCCCAGGGTGGGCTGGGAAGGCCTTTGGCAGAGCCGGAAATCTGGGATCAGCCTTGTCATGTTGTATCTCATCAACAGCAAGGAATGGCAAACCCAGGGATTTTGTTCCCACTCAAGGTGCCATTAATTTCTGTGCCCCTTGGAAACATGAAAACAGCTCAATTGAGTGAAAAAAGCAACATGTCCTTGCACTGTAAAAGGCTGGGATTAATCACCCATGACTACTTCTTGAATAACCAGAGAAGTCAGTATTGAGAAGTGCTAGCTGCTTCGGAGGTAGGGGAAATGAACACTTCAAACTTTCTTGGAGGTCCTGTATGATTATTTGTTTTCCCTGTGCGTGCTCAAAAGGAAGGTCTGCTTGTTTGCACCAGTCCAGGAATCCGTCTCTATCTTATAGTATCTCTTGAGAGGATATGTACTCTGATGAAGCAAAATATTTGTGATCAGTTACCCATAACAGTGCAAAAGATGGAGATAAAACAAGGCATGGTTCCTCAAGGCACTGAATAGGGCATCTTTCTTCTGCCTCAGAAATAGATATCTAGACATAGCACTGTCATCTTCTCCATGAGACCCAGACAGTGCCCAGGTCCATTGGGCATGGGTTTTCTTGCCTGGATACCCGTGAAAATGAAAAAAAAAAAACAATAGCAAACATACCCATGAAAATGCAAAAAAACACGATAGTAAACATATGCCAGTAGAAAACAGCATCATTTTTCTATGCTAACAGATAAGAAGGAAAATTAGGCTTAAGCTTTTAAAACAAATGTGAAATTAGAGTTATGAACAAGATTACTTGGAATAATGTTTTGTCTTAAACATTTGAGTATTAATTGCTGTATGAGCAGCAATTAGGTTCAGCACAGATGAATCTGAGGATACTCTGCAGAAATGTGCCTGGTGGCAGTACAGTACTGTTGCTGCTCACATTCTTTCTGCTAAAATATTCCCCTGACAACTGCAGCTTCATAGGAAGAGTGGTAGTGATGCAATACTGAAGAAAGGGAAACAGTAACTTACTGGTCTGAAAAAGAAAATGAACCTGGAATAGACAATTTTTGTGCTTGGTACCACAACTGGCTTCTGCCTCTGGTTCCGCTGTGTCATCTGGGGACACATAGCTGTTTGCCCACTCCCTTATTACAGATTTCAATAATGTGGGAATATCAAATCCAACTGAAATTTCTAGTCCATCTCATTGCCATTGAACTCTGCCATCACTCAGTTGCTTATAATGTTATGTTAAAGTGAAGGGATGCAGCGGTATTTTAGTAGGATGTAATTCTATTCTTTAGCTTTGTGAATTTTTCTGGACCACAGCAATGTGCTGCCATGGCAATCATCTGACAGGTTTGGAACTCAGTGTTTAATATTACTTCAAAACAAAACATTGTTCATATCCCAAAGAAATTCTACTGGGCCATGCCATGCTAAGTGCTCTGTGAAATATCGGGACGTGGTGCAGTGATGTAGGAAGTCTCTTACCAGTGGGCTTGCTGAAGTACTCGTCGTGGAAGTTACTACATGGATTCATGCAGCCATTGTGAATCATTCTTTATCCGTGTAAATGTTCGTGATACTCAAAGGTCAGGAATTATCTTCCCGATCTTGTTTAAAGTCCTGTTCTGTGACAGTTTTAGAGATGCTCAAAATAACCTTTTAAAGAAAACAGGTTAAAAACCTGGTAGTTTTCAATGTTTGCTTTCTCTTTCTATGAAGGAAAAATGTGCTTATAAAATACTTTCAAACTTTGCTAAACGTTCTTGTGCAGTTCTAGCTGTTTTCCATCCATTCTTTCACAAATTATGTTTGTTGTCTGTAGTGATCACCAAATTGTTTCCCACAAGGAATATATTGATGCACACAGCTCTGAGAACTAAAGATTACTCTTTATCTCAGTGCAAAAACTTGACTTTTATCAAATAAAACAACAAACACCACTAACATTTTCTCACAGCTATTACTCAGAAATGCCCAGTAAATGAGCATCCCAGGTAATGTATAAGATGTTTTTGATAAAGAAAAAAGAATAATCATCAAGGAATCTGCTGAAGTAGGTGGTACCAACAAAGGCTCTATCCTGCTCCCAAGATTTTAGAAAATGTTATTGAATGAATTCTCACTTGGGAGAAATAAACTTCATTATGTCTGTTAGGTGTTTGGCAGCCTCCACTATCCTAGTAGCTGCAAGTATGTTATAGTTTAAGAAAAAAATATACTTTCACTGGACAGCTTTCAAATTAATCTTAACTGCAAGGAAATTTGGCTTGTTGCATTTCTGCAATTCTTCACCCTTGAAAGGCAGCAATGAGAACATAATGAAATTCTCTTCAACTCTCTAATTAAAGATCTTGTGACCAAACAAGAGAGGGGTAGGAGTGGAAATACCCAACCCAGCTAGGTAATTGCTGATAATCACAAACCAGCTCTCGGTGCTTGAAAAACTGCAGGCTGAGGGCTTAATACCTGCGTGGCTGCCTGGGGCTGCCTGGGACCAGTTATCTCATCCGCATTCTGCAGCCTCGCATGAGGGTGAAGGGGAACCACCACCCTGCGTGCAGAAACATGGCCCTGCAGGGAGATAACAAGGTATCCGCCAGACAGAGAAAAGCCTTTGTACAAGAGCTGCGGGAGCGCAGGAAGGCTGGGACGTGCTGGTTTTGCCCAGTCCTTTGTTGACAGCCCAAAGCTATGGTTACAAAGGATCATGCTTGCAGAAATTTGCATGGCTGGGGGTCTCTGACAAACTGTAATGGTTTCCCAAGAAAGGTGAATGCGTTCTGCTATGTTTGTATCCATGTGCAGTGTTGCAATGTGCCAACTGGTTCTCCAGAATGGTGGGACAACATAGAGGATTATAGATATTTTTGTGCCTTCCAGCCAGCAGTGCTGCTATACTAGGTACCAGATAAAGAGTAGAACAGCAGTGTTCATGGTATATCATTGCAGTGAAAAAGCAAATAGGTGAGAATGTCGTAACGAACTCATTAGGAGAGCACCTCACTGAAGAAATGACTGGGGATCTTTGACTGACAAAAGTAATTTGTGGGTTTACCCAAATTGTTTAGATCTTCAGGCTGGGGACAGTGTAGTCAGCTAAGGTGGGAGTAACTTAGTAAGAGTTATTTACAGACATTCTGTAAATAAACACAGAAAATTACTCTATATTTATATCTTCTTTTTCATAAGCATTTTCCCATTCTCAAAAATTCTGTAGCAGTCATGTTAGGAGGAATGCCAGCTCTCCAGGACACTTCTTGCAGTGCCCTTGAATCTGTGAATCCTCAAGCAGAGCTGGTGAACAACACAGAGCTGAATGCCAAAAATATTCTAATTTTGCACATTTCATTAAGAAACTAGGAGAAGGTGCCATGGGTGAGTCCCTCAGGCCCTGCCAATGACATTCCTTGCATGGGAGGGACACATGTCCAGATGCTGCTGTTTTCACCAGCCAATTAACCTGAGCAGTTTTGGTCAGTCACCAGAGGGCAGACATCTGCAGTTCCCCTTTATTCTCCTTCCTTCTTCTCATTCTTTTGTATACCCTAGGCTCACCAGGACAGGTTAGTGACTTGTTAGCCAGATTATTTGAATTGAGAAGGTGACTCTTAATAAAGCCAGCAATAGCCCCAAATGTTTCTGATCATTTTTGGTGAACCTGTGGCATTAAATGAGATACTGTTGATTCTAGTGAGGGAAGGAAAAACATTGTCCGCTCTGGAGAGGTAGTGTAGCAGTGATAGGAAGGCAGATCTAATCTTCTATATAAATCAGTGTGGTTGTTAAGTAGATCCCTCTCACTATTTTAGTTTGTTAAATACCCTTTACTTGAGCTCAGAAACTTGGTGCTACAGAAAGCAAGAAATTACCAGAAGTAATAACAAGGGCTTGGGTTTTTTTAGTCATCTTTGTCGCACAATTAGCACTGAGTATTCTGTACATCTCAGGGACATTTCACTGACTCCTTTATCTGCAGAATACCTTTAAAGTTTAACAATGCAGAACTAATTTTGATGACTCAGTAGCACAAAAATTGTTATTTTAAGTGCCAAAAAGGTATTTTCCCTGTGGATTTTCTAGCACTGAGGCAACATTCTGAATGTTTTGACTGCTACTTTGTCTGACAATGTAAACAGACAGGAATAATTTAATGATTAACTCGTTATCCTTAATGCATGCCTTGATGTCTCATCTTGTTATTAACAGTTTGCCCGTGTTTTGAAATATATATAATATGAAGCAGAGCTAATTTTGCTCTGGAATGCTCTTTAATGCCATTCCACAACTTTTTCCACCCACTGGCTGAGCTGGGTCAGTGAAGACACTCTCTATTAACATTGCAGCAACTCGCTCCAGCATTTTCAGCTGTGTAAAATTAAACCTACTAATAAGAAACTGTTCATCAAAGAACTCAAGTATGTGCATAAGTCCGTCCTTATTCAGTCCAGTATTTAAACATATGCTTAACTTTAGTCCGCATTTGCAAATTTTGCTTAAAGCAGCCAGACTCTATTTTGCTGGTTGAGTCTTTGAAATACTTCCTGGCACCATATCCTGTTTCTGTCGTCTTTAATAGTTACCTGTCTATCATTGCCATTTCTATACACATTCCTCTTCTGAAAAGCCTTTTGCAGAAGACTGCAGCCCGATAGAAGATCTTGGAAAAATCACATTTGTCTTTGAACACGAGCACCTTCTTGTTTCCCAGACAAACTGGAATATCAAAAAAATAACAGAATGTTTTTGCCATCAGGGAGAATTTTTAATGCATTTTCACCCAAACTTTATGTCATTCTGTTCTGGGGTCTTTTTTCACATTTGTCACATTATGATGTGTGTGCTGCCTCTGAAGCACTGAGCTCATTTTAAATTACATTAATTCATCACATTAGCATCCAAACTGGTGACTGGATAGGCAGCACTAACAGAGTTACACTGTGGGTGACCCCATAAACCAGGAAAATCCTAAAAATCTATTTTCCCAGTCCTTGGAAAACATTTAAAGAGTGCATCTTCTGCTCCTTTTGCATGAATTGACCCACCTGAAAGCAATCAGTACATGAAAAATGGAAACTCCGGCATTACAACAAGCAGTAAAATAATCATAAAAGCCATAATAGGCAAAGTCCTAACATACATATCCATTTCCAGCAGATGGTGGCATTAGCAATTTCTGTCTGTGTTGCGTTATAATCCAGTGCAGAATTGCCCTGGTTCTCACTTTACGTGAGTTCAGACGGGTGAAATAAAAATGGTAGCACAGTTATTAACATATTTCCTCCAGAAGCCACTAATAAGAAGATGCTTCCCCTGTTATTTCCATTCTACACCAACTAACTTTGCAACTGCTACAGTAAGTCAGGCGAGTAAAATACAAAAGAAATGACCCAGTTTGAACTAATTCCTAACTGCTGGGCAATGGCCACAAAAAAAAATTTCAAAAGGTAGGAAGTTTAACACTGCTAAATAGTTAAGAACTTGCAAACATATTGTAATATCAGTAGCTGTTGTTAAAGCAGTGCCTGCTCCTATTTTGTGACGTTTCAGCTAAGTCCTTCTCTGATACTGTTAGGAATTCCACTTTACTGTGAATTCCTAATAACTCAGGTTGATAAAAATGTCTTCGTGCATCTACTAAACACCTTGATAGAGAAGATGAAGTG
The DNA here is from genome assembly GCA_013398155.1 of Pedionomus torquatus. NCBI lineage: Eukaryota > Metazoa > Chordata > Aves > Charadriiformes > Pedionomidae > Pedionomus > Pedionomus torquatus. The sequence goes on along the minus strand of VZRU01002631.1, from coordinate 365,750 downwards.
TTGTAGTTCCTTCCTGTGTGCAGATGATAGCACTGCACCATGGGGGTGGGATGTGGATCTGACAGGGGGAAGCCAGTCTGCCTAGGAAGCATGCAGAATTCATTATTTTTATTTTCTGTCGTCTACATTACAAAAAACTCAAGGTGAAAGAGAAAACTACACAAGCAGTAAGCACCACCCCCTCCATCCACAGGTAGCATTATCTGTAATTGAAATAAATGCATTAATATGAATATAAATATGCTTGCAAAGTTTTCCCAAACAGCCTTGATTGGAAAGTAGGAGTCTCATATTCCAAAAGCACTTTTTTGTGGCAAATATGGACATCTTCTGCAGAAACGTGAAATCACTAAAACTGTCTTAAGATGAAATGTGAAGTGTCGGCTATCCTTTGGCAAGAAACCCTCAGAGACCTGTTATCTTTTAAGGGACTTTAAAGTCACTTGAGCTTTGTGGGAACTTTAAAGGAATGTAAACTGTGCAGGAACTGTCGAAAACCACATTTGGTGCATCTTCTTCAGACACGCACTGTCTTCTCCAGCAACCAGGCTTGCGCCTATGAGTACACATGGTATCTCTACTGTCTCTCCTCATCCTTCTTGCCTGGCTCAGAAAGTCCCCTGCTCTGCTTCGGAGAGGCAGCTGGGGCAGGGGCTGGGTGCAAAGCCCCTTGCTGGGCCCAAAGGGCTGGGCAGAGGAGCAGAGGTGCTAGAGGTGACCCGGTGCCAGATTAACTCCGACTGAACCTCTCCTCTCTGCAGGTGGGAAGATGGTCTGTCACAGACAAAGCCTGATGAAAATGCATCTGGGGTAGCTGAGTGTTTGTACTGCATTAGTTTCTGGCACGGCCTCTACTGTATTTATTCTTCCGCCCACCTACCTTCCACAGAATAGGGATGTATGCAGTCACCGATCTTATCACTGCCACGCTTTGATCCAGCTGGGATGTTAGGGCCTTTGGGAATTCCCCACATTTGATAATTCCTGATAGTTACTTTTAAGAAAATACCAGCTGAAGGATGGGGAGGGATTCTTTAAATTCCAGAAGCTGAGTGAATGGTGGAATTTATCAGGCAGCCAAGCCAGATTTCCTTGGAAAGAACATATTTATTTTGAAGTGTCACATTTTCATTGTATTCAGCAAGCAATATCGCTTATGGCCGAAGAAACCCAGTTAAACAGGACATTACTAACATTTTTAATAAGCACAGGAGCCGGCCCTGATAAAAACATTATGAGACGTATCTAGACTCCGAATAGCTAAGGACCTGGTTTATACCAAGTAGTAATTCATTAGCCCTTTATGTTTAGCTTTCGAAATACCACCTCAAGAGAAACTTGACCCCAAGGAAATCTATTTCAGGAATGTGTGTGGCCCCTACCCCAGCAGGCTGTGACTGTCTTACCACCTTTACTGTATTTTTTTCACATCCTCCCTGTGAGGTGGAGCCCAGCCATTACTCCTACTTTACAAAGAGCAAATTGAAAAACACTCATGTGTCTTGCTCCCATTCATATCTAAATTGTGGCAGTAAAGTGACTTTCCCAAGGTCGAGGAGGAAGTCTGTGGCAGCGCACCTTATGAGACCGGGTAGCCAGTGCCCTTCGCTCCTGCCCAAACCCGGGGTTATTTTCTACTTGCAGGGTTCAGCTTCCCACACCCTGGTAGTAGCCAGGTTACAGGGCTGTCAGAAAGGGGGGGTGTGTTTATTTGTTTTTCTACAGGTAGCATCAGGAGAAAATATCCATCATCTCCCAAGACCAGAGGCATTCCTGAGTGAAAGTGTGGGCGGCTGCAATGTCACGCTGTGGCTCTGGGGAGGTTTTTGCTGTGGGTTGCGCCAAGGCTGTGTCCAGCTGGGCCCACAGCAGGTTTGGGCTTGCAGACGTGGAGTATCTTGCTGTAGCTTTGTCTGGAAAAAAAAAGGTGTGTGGGGGGGAAATCAGCTCTACAGCTGTTTGTAGATGCTGTGTTGATTTTGCTGGATAGACACTTAAATCCCAGATGAACTAATTCCGAAGATTTAAGACCGAGAGGTTCATTAGGAAATCTGTTCTGACTTTCCAAGAAACACAGGGCTCTCTGCCCTGTAATTCCTGGGTGAAGACTCTGGTGGCAGGGGTGGCTTTGGGTTTCTGTTCCCCTGCCTGCCTTCATGCTCCTGGCTGCACTGTGGACTTTCTTATATGCTGAAATGTGGGAACTGGGCATAAGAGTAGGAAAACTTGATTTGTTCTGATATAAACAATGTGCTAGTGGGAAATGAGATAATTGGAGGAATTCATTAAATACCACACACAAGAGAAAAAAAAAAGTATATTAAAAAAAAAAAAGGAAAGAAAAAAATACTGTGAATTTTAAAGTGCTCTTTTTCATGTCTTTCTTACCTTTGTTACTATAGGATAACATGTTCAGGAGCAGTTAGTGCTAGTGTAAAGGCTTCCCTTAGAGTTGGTGCTTTGTTTAGGAGACAACTACATTCAAGCTATTGAAAATATTTATTCCTTCATACACAGCAAATGAAAAATGGGTTAGAGACCCACTGGAGGGAAAGAAGAGTAAGTGGTGGTAAAGTGGGATGGAAGGATAGGTTTGCATACATTTTTTGGTGGTCACAGCCATACCAGAAGGCAATATTTGTAATATTTGCCTTTGGTACTTTGGTTATATTCACCAACAGCTCCTGCCCTCGCTTAGGAAATATATCTGAGAAACTCTTTCTTCCCACCAGGGAGCAAACACCCATGATCCCATTCATTAGCAAAAAGAAAACAGAATTGTTTCACTTTGTGTACGTTTATTCCCACGCAATTTAAGAATTACCTGTTTATAATTGCTTGAGAAATAGTTTACAAGCATCTGCATCAGGTGAAACATCTTTATTGTGGGACACTTGTGAGGAGACTTCATACACTGCTGATCACAGGCCCTGCCTTAAAACCCACTGGAGTCCATGGTTGGGATGAACCTTTCTCATGACTCCAACAGCCATTTGATCAGGGCCACTAGATGAAAATGTTAGGTGACACCCTGAAGTCTGCTCCTCCAAGGTGTGCTTTCTGCATATGTTGGGCCAGACACTCCCAGCCCCTCTTCATGTGTGGTGAATGCTCTGTGGGACACTCAAGAGCAGCTACACCCAGTGAGAAACATGTGACGTGGGGACAAGAGGTTGAACCTACGTACTCTACAAATGCTGCAGTCATGGAGTAGCCCTTCCAAATCTGAAAGTCTTTCTGCTTTTCAGCTGAACCACAAGACGTGGGGCATATTGGATTTCACCTCTGCCTTTTTCATAGAGCTGCAGTGGTGCTGTTGATGGCTTGCCTCCTCTCCCTTTGTCCTTGCAGGTGCTGCATCTGTGAGCAAGTTGGCAGTACCAGCTGCCCAAACAGGAGCTGGTGGCTCAGGCACCCACATTTTCAGAGCTTCATGTCCTTGCTCAAGCCTCTTGCCTGCTCCCAACCACTGGCAAATACCAGACCAAGCTCAGGTATAGCCAACAGGGCATTTTTTCACCAGTGTATTTTTGCTGCAGAGCACTGGTCCTGCTGCAGCTGGAATCAAGGAGGGGTGGAGAATCTCATTTCCAGGATGAAGGCCCAGGTGCAAGAGAGAGCATGAGCATTGCATGATTTTTCTTTGGCTTGGAGACAAGCAGAGCTTTGAGCATATTCACTATAAATCTGAGGCACTGTCCAAATCTAGGTGTGCCACTCACCAGGAGTAAATCACTGAAGATCTGCTGCTAAGGATAACACTCATGTCAAACACACCAGCATTTTTTTGCAAATACTGCAAACATTACTGCAAAAATTTTCCCAACTAGATCTACTCATGCTAGAAAACTGTCTGATGTCCCAAGGACCTACTAATTTGGCATCCAGAGCTTCTAGCCCAGTATCTCTCATGCCAGGACTTTTATATTATCAGTTCCATTCATTCCTACCGAAGGCTGATGGGGTGCGATAAAGCAGATGGCCAAAGTCACATACAAAGGCCATGCAGAACAATTAATGACAAGCCGACAGCCCCACAAAGGGCCTGGGCCTGGGATAATGCTGGCTCTGGAGGGTTGCTGACAATAACATAAAGCTGCACCCCTCACAATGGGGAGATAAGATACAGTACTGTAATAGGAAAGCAATCATCACAAAATGCCATCAATTATATAAAAGCTGCGACAGTGGGGGACTGATTAAATATGGCCCTTGACATACCTTCACTGTGCTTTTTGTGTGGCTTCTCATAACAAGTCTGGTTGGGCACTGGAGTGGCTGAGGTTCCCTTACCCCAGTCCTGTCATCAGTTTTTGGCTCATGAAATTACACCAAATAATATGCTTATTCAGGTTTTTATATCTGTGCACCTATTTTATTACCTTTTATAATGCACACAGGGTCAGATCAGCTTGCACCAGAACAAAGCTAATTACACCTTTCATTACCTAAATATAGCATAATGACAGAGTGTCATTCAAGTGTGGCATTGAGCTGAGAAACCTCATGGCAGGCCAGGACAATGACAGAGGTTATTCAGCTCAACCTGAATTGCTGCTGGTGCAGGGAGAGTGGGGCAGGGTTAATAGTCAGGTCACTACATAAATTACAGTATCAAATTGAAATGGTGAACTGCTAACACTGGTCTCATCAGCAACTGTATCTTCCACAGTCAGAAACCTCCAGAGCTAGCATTAACCTCTTAGGTTCCTCTTGCCATACGTATTTATGACTATAATATATATACATAATTGTAAGACCTGAGAATGAAATGTCCCATTTATATGCTCTATAAGAGGTGCAGTAGTGCCAAACCATTCACATTTTAGGTGGTATATGAATGTTGTGTCAGGGAGGCAGGATGGTTGGTAGCCATTTCTAGGATTAGCTCCCAGTCTATTATGGCATTCTTGAAATTTAATTAAAGGCTCATACCTCTGATGTTTACCACTGCAGTAAACAAGCAAGTCAGTGGACAAAGATTTGAGGGGCTGAGCACACAAATGAAGGTGATGGTGTGGTCTCTATCTCTGGCCAGGATGGCTTGCCCCCCACAGCCAATAGTAGCCACAGCCTCTGCAATCAGACTCCAGATCAGCTGCTGTTGAAATCCCTACTGCCAGATGAATTTTGTCCCCAGTGATGTGACAGTTTTTCTCCAACTTCGGAAGCCACCTCCTTTATATCTCCACTATCCCTTAATATCTCATGCAAACGGAGAAGGTGATTTGCTTTTAACTTATTTCTTTATACATATTTTAGTAAGAGGCTTCCCTAGTTTTTAATAAAGTGATTGTGAGAGCAAAGGCTGGCAAAAATCATGTACATAAAAATTATTATCAGAAACTATTTCATTTCTGCCGAAGCAAGCAAATCACAGAAAGTTTCTGCTTTCCTTGGAGTGTTTCTGTTTTTCATCAAAACCAGAAAATGAGACATTTTAATTTACTTTTTTTTTTTTTTCAGGAGTTGAAGAGTATTCATTCCAGTTTCTTAGGTTCTTGTTGTGGTTAATTTTTTTTTTCTTTATCTTTTTGGCTGAAGGAAAAATATTTCTATTGCAAGTCATCCTTTCCCTCCCTACTTTCTCCCTGAAAGGTGAAAGGCATAGCTGGGCTGTAATTCCACCATAGCAGTACTGGCTACATGAATAACTGTTTGGGCCACAAACCTACAATGGGAGATTGTCTTATGCCTTGGATGCATTTCCAGCCACCATGAAGAGAGACATGATGTCCAGCATTTTGAGAGCTCAGGCTGATATTGATTTTATTTCTGAGTACAGTAAGAATGAAGTTTTTTGAGGGACTGTTTTTTTATAGATTTGTTAGTTTGTAGTTGTATCATTAGTGTTGAAGTCATCTGTTCCCTGTTCCCTGTTAGTTAATGTACTAACATTTCACTCTACTAGGAGGTTTTTTGGGGGTGGGTGGGAAGGGTGGAGTACCTAAGTCAAAAGGGAATCTGAAATGCTAAAACAGATAGATGCTCTGCTTCCACCTCCTCCCTTTGCAAAGGTGCTTGAAGAGTTCCAAATACAGAATGAACTCTTTTGAAATATCTTTTCTTTGGTGCTCAATGGTCCAGAATTACCTTCAAAAAGCTGGAAGATAAAGTTTTCAGTGACCACAGGACTAAGAAATACATGACAATTATTAATATCAACGTTATGCCTACCTTTAGTGTCCATCAGAATAGTCTCATGGCCACTGTTTACAATCAGATTTTGCTTCTCATGTATACTACATCTTCTTAGTTTTCCTTGACAATTACTTGTTCTTGTTGCTGTCTGAATTCCTCCATAATTACTCAAATTGCCCTGTCGCTAAAGGCTGGACATAAAGCAGAACTGAGGTAGCACCAGAATCATAGTTGAAAGTAAATGAAAAGTATTTTGCAGAAAACTGAAATCCAATGTTCAAGGGAGCTCAGTGTTTTGAACAAGGTGGCAGGGGAAGTGTTTAATGGGATAAAAATTGAACTTGGTTTTCCAGAGCTGTGGATCAGCACCGCAACAGCTGCTCATGACTGCAGGAGATGCCAGGGCTTTATCTCTGACTTGATCCAGCTCAAAGTATTGAACAAATCTGTCTGCTGCCTCCTAAGTTCACATCTGGATACAGCTCTTCCCTGTCCATAGCACTGGGGCCTCCACCCTCCCCAAGCTGTTTGTTAGGCCCTGGGGAGTATCCAGCTTTAGAAAAGTAGGTGTTTATCTCCTTTGTTGACTGCTCTATAAAAACCAGTGTTGTTTCTCATCCATCCACCTCTTTGCTTCTTGAGTGCAGCAAAGAAAACCCTTATACAGATACTTACATGTGAACTTTGAAATAGCTTCAGAGACCTCCTTGAATTATTAACTGTCAGACTAGATATTTGGGCATGTTTTTTCTGGTATAACAAACTGAGAGGGTGCTGCTGCACCTCCATGAAACTCAGCAAGGTCAAGGCCCATGTGCCCATGAGTGGAGCAGGTACTCTCCAGCTAGGCTCCCTGGTCTGGGTGCTGCTCTGCTCAGTTCCCCTCTAGCCCCTGGCAAAGGCAGCACCGAGAGACCCTCTAGCCCTCGCCCTTTCCTGCTCCAGGAGCCACTTATTCCCCCATCCCCATTTCAAACCATGGCTGACGTTGTAGTTGCCCTTGTGAAAGCCTGGCTGGATCAGGAGACACTGGTGGGTTTGTCAGGTTTTCACACTCACCCTCTAAGCTTTAAATCAGCAAGAGAAATCCCAGCAGTTCTGAAAACACACGTGCGTTCTTTTTCCCCCCCTTCCTTGGTCTGCAAAAGCCTCCTAGCCTCCTTTTTTCATTTCCCTTTCTGCTTTCGCCTTTATCTCTCCCCACTGTTGTAGTTACATCCTCTGATGATAGCGGGAATGACCCCATAGGATGACCCCAGAAGATTATTACATTAGCTGTAAATTTTGAACCTGGGCCAGCCAATACAGTAGGGAATGCAACTCCCATTCTTTAAGTGCAGGAGGATTAACGCACGGGAACGTAAGTACATTAAACCACTCTACAGACACCAGTGACCATTCCTTTCTCTGCATATCTTTGTATTTCTGCCTTTAAGACCAGTTGGGGAATAGAGCTTTGCTATTTCTGTTGAGGTGGTGAAGGGGAAGAAAAAGACAGCATTCATGACAGTTGGGGCAGAACTGCATTAAATAAAGCCTCCATCTTTCATTCTTAAGCTCAGCTCCAGGTCCTTGATGAAGACAGATTTTTCAATTAGACAGGCAATGTTTGTTCTAATATTTTATATATGAACTGCTCAGCTGACATCTTACCCAGATTTATGAAGGAAATCGAATACAAATGGGAGTTTTAATATAAATTTATTATTCAAATTTATCACATATTTCCGCAAATAAAAATTATGGTTGCCTCAAAGAGCGCATTTAAAAAAAAAAAAAGAAAAGAAGAAATTGATAAAGTTTCTTTCCACCCAGTGAATAACAATATTGTAAGTTAAGAAAGATCTGTCATAATATAAATTATAACACACATGGAATACATTTCCCATTGAAGACAATATTTCTTTCTTATACAAATGTTGCACTCCTTCATTGAACTGAAAGGAAGTTCAGGAAGGTTGGCAAAACAAAGTAGCCCATTTTTAACACTATACAGAACAAAGTGCATTCTGCTGCCAATTACCCTTAACTGAAAATGACTGCAGCTTCTGGGAGACACAGCCAAGGGTCATGGGTGGTATAACTGCTCCCCAAAGGAAAAGAAATGTCAAACGACATTCACACTTCAGCTATTTAAAGAAAAGGATGAAGAGAATTTCAGGAAATAAAAGGCCCAGCAACACCCATTTTTAGCCATGGGGAAATTACTACAATTAATGCTAGGTCATTTATAGCGCGTTTCCATACCTTTGCAGAAGGTGTACCTAATCTAGGAAGGGATTAATACAGCAGGATTTTTCATCTCCAGTTAGACTGAGAAATGCTAACCTGGAAGATTTATATATTCTGTTTTCTCTAAACCAAAACATTTTAGCTTCCTTATTCAGTTGTGGCATTGCCATGGTTTAGCTGCATTTTCAGTTGTCTATATTTTATGTAAGATTTTCCTGTTTTCCAGCTTTTTTTTTTTGACTGGAAAAGTGAATGAGATATGAAAGGTGATCAAAAACAAGTCAAAATGCTTCCAATGTCTCTGCATTTTCCAGTGGGGAAAAAAGAAGGAAGTGGGAAGAGCATAAAAGATCCTAGTCATAATGTAAAAAACATTTGTGAGTTCAGTGTTTAAAAAATGGAAAGAAAATGCAAAATCTCAAAGCATGATTTTTGACAGTTGATGTGTTCCATTGGGTTTCTGTTTTTCACTAAATTCTGTTCTAATCCACATATACACGTGTACTTATAAGCCATTACATCTGATACATAGGTATTTCCATGAGAAAGTTCAGCCAGCTCTGCCCATACTCTGAAACATTGCTTAGTGTCCCAATAAACTGAACACCAAGCATACACACACAAAGACAAAAGGTCATATGTTAATGGGTGTTTACTTGTGTAAAAATCAATGGTAGAGACTGGTGGGGCATTCGAAGCATTGGGGTAGATAACCCTGCATGATTTCAATGGGATATAGCATCTCTGCAGGAGGGAGAGAATGTGCCTCATCTGAATTTATCCACCTACAGAGACTGGTCTTGGAGCCACTCGGAAAGTAGTCACCCTGCTGTAGAGAAACTGGCACTAATTCAGCACAACCTAAAATCAGTCAAATGAAACAGCCCCTAAAAAAAGCCTTCTCTTGTTGGCCATGAAGGCATGTTGGAAGGTGAAACAGAGGTGCAGAGGTCTGCATTGCGTGAGGTGCCTCCCACCTGATTTTCCTATCTATACTTAGCTGTATCAGCAGGCACGTCAATGAATTAACAGGCCCAAAGTTTCTGTCCCAAAGAACACAGATTTTAGGTCAAGGCGAGTGTTTTCTCTTTGTTGTTTTAGATTCGTGCCCTTTGGTACCACTACAGGGGAAAAGCCCATGTGAGGTCCCTGAGCTGCATGTTTGGGTATTCCCTGCTCAGTGCTGCTAAGCCTGAATGACATTTTTCCTGGCTGTAGAGAGGATGTTTTCAGAAGGCACTTAAGTCCAGATCCTTCAAGGGACTGAATCTTTGAGCTTTTTATGCCCAGCACCACTTCATTTCAGGATTTAAATCTCCTGATTTAATCAGAGGAAACACCCAAAGCTCTTTGCTAATCTGGGTGCTAACTCCTACTGACAGCAACAAAAGCTTTGTTTGAGAAGCTTTTGAAAATCATATTTACTTTCAATTTACAATTATAGTTGGTCAAACACCTTTAAAAACACCATCTAGACAGCACAGTGCTGAGCGCTGCCTAAATGCCTATGAAATCCTGGAGCGTGTGCTTAAATTAAATTTAAAGGTAAATGTAAATTTAAATTTACATTTAAAGTAATGTCTACTGACTGTGTTACATTTTATCATTTATTTTTTTTTTTTTATACAGGAACCACTTTTAATATCAGCCTTGCCCGTAAATCAGAGGAAGCTATTGCTAAATCAATACACTGAGATCTCAACATAGGAACAGTGGCAAGAGGATTATAGATCTCCAAGCTGTTTGCTTTCACTCTGAGAGGTGCTGTAAGGCAAGGCAGGTAAATAGAAAAAGAAGAAAAAAAAAAAAACAACAGGAAATTTGACATATATGTTGCAGAGTCTTTTACATGTCTGTTTGTTTCTGCTTATGTCGTTGCATGGCCTCAAGGTTAAATGCTTGGCTGAGAAAGTTGAGGGCCTATGTTAAGCTCAGATGGAGGATTTAGAGAGCTCCCCATGGAGAGTTCCATGGAGGAGAATACCCTGCGAAGGAGGAGAGCAAGGGAAGGTGTGTGTTTCTTTCTCCTCTTGCACCCTCTACCCGCCTTGACAGAGATGGAGCGGTAGTGTGGCACCAAGTGCAGCATCACGGTGCCAGGAGATGAAGTAAAAGAGATTTGTAACACAGCACCCAGGGCACCCAGCCAGCAGGTAAGATTCTTGGCTTCTCATCCCAACTTCCAAGATTATTTCATTTGGGTTTTGTTTTGTTTTGATTTATCCCAAGACTGTTTATTGTAAAATACATAAACAGTCCTGGGAGAGCTCCCCACACACAGCTAAGAGCTCTGACCATGGGACAGTTGTGCAAAAGGCAGGGCATTTCCACCCATGCCTGACTGTGCTTTGGAAAAACTGAGCCATAAACATTGACCCGTCCAAGAGGGCTCTGGGTCTGAAGTGGATGGAGGCAACCCCCTGGCTGCTCTGAATCAGGCACCTTCAGCACAGCAGTGGGGTGACAGTTCATACACATCTCTGTGCTCGTCACTTTCCATGGACCAATGCCACAAACTTCCTGAGGCTGGAAGGACCTGTGGAGACCGTGATATTCACCCCCTCACTCTGGGCAAGGACAGTTTGAGCTGGTTTCACAGGGCCATGTCCAGTCAGGGTTTGACTACCTGCGTGGATGGAGACTGTACAACCTGCCTGGGCAACTTGTTCCAGGGTCAAGTCACCCTCTGTATTCCTCCCAGGTCACCTGTCCCTACTTTCCTCTCATGTATGCTTGCTTTTCATGTCTCAGTTTTGTCAAGAACTTCCTGTTTATCCATGTAGGCTCCTGCTGCTTTTGCTTGCTTTTCTGCTTGGTGGAATGAGCCATTCCTGAGCATGGAGAAGGTTAACCCTGGAAATCAAACAGCTTTCCTGGGCTTCTTTCCATCTGGGGTCCAAACCTGTTGTCCTGCTGCTCCCACACCCAACAGCAGGCAGTTGTGTGCCCTCCAGCAGTATATGTTGCCTTACCTTCAAGGGTTACCACAAAAACATCACTGCTGGGAGAACGAGGTGATTATACCTTTTGACTAACTTCAATTCAAAAGAAGTCAATGCTGTCATAGTGCTTTTTAGTCTCAGGAAGGATTTACTCCTAAAATACATGAAAATTAGGAGCCCACCTATCTTTGGGCCCACCAGTCTTGAGTTTGTTTCATTGGGCTGATGCCTATGTGCTTCAGATAACTATTTGTCGTCCAAACAAACTTAATGTTTTCCTGTTTTACATTTACCAGGCAAGACTGAGGTCATGCCACAGGAGCTTCCCTGCACCCATCTCCCTGCAGGGCAGGAGTTGTTCACTGTGCTGTTTTGACTGCTGGCGAAGCCCCAGGTCTTGGAGAGCTATATTTTCCTAGTGCTGGATAAATGGTCGTCAAAGTTGTGTGACATTATATGTTTTGCCAGGCTGCTCATCTGCATGATTTCTTCAATGTCCATAAAATTCATTATCATTGTCGCTCTGGCTAATTATCTCATAAATGTTCCAGCATAGTTAATAAATTACGCTGGCCTTAAAGGGCTTATCTGGTTGGTGTAATAAGTAGGTCTATGCACTTCCATTTTTTTCTATTATAATAGTCAGACTATTATTTATATGACTGTGCCTGAACTGTGCCTGAACTGTGAAAGAAGCACTACACTATTAATAAAGAGTATTTTACTGTGCAAATACTTCAAACGTAGTTCAGAGCATGCTAGCATCTGCCTAAACCGTCTAATTTTGCTTGCTCTCTGCTCCAAATAAGGAGAGGGTGGGCTGACAAAGTATATCCAGAAACAGTAATATATAGTGATCTACTGTAAAGACAGACAATGTTAGAAGTTCTGAGGATATTTTATACTTTGAGAGGTTAGTGGGTGGACAGCAGTATGTTACAAGATTTCTGGAGCTAATTAGGAGATGCTAAATTTTGTTGTGGAGCTATACTATGTCTGTTTTAACTTACACGTATTTGTCCCTGTCCTCTGGATTGTTCTGTAAGTAATTTGAGAGGAAAACAAGTTTTATTTCTGAAAATACAAAGTTAAAAAGTCATCAATATTTTTTTGTTAGTAAATTGTTCTAAATTTAACATTTATTAAGTAGCTAAAAGTATCAACTCTGATCAAATATGGAACACCGTTTCCAGCATTTCAAAGAGAGTTTTTTGAGACATCCAAGGGGCACTCCCAAGCCCCAGTCCACACATGTACCTAGGAAAGCACACAGCAAAGGATGCAGGTCTCTTGTGATGCCCTGGCTCATTTACCGCTCTTTCTAGAAACGTCTGCACTCACTACGAAAAAGGCCACCCGTGCACTCACCCACACTCCACAGGTGCAGGGCACTCACCTACACATTAAAGAGGGCTTAAAAAAAAGCCATAGCAACCAGTGATATTACTGTGCCTTTAGGACAAATGTCTGGGGTTTAACACAGCTGAACAAATGCAGCTAACTTGGCTTGATATTCATTCAGCAGCTGATCTCAGGGTAGCTGAGAAATCACCAGCTAAGGCATATGCATAGTTAACTTCAACAGGTAGCATAGTTTAAGCCAATTTACTAACTTGTGATGGTGGGTAGGTAGATGGGGAACTTTGTGAGTTTGTGCTACTGATAAGATCTCCTGCAACAGCAACCATTTTTTTTTTTTCTGCAGAGGGACTGAAGACTTGTCCTGCTACCAAAACCAGAGCAGGTACTGATATTCAAGGTACTGTGCTGCAGTAGAGGTGTCACAAGTGAGGTGTGATACTGATACTATGTCTATTGCTGGGGGATGAAGGGGAGGAGGTACAACTTCAGTATATGCAAACCTCTGTCTTAGAATAGGTGGTACTTTAGTGACAAATTAATTGCATGAAGAGTTTTTTGTCTGACTGCAGTGATGTCTTTACTAAGAACTTTGGCTCAGCAGCTGCAAGGAGCTCGAGGGCAGTCTGGCACACATGGAGTCTGCTCTGGAGCATGGCCCACAGTAATTGGCTGTAGGTTTTTAAGTAGCATTTTGCAACTGAGAGGCTTATGTAGATAAACAAGGGGGTTAGAGTTAGAGTTGAAAGGGACCTTAAAGATCATCCAGTTCTAACTCCCCTGCTGTGCGCAGGGACACCTCCCACTAGACCAGGTTGTTCAAAGCCCCATCCAGCCTGGCCATGAACACTTCCAGGGATGGGGCATCCATAACTTCTCTGGGCAACCTGTTCCTCCTTCATCACCCTTGCAGTTAAGAATGTCTTTCTAGTATCTGAACTAAATCTCCACTCTTCCAATTTAAAGCTGTTACCTCTTGTCCTATTGCTACACTTCCTGACAAAGAGTCTCTCTTCAGAGGAATAATACAGGGTGATGAATTTTATGTGGACACGTGTCTGAGCTTTGAGTTATTTTCCTATCCAGAAAAAGCTTGATTTCTGTGGTGAAGACAATATAAGACAACTTAGGAGGGCTCGAGTTTGCTCTTATTCCCACCAACAATTCCTTCTTTGATGTCAAACAAATAGTATTCTATTCTATCTTTTATTTCTCTATTGTTAAAATGACAACAGAGATGCTTCACCCTCCTGCTTGTCTCTTGTAAGTGGTGAGGTCTTAAAATTAGTTTTTGCCTAGTGTTTACAGCAGTTCACTCAGACAAGGCTGGGGGATTTAGTTGACTGTTCACTAGACGCAAATAACAGCAAGCCTATTCACTGCCTGCTGGGAATTACTGTTCTCTGTTTAACTTCATTTTTTAAAGGCTGAAAAAACAGTGTAATTTGTAGGAATATTCATGCTGGGTTTTGTTTTGCTCTGAAAAAAAACCCCTACAAATAAACAAAACTAAACAACAAGAACACCTCAGAAAAAAATCTAAGCCATTTTGAAAACAGCCCAACTCTTGCTTTCTGAAGTGCTTCCTCTCCCTCATCCTGGTAAATGCACTCTTGGCTAAACAAGAGTGGAAAACATGAGACTGAAGGGCAATGTGTTCCACAAAGGAAAAGCAGAAGCATCATGGAAAGTTTGGGGGTTGTCTGTTGTGTTTTTGTTTTTTTAAATTGACACTCCAAAATGTGCATATCCTGTTTTGTGCATTTGTTGTTTTGCAACTACAAGCACCATCTCTGCACCCAGGATGACTTGCAGTTGCACAAAGCTTGAGTTGTGATATGCCTAGACCAGACCAAAAGCTTTAGGAGAGGCTGTGTTCAGCTGTGACCCCTGTGTTACCACTTAGCTGTTTACTTTTATCGTTGTGTTAGGACAGCATTGATGCATGCAGTTTGAGACTTGTTGGGTTTTTTGTAGGTTTGTTGTTTTTTTTTTTTTCGTTGTTTTGGTGCAGGAAGCTAAGGAAAAAAAAACAAACCCACCTGACTAACATGCATAGCTCTGCTAACATGGGGCACTGAGGAGAAGCCACATCTGGCTTGCTCAGACTGGGGTGGAAGAAGCTGTTATGTGTTTCTTGATGTCGATTTTCCTGAGTCTGAGTACTAAGCTGTTACCAGTGCAATTCAACGGCCTTCTTTGCTCAAACAGCTAACTTTAGTTCTGTGCCGCACAAGGTTGTTCCTGAACAGTGAAATTATTTTAGCACACTGGAATGTGTTTTCTGGTCCTATATGTTAGCATTCCAGTGTCTCCTGCCTTGCAAGATAAACTCTGATTCTGCATGTTCTTGCCTGTGTGTGTGTGTTGGACTAAGATGTTTATATGTTAAGCTGGTCTTAGGAGTTGTTGATTATAAACATACAGAACTTTTTTGACTTCAGGCCTCAACACTACAAAAGAAGCCAGGTTTGGAGAAAAATCATTTGAGCGAGGTAAATTCACCAAGGCAGATTTTACAGGTGGGGCTTTTAATTATTTGTAAACAAAAACAAGCAGTGTATGTCTGTTCAAGTATGCATCAAGTAGCAAAGATTCATCTGTGGTTGCACAGTTGGTGATATTTAAATAACTGTGCCTTTTGGTAACTAGAAAGAATTTACTTTTTTTGAAGCAAACAAAGTCTGAATTCTTCAATGAAGGACCAGGTCATGGCTCATTCAAGGTTTGCTCTTCTCTTGGCTGAGAAATTGGTTGGTGTTAATTTTTCATGTTTAGGAACAAGGAAGACTTACTGGGAGATATTTTCAGTATTCTCCATCCCTGTGATGTGAACAATAAAATTTATGGTTTGCAATTTAGATGCTGGATTATGTCTGTTCCCTAGCAATTCTATTAATGTTAGAGCTGCACTAAACATTAGCCTTTTCACTTCAAGTATTCAGACATGATCATAATGACGTAAGTATGTATTCTCCATATGACATAGCTCCTAAACTGGCTTGGCTGGGAGCAAAAAATAATTTTGCAAACATGAGAGAAGTTGCACTCTAGACTTAGCTTTCTCCTGCATCTTACGAACTAACCCAAACTCTGTATTTTCCATCTATGCTGCTATCCAGTGGAGCTGTTAGCAACTTTTCCCAGAGAACAACTGTCACCTAAACCAAGTCTTGAGCAGATGTTTCCCAGCAGTAAATATAGCTGTGACTTTCGAAGTCTTCATAGGAAGTATTTTAGCTTTCAATGAATGGCAAAACAGCTTGTTAAAACTATATGTTCCAATTGCCACACTATAATAGTTCTTGTTCACTTCAGCAGGAGATGGATAGAGCCTGTGTTTTATGTCAGAGGATTATGAACTGACCTTAGCACTTTCCCAGTCCTTGGATTCATGCAAAGACAGTACCATAGGATTGTTCTGTAACAGTGTGGATAGATTAATTGCCTCAGTTTCATTTTATTTTATTATTCCCTTCAATCTCTCTTTGTTCTAAGGATCTCTTCTATCTATTCTTCTTAGATGCCATTGTGCTGTCAAAAGGGGCTTCTCACAGGACAATGAGTCATCAAGCCCTTGTATGATTAAGTACTTTTGTTTTCAAAATCCTTGAACAGCGCCCCTGCCCCCCACTAAGCAGAGAAATCCAGTCCCTAATAAGACAGGACTTGCTCTAGATTATCAGATTTCTCTTTCAGCTTTGGTTTGGGTGACACATTTACAGAGAGTCCTCCAACCTGCTCACCTCCCCTGGGCTTGCCAGTATGTTGCAAGCCGGCTAGGCAATGTATTGCTGCTCTGAAGAGGTCACTGATCCCTGACAAGTGGCTCCAAACAGACCTGGGAGGCTGGAATGGGATCCAGTACTGGGTTGTTGCTGTAACATCCAAAAATGTAATGGGTGAAATCCCAGACCTGCCTGAAGTCAATGGGAATTTTGCCACCGACTTCAGCAGAGCCAGGATATCACCCAATATATTTTCCAGCCTCCTGCTGCACAAGCGTGCAAGGTCAGACTCATCATGGTCACACTATGCCATGGTCTGGAAGGCATTTACTGAGTCTAGTGGAATTGCTCCTTGTTTTCAGTAATGAATTTCAGCGGGTAACCTTGCCTGTGTTTTCATGGGTAGGAACCAGCTCTTGGCTGATCAGTGTGGCTCCCACTGCACACATGGAGGATGGATTTGGAGGCTGTGGAGGTGTTTACTTCTTGCAGAAAGCTTACCCCAGTGGAGATTTTTCTGGGGGTCTTAGTTCTTAACAACTTATTTTGGAGCTTGCTACATGCAGAGAAGAATTTGGACTTTATGACCAACTCTTGCAGGCTATGTACATGTGTTACTGCCCTCACACAACTCCTCCTCCTCCTTCCTCCCCCCCCCTTTTTCTTTTTCCCTGTAGATAGGCTTTGATCTGAAAAACTTGGATGCTGGAATTAGGATGCAGCTGTAAGTGAAGCATCTGGCTTGGGAGGAGGTACTGATCCTGCCTGCTCCATGAGCAGCCATTAGCACTTGCCTTGCCTCTTGGAGATGTTCACAATGGCCCATGCGTAGGGTCATGGTCTAGATCTCTGTTGATTTCTTTAGTGATCTTGAAAATTCAGTTTAAAAAATTGTTACTTTGACCAAGACATTAGAATCAAACTAAACCAACAAAAACAGGAAAGTTCACTCTGAATTTCTGGGATGAGAGCCAGTTCTCAGCTACATGTTGTAACTGTATTATTTATGTCCTTATTTATTGACTACATTGGCACCTAGAGTTCCCCATCTCTGCCTGAGGCCCTGTTGCAATACATGTGAGAAGCATAATAACAGCAAGTCCCTTGCTATGAAGACCATACAAGACACAACAAACACACAAAACCCATCCTAATATAAATCCTATTTTATAGAACAGGAATTTAAGGCTTCTCTTATGCAAGGTTGCATGCAGAGCAGAGGGAACCCAAGGTCTTCCTGCACCTCAGGTAGGTGCTTTAGATACAGCTGCAATAATACTCTCCCTTCTCTCTTCTCTTTTAATGGATAAATCTCTTTTCAGTTTTTGCCCTGTATCCCGCTCTTCATTGTCAGAAGCGGTGCCACCTCTGGCCCCGTGGCTGGGAGGATTAAGGGAAGGGCAATGTCCCATTCTGCATTTCCCTTGCTTCAGTGGTGGAAGGGAAAATGTTATCATCATACCAAAATAGATTCTGGAGTTGATACTACAGTTGATACTACCTTATTTCAGGCAGACTTCAAATATACTGAAGGGAAAAAGAGGAGAGGGAAAAAAAAAAAAAAAAAAAAAAAAAGGTGGACACTAGCTATTGTGGATTGCAGTTTGGAATCATATTTCCTATTCCTCAGGTACCTGTCATTTCTCCCCACCCCCCATCCCAAGACTTTCAGTCCCTTTCAGCTCAGACTAGTAAGGTATGAACTTGGGTTTCCTCTAACAGTGAAACACAATACTAAATTATGAAGCTTCTTGAAAGGCTTGTAAGGGAACTGCACAAACATCTGGTTGACATTTAATCTAGAAATGTCAGGCCTCAATATTTCCAATCCAGGCTGACAGTTCCTTGGGTTGAACACCATAACATACTTATTGAGAAAACAAAGGGAAAAGGTAGATCAGAGACCAAATATTAAACTGGAAAAAGGTTGTTTGGGGTTTTTTTCCTAAAAAAAACCCCCACCAAACAAACAAACAAAAAAACCCCAAACCACCAAAGTGAGTGTAAACTATATCTGTAGAAAACCTTGTATGTTCAGCATACCATTAAAGGAAGGCAGTTTGCTATGAGGAAAGCTCGACTTGGGCTTTTTGCTAAGGTGAAGATGACCTCCAGTAATCCTTTTATCACTGGAATAAGTCAAACCTTAAAGCAGATGGTCAAACCAGATGCTTTGTCTAAGTAGGCAGCAGAAGGTCCCCAAATCCTATCTGCTGCACTTGGACTCTAGGCATCATGGCATGCTCGTGTGTCATGAGGTATCTTGCTTGTTGCCTGGACTACACTTGAGTTTTCTGTTTCGCAAAAGATTTATTGAGGGAGGTGTGGAGCCTGTGTTGCTCTGGCTCCAAGGATTGTCTAAATCCAGCCTGATAGTACTTTCTGTCTTCCTAAATTCCAGTGCCTGGTGCTTCCTATCAGCTGTCTGTGGGCATCTTGAGGTGCATGGCCTATACAGGCCACTTTGCTCAACATTTTTGGTGGGACTGAAGAGACCTAGTTCCTCACATCCTGGAAAGCCCCTATCTTAAATACATATTTAAATTCCAGTCAACTAAGTGAAAATTAAATATAAGCCTAGAAAATGCACTGCTTGCTTGCTTTTGAGACCTGGTATGGGCTGAGGATGTCAGGTGTCAGGTCTGACTTGAAAAGTTCAGCAAGAGTTTCTCAGCCTTAGAAAAAAACAGAAGTTTTCTTTTCATAAAAAGTAAAATAAAAGAAACAAACCTTTCCTAGGAAAAGGAAAGGGGTTTTAGTGGAGGTAATTTTCTTTTGAAAGAATATTTAATATTATCTACCCTTTTGAGCACATTCTTCTAGTTTTTGCTTTCTGTATACTCCTCAGTGTCTTTAATTCCTTCTGATCTACTTCATCTTCAGGAAAAAGTGAGCAGATGTTCACATGTTTTTCCAGATGAGGTTCCACCATCTGCCTGTGACATAACCAGATTTGTGTTACTTTACTCTCTGACCTCACATTCTCTTAGCTTTTTTTGTCCCTGCTGCCACAGGCAGAGATGCTTCTTGTGCTGCAGGCAGGGATGCCTCAATCAATGTGCTGACCTGATTTTGATTCTTCATTACATAAGTCAGTCTCCCCAGTGTGTTGTATCTAGCAACAACCAGCAACAGATTTTCTCTTCCACTGTCCATTCACCTTCCTTTAGAAACTCTTCCTACTTAATGGTGTGCCCTAGTCCTGGGTGGACTAAATATTTGCACGTGTAGTTTTCTCTGCCCCTGCCAATGAGGCATGTTTCAAACAACATCCCAGTGTTTAATGTTGTTTTACATATATCCAGTCATGGTAAAAACAGCAGACAGGCTGATTTTTTGAAGTAGAGATTCAGAACCTGATATGGTTTTTATTGGAATTGGTGATCGAGTTCCCACTTCAGCAAAACTCATGACTTGCACATGATTTGCAGCATTTCATTTGCACCAGAGAATGCACAGGGTTAAAACAAAGATCATTAGAAAATATACCCAAAAGGCCAAGACCTGTTTAAATACACATTTAAGGGATGTAACGTTTGAGGGAAGTGTAGTTAAACTGAGCGAATCTGATAGGAGATTCAGTCACTAGAGCTTTTAAAGGATGCCTTGGACTTTCTGAGTGTTTGTTTATTGTTAGCTGCTCAATAGATGGGCTTGGTTTTGCTCCAGCAGAAATGGTGGGATGGAGGGGGAGTAGAAACAGTTCGTTTCAGGAAACAGTTTCATGTAAGCTCAGCTTGTAAGAATCACAAATTGAAAAGTTCACATGACTGGAAGGCAAAATCTTCTGGCTACACGCCAACTAGGGAAATGAACAGTGTTTGCTGGAGGAGCTTAACCTCATTTGGGGACGGGAGGAGTGGCTGTTGAGGAGATAAGAGTGTACTCTCCGTGCTCTTCTGAGCATGTTTCTACCTTTCTGAACTCACATTGCCACCTCTCCTCCTCCTCAGGAGGCTGAATCCATTGATGATGATCCCAAAGGGTTCTGTTTTCACTGTTATTTAAGGCCACGTAGAGGCTCCTCATAGAAAGGGTTGCTCAAGTGCAAGTCATCAACATCTTGTTTGGTTGCTTGAGCATGACCCTTTCTGGGTGGTACAGAAAACTGTGGGATATGCAGTGCTGGGAGCTGTGGGATGGGCCCCGCTGTCAGCTGGTGTCATCACAGCCCCACAGTGTTCCTGCATGCCTGAGCCAGGGTTGAGCAGGACAGCAGGGCAATGTATCAAAGCCTGCACAAAGATGGACCTTTCCCTGATCACAATCGTCCCCCATTGCATGAGTCATCCTGTACCTGCTTCAGCAAGAAGAAAGGGCTGGAGAACTGAGGGGCTGTTTCTCTTTCCTTGTCCCCTGGAGGGTGTGTCATTTAATTAAATACAAAGGCTGTTAAAATCAAAAGATTAAATAGGAAAGCTGCTTTATGTACAATGGCCTCCAGCAAAGAGTAGGGAAAGAAATTCTGCAAAATGTTTAGTTTTAGCTCATATCTTGCAATCTTTGCTCAGACAGAGAAAAAGGAAGCAGCCTGGAACTAATTTTCTGTGTAAAATTTAGTTTGTTTAAAATTTTCACTTTTGGGTTTTGTTTTCATTAAACTCCCAAGTTATTGGTTTTAGTCAAATCTCCAAAACTAAAGGAATTCAAAGCTGAATACAGAACACAGAGTAAAAAGTTTTGTTGTTTTTTAATTTGTATCATCAATAACTTACTTAAAAAGAATTCCTACAAGATATATCTATTTTTCTGTATCCATAAAGAAAAGGAGGTGGATATATCTCCTTTTAATTTCCACACAGAACGGTTGTAACTTTCTAACCAGTGATACTCTACCTATTGGACTGAAAGCATTCTTTTATTTTTTTGCCTTGTATTCCATGTATATGTTAATAGAGGACTCAGTCTGACAAGTCCAACCTGTAAAAGTCATATAGATGTTTATATAGACAGATTATATATAGGCAGATTCAAGTTTTGTGGTGGGGTTTTTTTGTTTGTTTTTGTTTTTTTTTTCCAAATTTGGATGCATTTTGATGGGGAGCTGGGTTGAGCCCCAGCTCCAAGCAGTGTTTGCCATATGGAAGTATTTGCAGATGTGTGTTGGGGAATGTAGAGCTGAACCATGGCTCCAGATCGAGGAGTTCTGCTGCTTGCTGAGCATGCTTGAAAATCCAAGGGTTTACTGGAGTAAGATATCTATTTTCTAGATCAAAAGGGCACATAACTTGGCACCCAGCTCTGGTGGAAAATCATGAAGAACGGACTTTCTACCTGCCCTTTGTGACACTGAAAATATCTTCCTGAATGACTGAATTCAATAGTTTAATGTTAGACATACGGGGGTTTTATGGTCTTGGCCCATATCACTTGTATAAAGAAAGCAAAGGGTGGGTGTCCTGGGTCAGTGCCAAAAGGCAGAGCTAGACAAGAAGATGCCAAGATGTCCCAAGAAGTTGATGTATCCAGCTTTGCCATATGTTGAGTGTAGTATCAAGTACTTACTGCCTCTTACTTTCTGTCTCATTGCTGGAAGGCCTGCTGGGCAGGCTTGCTTCCTCAGTCCCTTTTGTGGGCTCTCTAGCTGAAGTTTGTAAGCATGTGCCTTTGTTGAAAAGCTGCTGCTGTAGAGCAATGATACATGAAGATAACCTGTGAGGTATGAGGAAGGTATCCTGCAAGAAGTCTGCATTCTTGAGCATGCAGCACTTCATAAAATTGTTTGCTTAAGTGACTTTTAGAGATATGAAGTAAATATTGTTACTGCTACTGCAAGAATGTGCCCAAGTATGGTTTTGGGTTTTTTTTGATCCTGAAATCAGTGGGGAGCTGGAGAAGCACCACTCTTTATGTTGTACTTGCTTGGGGCTTAAATAATCAGAGGTGGTTTGCAGCAGATTTAGCAAAAATATGGAAGAATGAAGAATTAGACCTCTATTGCATACCTGTTTGAGCTAGGATAGGACTTGATGTGGCACTTAGGTCTGTCCTCTTAAGCGTAGAGAGAGTGTTGCTTTGTGGAAGAGCCCCCACATGTTTTCACACTTGCATGTAAAATTTCCACCCCTTTTGCAACGATTAGGCTCATGCTGTTTGACAACATGCAAAATCACCATGTACTGTGCAAAACCAATCAGGGGGACACTGTTTCTGTCTGGTGGAACGTATTTAATAATTTTCCCAGAGATATCCCCCTGATGTGAATGGTAACAGGATGTTTATAACAGAGATAAGGCTGGGATGAAATCCTATCCCTCTCTGGGAGCTAATAAAAGCAAAGATTTGGAATTAAGTATCACTTTCTCTGAGCTGCACACGAATGAGGAAATGGGGTCAGAAGGGCAAGCTGCAACATTGTAGGCACTTTATCTAAAACATAAACATTACTAGAGTGCATTCTGACCAAATTAACTCTCTCAGATCTGCCATGTTAGCATTCCTGTAGTACTTAAGCCTGCCAGCTTTACTGCTTCTCTGAATGAGGGTTGAACTCCAAGTTGGGGTTGACACTTGCAAACAGGGCTTTAAGTGGGGAGGGTCTGTTGAACCCTTCTGCAATTAAACATCTTCCAAAGAAATGCCAATGTCATTGGGGAAAAAAAAAAAAANGAAAAAAAGGAGGCGAGGGGAAAAGAGGTGGGGGGAGGTGAGGGGGCTGGAGTGAGAGAAATATGATCCAGTCTGCTCGATGCACAAAACTCTGAAAAAGTAGAGTTTTCTTTGCACAAGTGGTAAGAAGAGGAGTATTTGCTCTGCTACCGTTCACTGCAAATCACTTGGATGAGAGAAGCTGAGCTTGAAATCCCAGCCCTCCTTCAAGTCCAAAGTGAGCCTTTTCATATCATACTGGCTGGTTTAGCCCATTGTGATGCCAAAAGCTTCCTAAAGTCAGGATTTTGTAGTGATACCTGTTTGTCAAGATAGTCAAGCATCTCTGTGAAGTGAAGATCATTTCTGTTTCTTGAGAAACATCACACAATTCCTGTAACAACTGTTCATAGGTGTTTGAGCCAAAAGCAAGATTCCATTTTGCCAGACAGTGTCCAGGTGTCTCATCACAAAACACAAAATGACGGGAAGCATATGCTATCTCCGTACATGCCACAAGGGGTTGGTGGAGCTGATGTTATCTCCACTGTGAAAATAGAGGAGCAAAGGCCTGGAAAAAGGAGGAGGAATGTAATATTAAAATTAGCACCTCCCAAAGATCAGACAATCACTTGGGGGTAAAATTACTTCCTCGCTGTGGGGAGGGAGCAGAGGAGAGCAGAATGTGTTCTACACCTTTCTGTGGAGCAGATGGTTCCCTACAATACTGATGAACACTGGCCAGGAGGGATCAGGGGTAGGGGGTCAGCTCCAGGGCTCCTTCCCGGCCTCACTGCAGTTGGTTGAGTTTGGAATGTCTGTTCCAACTGAAATGCTGCCCTGTTGTTTTGGGGGATTTCTCTTAAAGTTTTCCTTCTGATTCAAGATCATTTTTTCCCCCCAGTTTTTTGTTTTTTGTTTTTTTTAAAGGAGTATTTTCAAAATGTGCTGAGCAAAAAATTTTCTATACCATTTACAAAAATCATACCATACCAACTGTTTGGAAAGAAGAAACTGTTTAGATTTGGGACTTTTTTTGAAGAAACATATCCTCAAGCTGTCCTAAAATCCCTCCATAGTATTAACCGCTTTATTACCTCCAATTTTGCAAAACCTTGTAGTTGCTCCAAATCTCAGGTCTTCTTGGCATCTCTGGAAGCATCACAGCAGGGAGTTTGATAGGGCTGAGACTGAGACCTTCAGGACAGCATGTGTGTGAGGATGACTTGGGGGTGTAAGACTGAGGAGACTTTGTGTCCTTTCAGTTCCCTCTGTAAGCAGATGCTAATTCCCTCAGTCCAGCAGGGTTGTCTAAAGTGACTATTCCCAGAACCTGTCCTGGGTATCAGAAGGATATTGGCTTGAAATTCTTTCACTAAAATATCTTTGTTTCAATAGAATGAGACGTTGTGATGGTAAAATTATTTCATGTTCTACTATTTTATTATTATTATTATTTTCCAATCATGTCAGTTCTTGCAGAACTGAGAGCTGCAATGGTCAAGAGTTGAGTTGCCCAGAGTCCCACAGGCAACTGAAGGGAGAGGCAATACAGACTCAAAGTCTTATTCCCTGTTTTTAAGACCTCAAAATTACATTTTCCCGAGCTCCTTACTGAGAAACCCCTTGAGTTTGTAAACTGCCTGTTTGTCCTTCAAAGTCCTTCAAAGGACTTTGCTGCTGGAGTATCCCCCTGGCAGGGCTCTGATATGCCATTGCGAATTGCAATAGCAGGAACTGGGGCAGCAGTCACCTAGAAATCTTTTCTGCAATGCTGTGAATTAGAGGGGAGTGTTGTCTTTAGCAAGAGCTGCCAAGGGATCATGCTGCCAGTTTATTCCTTTCCTTATTTTGTTTCCTAGTGGATCAGCTTCCAGCTGGATCCCAGCCCTTTGGAAAGGGGAGGAGACCAAAGGCTGTGATTTTTCTAGAAATCTGAAGTGTTGAGAGGGGAAAGCTAGAAGTAGTTGTTCAGGTAGCGTTAAGCTGCATTGCTGTCTGGAGATGGTCACAAGCACTTCACAGTGTAGGACCAACATAAAACTTTCCATGTGGTGTTCTCTCTGGTCTGGCATCAGATGCTCTGAAGCCAAGTCAGATAGGTCAGTTCACAGTGGCCTTTTATGAAGAACACAGGACATCCTAAGTTTTGAAAACATGTAGTGAAACTACAAAACTTCTTGGGCTTGTCATGAGCTGGACAGCAAAGCTGTTGGTATTCAGGAGGAATCACAAACAGTGTGTTAATCCCCAGCACTGGCAGGGATCTTGTTAGGTGAGATCTGCTCCCCTTCCAGCTCATTCCTTTCAGTTTTCTTTTCAAACCACAGTCAAAACTCCACTGTATTTTGTTTGAGATTTAAAACAGCCAGTAATTCATTGATTGCACGTAAAAGGCTTCTGTGCAGGGGATTGTACATCCCTTAAACTGCTTGGAGCCAGTCACTCCCTCTTGAGCTAAAGCCCCTGCAAGAAGGCTATGATGTTTGCACTCCAACCATCTTACAAAGGGAATAAAGTGGTGCTCGTGCTCCCAACTGTGTCAGGGCTTTTTGTGGTCTCACTGGGGAGCTGCTAAAACAGGGAGAGCCAAGGAGGCTGGGACAAAAACCTCTATCACTTTAGCCGTGCAGCTAGGGCAGCAACCTGCACTCCTAGCCACATACCCGTAGAGTGGCCACCTCATGTCAGAGGTTCGTCAGACCATGGTAGGTCTGGCATGTCCTGGGCTGAATATGTGGTGGTCAAGGTGAATCTGGGGTATGCAGTCTTGTGTAACATCAGTCGTCTTCATTATAGTATCTAATATTTTGCAACCTTCCATTGAAGGAGGGTTAGAAAAAGAGCCCAGTATAGCTTCCTAACTTGCCTGGAAGCTGTGTGCGGGGTGAGGTCCCTGTGCCCTTGTCTCTCTGCTGCCTATCTTCACTGTTCCCTGGGCACCTCACTTTCCCCATTTGGACCCATGTGGCTTTGAGGTAGCACAGCATAGTCATGCTTTGCTGAGGACAGAAACACCCTTCCCTCCCCTCCACCTCAAGGGAGCTATCAAAAAGACGTTTTGGAGCTTGGCAGTGTTTTAGGTAGAAAGCCAAGCTCTGCCTCTGAATAGAGTATCCTGATAAATAGGTCTGTCTAATGGTGCTTCTATATTTGCATTTTCATTCCTCATGGTTGCATGGAAGGGTTTGAAAATGTGCTGTAAGACCAAGAAAACCTAAATCTATCTTATTTAAAAATTACAACCAGTAAGCCAATCTCATCCTTCAGTGGCTAAGGGAGGATTTTAGAATGCATTGTTCTGGCAAAAATTAAACCTTATTATAGCTTCAGTAGATAAATTTACATCAGGCTATATCCCAAGTGACTGAGTTTCTGCACAGGTCTGCAAAACTATCTTGATTTTTAAAAAGAAATAATAATTAAAAACACTGTGCAGTCACCATAGTTTTATCTAACTGGGTTGTGTTCCATGGGTTTTCCACTCCAATCACCTTTTTTTACAATAACAGTGGGGTATTTCAGTCTTAGTATGACTTGCAGATATTTTTCTCGCCTCTTGAACCACATTCACAAAAAAAGTTAGTTTATGTGGGCTGAAAGTGTGTTGAATCTTCTAATTCTAAACTGTGTTGGAAATTACTACATATTTATTAATTTAGAAGTCATAATATCATGGGTTTTGTGGAAATTGTCAGAACTCAGCTGATACAACATGAAATCAGTTGAGACATCAGACCAAAATCACACTATGAAAAGAGTTAAACATTCAGGTGGAAGGAGCATGAAGTGAAAGTAATGAGTATTAGTGGCAACTGGGACCCACTCTGTCGCTTCTACAGGAATTACCAAGTAACTTGTGCCAAGTGTAGTTATGCTTGACCTAGAGTCTGTTTTATCACAATCTCTTTTGGGCATTTTCTCTGCAATAACTAACTGAATCCTCATTAAGCAAGAGAATCAGGGTTGGCAATACACTAATTTCTACACAAAAGTAGTTTGGTGAAACAACTCTCTCCTTAGACATGGTGCGCACGCATGGTATCACCGCTACTTGGTGATACTGGCTGGCAGTGCTGAGAGTGTTCACCTAGCAGTCAGATGACTTTCACCTATATTTATTTAGCTCCTGCAGAGCCTGAGACCGCCTCTGTGATTGTGGAAGCCCCTCAGGGTGTTTCCTAGTTTGTTTTTTTGGGCTGAAGATGCACAGCTTTCCCAGACTGTAATGGGACTGGATTGATGCAACTCGAAGGGGAACTTGAACCATATGTTCACTGGAGATTATGATATTCTTTTTCATGTTCAGTATCATGTGTATTCCCCTCCTTTGGAGGGAAGGTGATTGCTGTCAAGTGGTCAGAGTGAGGTCTGGGTTTGATGCTCACTTCTGCCATTCCTGTGTGATTTTTCTCCTCGATTGTCAGAGGTCATGTTCCCTAGGAGGATGCAAGGACAGGCATGCAAATGTTCAGCCCTCCACTGTTTCCCTCCCTGGCCTTTTGTTCTCCTGATGTAAGAAGGGATGTCTCATCCATAAGCGGCTTTTAGTTGTATGTAGAGGAGAGTGTTTGAGATTAGGACTCTCTGGTTTTCTCTTTTCATCCAGCGCCTAGCTCAGAAGAGATCTAACTGTAGCAGAGAAAACTGGGGCCTGCTGTTAACAGCAGCACCGATGATAACATGGGAATTGAGAGGTGCCTTCTCAGTGACAAATTACCACTCCCTTGTAGCTCTTTTTCTGAACTATTTCCAATTATTTTGACTAGGAACAAGTCATTAATGTGTTTGTGTGTATATATATACCCTGTACAGGTTTGGATACATTGCTTTTCTTCTCTAAATGCACATTAATTTAAAAATTCAGTGTGGGTATGTTGAGCCAAACCTCCAACATGTGCAACTACTGAATATGCTATAAACATTTCCCCAATACTTCCTGAGGTGCCCTTTTTATTTGGACTTCAGAGCAGGTAGACTTCTCAGAAAATACTATAGTCAATGAGGTTTTACATGACAGGGTCCCTCTCACACTCCTTTCCTGTGCTCTTTTTGCCTTTTGAAGTGGAAACCGTATTAATTTTCAAAGTAGATATGTGCAGTCAGCAATGCTGAAAATGAAGGTAACTTTCAAAAGTCCTGCCAGAAGGGATTTCTCCACTTTAATTTCTGCTTACATTATTAAGACAAGTAAATTATCTTTTCATGGAATGTTTCCTTTTTTTCTGGAAACACTACTGATAAATGATGTAATATTTGAGGCCCTTCTCCACAGCTGTTGGAAGGCCAAAATTTTGATTCCCTACACCACAAGAGATAGAGGCCAAGCAAAACCTTAACTTGACTTTCATGATTAAATGTGATGGTATCACAGAGGGAAATAAGGAATCTACAAATATTATTCTGAAAGTAATGGATTGATTGGGTTCTTATTTTATTTTTTTTCTTTGGTATTTTTAGGAGCCTGCTGTTGTTGTTGCAGGGATTAAGAAAAAGCCAAGCAGAGTTCTGAAATAGTAGCTGAGAGGGGCTTTCTGTAGCTGCAACCCAAAATACTATTTTAAAGCCACCTTGACAGGAACAAGCTAAAGCTGCTGTGTCGAAGCTGAGAGCTATTTTTGTCACTGAAATTTTAACCAGTTCTCAGGAAGGGGCTTCTTTTTATGCTGCTTTCAGATTGTCACTTTCAAACCTAAAGGATTTTTTTTCTTTCATATAATTCAAGGGGATGGAGTAGCCCATGCAGAAAAATCTCATAGACTGATGGGATAGTATAGTGCCTTTTTGTGAGAAGGGATCACTTTTCTTCTTTTTTTCCTCCCCTAAGCTGTCCACTGAAACTTGAATAGTAGAAGGCGCTTCTGCTCTGTATCTTAAATAATTTAGGTTGGTTGTTGACATTTTAGCACAAGTAGCTTATCTTAGGGGTAAGAGCTGCTTAACCCATTGCAAGGAGGAATGGCTACCTTTCCCCCCACACTAATATAAACAATCCCTGGACTTTACAAACAATATTTGGGAAGTTCTCTTGACATCTGACACTGTGCAATTTACTACTCTTGTCAGGTGAATAGGTTCATCCCCAGAGACCAACACCAGTTCCTGTTACACTAGTGATGGGTGTCTCTCTGCCTCTGAACAGTACCTATTCCTGCTGCTTTCCTCCCGCTGTGGACAGAAGCACCGACTGCCTGGACTCTGAAGCAGGCATCTCTCCCCTGCTCAAGGGCCTTGACCTTCTGCTTCAATGATCAGGGAAAAATGATGCTGCTTAATCATTGTAACTGGTTGGAGCCTCCTTGTTTGTCTCTTGTATCTATCTATATAAGCAACCTTTAAAGGGGAAAGCTGATTTGTAAACCTGTAGCATTTTAAGCCTAGGAGGCTGTTATGGCCACAGAGCAATTAATAGGTGTGGGATCACCTAATAATTCCCAAATTGACATGAAGAGAGAGTCAATCAATCTCTGGCTGTTTTTCACATGGAAAACTTGCAGTTATGCTGACTTCAGCATCCCATCACTGGAGCCCTGCCTTCTAAATATGAGCAATACTTTATCAAAGAGGAACTGGAGGGACAGGGATTTTTTACAACAGGAGTAAAGTGCATATATAGTGTGATTTTTAGATAGGGATCCAAGTGATCTGTACCTGGCCATTTGTTAATCTCTACGGTTGCTCTTTGAACCTGTTCCTCTGAGCAATACTTATTTTAAATGTGGATATTAAACTTGAGGGAGTGAGAAGGATATACAGAAGGAATCACTGAATTTCAGGGATTCAGAGCCTGGATAAGTTTTCTCAGGTTAACTAACAAATTACCCCAACTAGAGAGGTAAATAAGTATTATTTTTCTCACATATATGCATGAAAGGCCTTCAGGTTCTGATCCCAATACAATGGTAAAACATATGAATGAGAAACTTTCATGACACAAAAACATTTTTTGAACTTTTTACACCTTTGGCTAATATCCATAATCTTTATTCTACTTTTGGCCAGATGCAGTTACTAAATTGCTAAATGCAAATGCAGCAACATATGCCAAACAATGAAGATCATCTTGAAACCATTTCAGGAGGGAAGAGGAGAGATCTGAGTTCAGAAAATGATGCTGTTTGGTGCTGACAAAAGGATAAGAGTGTTTGAAAATTGGGAAGTTTTGCAATGCATCTTCTCAGACTTGTGTCAGAGGTGGGCAGCTACTTATCCAACTTCACTTTTAATGTTGATGAGAAGCCTGCAAGTTAACTAGTCTGTGCGTGTATCTACTGTGCACAGCAGAGGAGAAAATATGGAGGTGACTGTCTTCTATTAGGAGCTGCAGAAGACTTGTAGTAGGCAAAGTGCTTTGTTAAAATGCTACAATGGTATGGTACAATGTGTATAGGTTTTGCTCTGCAAGTTAGAACAAGTAGGAGAGGAAGTTTAGTTATTCAAAACTTACCCAGGCATTTCCAAAGTACTTATCTATCCAAACACTAGCTTTTAATAAAAAAGTTATCATTTTTGTGGATGTGAGGAGGAGGGGACAGGCTATTATTGTTACCAGCCTCTCTGAAAATATCCAAATCTCATCCGTAACATTCAAGATCCCACTAAAAAAATAATAATGCTGTGTGAGTTCAAAAGCAAATAACAGCCTTCTGTAAGGCACCTGAGAACCAGCCTCTGACCACTAACAACTTCCAGTTGCTGTGCCTTAGGAAGCAGTGTCTTCCTAAATCTGTGGTCCTGCATGAAATGCACTCAGGATTAAAGGCCATTTTTTCCAAAGGCAAAGTAAGAGCTGCTAATCATATGTGTGATTCATTGCACTTAGGGAGCCTGACTTAAATTTGGGTTTGGACATGTCCAGTGTAACTTCCTGGTGTGACAAGGCTCCCTGAGAAAACTTTACACATTCTAGGTGGAGGTGCTGACTTCAGTGCATGAAGTCAAGTGATGTCTAGCAACGAGCTTTGATGAGAGCAGGATCACTTCTGTCAGATCCTGAAGACATTACCTAACCATCTGCTTTCAAAATTCCTAGGAACTGCCCAGCCAAGGACTAATGGATCCAGCCAGACACATGCACATACCAAAAATGAGTTTTGCTAAACACCTGGGGCCAACACCTCAGCTGATGTAAATGGGCAGCAATGACACTAAGGTAATTTATAGCAGCTGAAGATTTGGCCCAGGAATGCTGTTATTTTTCTACTTAGAGTAGTGCTAGCAATTTGCAGGAGTTTGCTATTAGGAATGGGCCAAATATTTCAGAGGAAATTACAGAGTAATAACAACCACAGAACCTAAATTAGTTGTTTTTAAGTTATAAGAGCATAAAATAATAGCATCTGACACCACTAACCACTATTCCTTTTTGCACTCCTTAAAACTTCACATGCCCTTTGCCAAACCAATTGTTTCCAAATTCTGTCAAAAATATTGTCCTTGGGCAGAAAGCTTGGATGCTAAATTTCAACCCAGAATTTTTTTTATGGCTGAGTGACAGAAACCTTGAAAAGGGGATTTATAATGAATACAACCTTAACTACTGTGGTGTGAACAGTGCTGCAATTCTCATTAGCTGAACTTTTTTCACTTTTTTTCTCAGAATTTAAAAGGGTGGGGCTGGCCATAGGAAGTCGTTGACTTACGTGAATGCTCCTGTCATGGCAGGCAAGGAACTCAGCAGCTTTATTTCCCCTTTCATCTCTGGATATCTGTCTGGGTTCAAAGATTGTTGTGGGTCTGAAGCAATGGGATTTCAATATGGTTTTTCATGTCATGGCCATGAGCGTGGGCAGGCAGTGTGACTGGCATATGAGCTGAGAGGTTTCGGCACCAGGACTTGACTTCTGTCCTCTCTTTTAATGAGGTTTATTCACTGTGAAAAGGCTTTGAACCTGAAATTGAGCCCTAGCAAATGAGGAGGCAGAAGGACCAGCAAGCCAGAGGATGTGCCAGGTTTGTGTCCTGCTCAGCTTTAATGCTAAACTTCAGATTTCAGGTTGTGGGAGAAGAGAAGAGACTCCCTTTATACATGTTAAACACCAGGTGTGCAGGGTTGGGAAGTGGGAGCGGAGAGTTTGCTGGAGGATGTTTTTCTCTGTTTGGACTTTTGTTTCCCATGAACAGTGAGTGCAGCCACAGACCTCTCACACAAGACAGTGTGGCTACATCTTCCATTTTAAGATGTTTCCTCAACACAGCACAAGGCTTAAGGAAAAAAAAAAAGCCTTTAAAACCAGTTTGTTATAGAAACAGAAGGTCTTTATGGCTGCATGTAACCATGAAGCAGGATTGTGACCCCCTTTCTTGAAGTTCCCAATGTAAATATTGCCTTAAGTATCTATCTTAAAACCTCTCAGTTTGGGACCTCAGCTGTGGTAGTGAAAACCACGTGGAAACCAAGAGCCCTAAAATAAGAAATTATTTATATAGTCCACTGGGTCTCTCCAGCATGATCTCCTGGGGTTGAAAGATGGCACATGTAGTGAGTAATGTCATAATCATCCCAGAGTAGAAAACAAACCCAAGTAAAAGGTCTTAAAAGTCTTTCATCTCTACTTTCCCAAGCCACAAGTGGTGAAATCTTCACATGGCTTGTTCAGATTGCTTTTGAAAGATGAGAACTTCCGTCCTCGATGGGAGAGGCTGAATGGGGCTGAAATTGCCCTGTTAATGAAGAAATTATTAATAATAACTGACTCTGCTAGAAGCTATTCTCATGGTACCTTCTCTTGGTTCCTTTGGCATGTAGGGAGAAGATTTTGGTGAACCTAAGACATCTCTCCTGTCTGACTTTAAAACCATTCAAATTCTCTCAAGATGAGGAGAGAGGGTTCCCCTAGTTGAATGGCCCAGTTCATGGCTTTGTTGGATGCATGCTTTGCAGCAGGCCATTTCAAATGGTTTATCTGACCACTGGCATGTTACCTTTAAGGAACCACCTTTTCTTTTTTTTTCTTTTTGTAAAAAGAGAATACTTTTCTGCTGATTAATATAAATAAAATTCTGAGCATCTTAAATGGATGTGAAGATGGTGGATTTTGTTTGAAGGGAAGACTCTGAGTTGAGTGCTGTGAGGTGTCACCACCCAGTCCTTGATACCGAAATCCATTAGAAATACCAAAGTAACAGGACACAGGCTGGGATGCGTTTCAGCAGCCCTCCGTAAGTTGTGCATACTCTGCTGCCATCTGGCTAGCATAGAGCCCTCCACCCTACCTTAGCAGTACAAGGAAAAGCTTTCCTTGACTCTGTTTTGTGGATGGCTAAGGTATCGCTTCATGCAGCTATATGCAAATACTTGCACATATTACCTCTCTGCCACAGTAAGACGTCTTCCATAACTCAGTACAACACTGATGTATTTAAATACATTTATTTTTTTCAGCTGGGAATAGTCATTTAACACGTGGGTGCACATGCATGTGATCTCTGCTTGCTTAAGAAATCTTAAACTCATTTAAGGTCTTGTTTAAGGGCAGTTTAAATGTGAGCCCCTGCCACTGTAAAGTAGTCAGGTACATGTGCTTCATCTGGCCTCTACTTTTGGACCTTTTCTTCCATCTGTGTTTGTGTAATCCAAAACAAAGGCTGCACCAAACCAATGCAGGGCAAGGGGAAGAGAATAAATACAGTCATGTTTGTTTTCCATCCTCTTACTGTCAGATAGAAAGAACAACTTCAAAGCAATATGTAACGAAGTTAGGTGATACACCAACAATAATTAAAACGCCCCTGCAGGAAGTCATGTCACTGAAAAAACAACTGCTTCAGAAAGCAATAACATTTTTCTGCCAAAGGCATGTGAAACTACTGTATCTGGGCTGTGACTAAAAAAAAAAAAAAAAAAAAAAACAAAAACAAAAAGAACCCCACAAACCCAAAACAAACAAAAAGCCCAGGCAGTTGCTTTAATCCATCCCTATTCAGAACAATTGAACTTAATTCTGAGACTGCACTGGTTACAATGGGGCAAATTTAAAGCACAGACTGACTATTAGGGACAGGCTTTGAGCCATCCCTAAACAGAGGGGGCTTATGCAAGGGAGGAGAAAAGGCTGTTGGAGGTGGTATCCATGGGAGAGCTGTGTGTGGACAGAGGACAGCCTTTGTAACTCTTGTGCTCAACGGTTCTATCAAATCTGGTATTGCTCACCTCCAGGTGAGTGCAATCTGGTTTCTGCCCCATGTGAAGAAAACTGGGACACAACATTGCTGAAATTCAGGAAAAGCTTGTGGTCAGCAGAAGGGTAGTGTGACCCAACTTTGCTTTATGAGCATGGAGCAGGATAACAGTGAGCTACCATTATGGTACTGCTGAGTGTTTGCATCATAAATTGGTGGGAAATTTCAGGTGGAAAATGAAGGTATTTGTTCTCCATGAAGTGCTAAATCAGTGATGTTTTGTGCAGAGCCAAAGGCCTCCCCATCAGTGCCAGCACTGGCCACTTCAGCATGGTACCAACTCGCTCATGTCTTTATTACAAGCAAGACCTAAAGCCAACAGAAAGACACTACCCAGCTCCGGATCATACTTTTGTGTGTTTCTCTAAGCTAGAAGAAATGGCCCTTTCATAACTATTGTGGGTTTTGTTACTATTAAAAACCATCTGACTGCCTGCTTTATAGCCTATATCACTGCCTTCCTCTGCAGATGCTGCAAATATCAGCCTTCTCCTCAATACTTTCTTTTCCTTTTTTTTTCCTTTTTTTTTTTTTTTTTTTTTATTTTAATAGTATTGGAAAGGATAAATGTGGCTAAATGATTATTAAGCTGACTTTGGAAGACTTTAAGGTCAAGTTACACTCCTTTATTTAGACAGTAGTAATTTTAAAGTTGAAACAAGTTGTTGAAAAGATCTACCTCTAAGGAGAAGAAAAGCAGTTGCTGCTGTTTGCTAATTTATAAAAGTAATTCAAAGCATAAATGCTTAAAAATATCCAAAACTAAAACCTCCAAAAAACTTGAATGCATGTCACTTTTGAAGAGAGGAGTTGTTCAGAGCTTGAGCACTAAGCCCCAACAGTGAAGTTAAGTTACAGACAAAACCCATGTTTTATCAATCAACTGCTACTTTTAAGTTTGACAGCTTTTGTAAGCAGGAAAGTGTCAATTACATAAGATATTTGAACCTGTGGAAATAGCCCGTGGAAACACAAAATGTCTGTTTGCACATCAAAATGATCCAGACTTGAAGAAAGCTTAGAAACCAGAATGCACTAAGGAATTATCTGACGGAAAAATGGAAACTTTGTTATGAATTTTCAAGAAATATTGGCTAATTAATTTCTTTGGTGAGTTTATAAGGTTATTTAGGATTGGAGAAAATGAGGTAACTTCCCTATTTTTCCTATTTTAACAGCTATGGAAACACTTTGAAACTGGTGTCCCATCATTATGAATTCATTTGGTTATCCCTTTAATAACAATGATTGTACTCAGGCATTTTATGTGAATGTTACATCCCATCTCTTTCAGGTGCTGCTTGGTCACTTCACTGAGCACTTTTCAGCTGGGTCTTATTAAATTCCCATTAAGGAAGGAAGAGCTAAATACCCAGTAACAAAACTGAATGGGGGAAAAAATATAAAAAACACATAGGCTTGGACCTGGAAAATCAGTTCTTACAGAACAGAAAATGTTCTATTTTGGTGAACAAAAGCACTGAAATTTACTGCTGCCATCCATTGCTGTGTGCAAAAAATAACTATTGGGAACCAAAGTGCAATCAAAGCCATTCATTTAATGCTCATTTTATGCAGCAAGATGTGATCTTTGGTGATGTGTTTTATTAGATGCAACTGATGTAGCTGGAAAAAGTAGACACAAACTTCCAGGCTCATGAGCTCTTCTTCAGGTCTGAAGTGTGTGATTTAGTATAACAAGTTTTGGAAAGTGTGTTAAACCAGCATTTCCTAGGGCCAAGTAAGGCTGTCCACATGGGGATCTAATAACTAGTAGAAAGTTTACTTGAATTTGAATTTAAATGTCACTTCATGTTGCCTTTAATTTATGTGTTAAACTGAACAAAGTGGTTTTATATCTGCATGAATGAATGCCCATATGAATTCTTGACGCTGTTATGCTGGTCTGATAAAAGCAACCAGTCTCCTGTTAAAACTCCAAGCATACAAATTAGAGCCCAAAATTATATAGTCAAATGAGCAAGTTTCCAGCAGTGAGGAATACAGCTTGTTGCTTATTAACATATCTGGGAAACACTTCTTTTTTTCCATGGAAAATTTAACGTTGTCATTAAAGACTAAACATTTTTAGTCTAACCTGGAATGTTTTCAGCGTAAAGCTGAAAGAGGAGAGTTTTCAGCCAAAATCTTCTTCGTGTTGTAGATTTAATGTTTTTGTTACATTTTCTGTGAAATGTTTCATTTAGCTCAACCAGACATTTTATGTCTAAAAACAGAAATATTCAATAGCCTTCTTAGGATTATTTCATTTAGGAGCATAATGAGCTATATGGGCTTACAGTCTTCATGTTGCATGTGGCCCAAACATCACTGTTCACCAACAGCCAGCATTCCTGTCTTTTTTGCCTCAACTTTCCCTCCTGCCAAGCAAGTAGTATTATATAGCCAAAATCTTTTACGAACCCACCACAGTCCAATGCTGCGCAAGTGACTGAACATAATTAAAATATCATGTTGTTAACACCAAATACTATTTCTTAGTGAAATTGAGACATTCCTGGAGTCAAATTCTGACTGCCAAAAACATTTCTTTCTTGTCAAGCTGTTTGTTGTTTGGCACATGTGCAGTGCCCACTCCAACAGCAGGAGCTTGGGGCCAATATAGTTTTGCTTAGATCCTGTAAGTGATGCAATAGAGAGTCAGAGCTGTGTCCTCCTATTTTGGGGGCTGTTGGAGATGGTGAGGCCCCAAGAGTGTGCTAGAGCTGATGTAACTGCAGCAGGTGCTACCTAAGGGGCTGTTGCAGCCCCCAAGGCTCAGGGGAGAGGAACAGTACTCCAGCTGTGCATTCTATACATCTGCCTGCCTGGAAGGAGTGGTCACAGGGGCCACACTCAAATCCTGGTTTACTTGAGAAGTGACTCAGAAATTATCCATGGAGCCTTCAGGCTACTTCATGCCAGTGAAACACTGCAGAAGCTTTTTTGTTATCTCTTAATCTCATGAAATATCACTTAGGTGTCTTACCTTCAGTGACTGGGATGAAGGAGACACTGTGCCCATTTGCTCTATTCCAATGGTGCATCTCTGCTGAGCACCATCACCCTTGGTGTACACCCGGGTGTGTTTTGGTGAGGAAGGAAGCCCCCAGGGCTATGTGCTCACCAGGGTGCTCTGTTGCATGAGCCAAGGGTCATCCCATGGGGCAAACCCCAAAGGCTCATCAGATCAGCTGCATTAATGGGATTTGCAAAATTAACTCCATCGGATTATTAAATATTCTCAGTAATGGCACTTGTTCATGGTGGTGTTAACTATCCCTCACTATCAATGAGATGAACATGCTGCAAAGCTGCTGCTACCTAGAGGAGAACATTTTTTGTGAGCAAGAAGTGCTGACTTGGATAGTCAACTTAAAATGAGTTCCCATCAAGCTGCCTGAGATTGAATATGATTACCGACACCTGTCTGGTAAATAATAAAATTACATCAGATCTTTTCAGCACCAGGTTGTTAAGAGAGAGCTCTAGTGTAGATGTAACCCCTAGTATGAATAGGAGAATTCATTAGGCATCAAGGTCTTTAAACTCATCAGGGTTGAACAGCAGTTTACCTCACACCATAACTGTTAACAAGTGATTTAGTGACAAGGAATTGACGAAGTACATTTCCCTGCAGGGCATAATATATTTTTTTTTTTAATCCCAAAGTATTTTTGCAGTAATGTTTATGTATTTGAGTATTTAAGTTAATTAAAAAGTAGTTTGACAGAGGGCTTTTTTTTTTTTTTTTTAAATGACTGGCCTGAGTTCATCTCTTTTTACAGTATCTGCTGAACTTTTCCTGCATAATCTAATCTTACAGTGGAAAATTAAATAAAAATTTGTTTGTAAGCAGGAATGAGTTCTCTAGCCCTTTCAGCTGGTGTTATAGATCAAGACAATGCTCTGACATTTTGGAAATAGTACTTTTCCTTGGTTTTGGAAGCCATGATGGTCACATTAAGCAAATCACAAGCAGCATTTCTCAATCTATGCTGTAGCTCTCCTTGGGTAGACCATTAGTATGATCTTAACTGACATTCTAGTGTAAATTTAAAAAATAAGCCCTCAGCTACTCTGGTTGTCACACTGATTGTCACACATTACCTTTCTATTACTGTTTAAAGGATTTCTTTATGATCTCTAAGAGAGTGAGGCTTTTTTTTCAAAGAATCATAGATTTGGAAGGGACCTTAAAGATCGAGTTCCAACCCCCCTGCCATGGGCAGGGACACCTCCCACTAGACCAGGCTCCTCAAAGCCCCATCAAGCCTGGCCTTAAACACCTCCAGGGATGGGGCATCCACAACTTCTCTGGGCAACCTGTTCCAGTGCCTCACCACCCTCACAGGAAAAAAATTTCTTCCTAATATCCAATCTGAATCTCCCTTCTTCTAGTTTAAAACCATTACCCCTTGTCCTATCACTACACTTCCTGACAAAGAGTCCCTTGCCTGTAGGCTCCGTTCAGATACTGGAAGGCTGCTATAAGGTCTCCCTGGAGCCTTCTCTTTTCCAGGCTGAACAGCCCCAGCTCTCTCAGCCTGTCTTCAGAGGAGAGGTGCTTCATCCCTCTAATCATCTTTGTGGCCCTCTGCTGGACCTGTTCCAACAATTCTATGTCCTTTCTCTGTTGAGGACTCCAGAGCTGGACACAGGACTCCCGGTGGGCTCTCACAAGTGAAGAGTAGAAGGGGAGAATCACCTCCCACAACCTGCTTGTCACACTTCTTTTGATGCAGCCCAGGATACAGTTGGCTTTCTGGGCTGCCAGCGCACACTGCTGACTCATGTTGAGCTTCTCATCCATGAGCACTCCCAAGTCCTTCTCCTCAGGGCTGTTTTCCAGCCATTCTCCACCCAAGCTGTATTTGTGCCTGGGATTACCACATCCCAGGTGCAGGACCCTGCACTTGGCTTGGTTGAACTTCACGTGATTTGCACTAGCCCACCTCTCAAGCCTGTCCAGGTCCATCTGGATAGCACGCCTTTCCTCCAGCGTGTCAACTGTGCCACCAAGGTTGGTGTCATTGGCAAACTTGCTGAGGGTGCATTCTATCCCACTGTCCATGTCTCTGACAAAGATGTTAAATAGTACTGGTTCCAGTACTGACCCTTGTGGGACACCACTTGTCACTATCTGCCACTTGGACATTGAGCTGTTGACCACAACCTTTTGAGCGCAGCCATCGTTCCTTATCCACTGAGTGATCCATCCATCAAACCCATGACTTTCCAATTTGGAGACTAGGATGTCATGCACAACAGTGTCAAATGCTTTGCATAAGTCCAGGAAGATGATGTCTGTTGCTCTTGTTCTGTCCACCAAGTTATATTTGTTGTTTCAGTTAACTGTGTGGCCTGAGTGGAGGTGCAGGGGTTATGTCAGAGGAAATGTGTTTTGCAGGATCTTTTGGTCTCTTGCAATAGCTGCTGTAGCAGGAATTTTCCTCTTCGAAAGTCATAATCAACAGCTAATTTCCATTGAAAGTTGCACTTTCAGTAGCCAGTCCCTCAAATGTACTGAGATACCTAAAATCACTGTGGTGACTAAGCCCCTTTGAAAGCAGGATTTAGACATTTTAAACTGTGTAAATGTTTCTGCAAATCAGATGTTGGTTCATGAAGTAATGGGTGCTGATGCTTTCTTTGGCAGTCACACTGATGGTTGTGTTCAGAAAGCTTCAGCCAGTTGTTTTCCAATCCTCGCTAATATTTCAGGTCAACAGTCATGTCTGTTAAGCGTATCCTATAGCACTTGCAAGCCTCAAATACTTTGTACAATGTTAATGAGGATGGGAGAGGACTTTTCCTGTCCTGGGAACAGGCTTAACATAATAGTTTTCTTGTGTCCATCTAAGATCTGTTCTGCTGATGGAGTGGAAAGAAAAAGGCCTCTGCAAAAATAATGGTTTGATTTTGCTGCTTCCTCTACACACATCCCAGCGGCAAATGACTTCTCTCCAAATTAAAGCTCATGGTGAAAGAAGAAAGCAAGAAAAGCACTAAGGTAATTTAGAGATCGCAAGGAAGGCATTCCCTCTTCTGTGAGGCTTTTCTAAATCCCTGCTGAAATACAGCATATCATGTTTTAATCCCCAAAGGTTTCCTGCACCATGTTATTTGTGTAGGCTGTTCTTTCCCACCCACAAGAATAATGAAAGAAAACACAGGCTCCTGCTCTTACACAGCTTTGTGACTTTTCCCAAGAGTTTGGGGATTTTGACTGGGACAAACTTCCCACACAGTTGACACCTCCTTATCTGAAGGCCAAGCACTCAGGCGGAGGGAGCTGGCATGTGAATGCAAAGCACAGTGCTGTCCGGAGTGGGTGCTCATGCTCAGCTGTCTTCTGTGGATTATTTAATGGCTTGATTCCCTAGTGGATTAAGCTGAATGCGATAAAGGCGCTATCAGTATCCACCCTTGCAGAGATTGTTAAGTACCTGTCCTGTGATAGTTGGCCTAATTTGTTTTCCAAACTAGACAGGTCCCAGAATGAAGACTTTTGAAAGCCTTTGAGAGGTTTAGCGATACATAAGCTGCTTGATGTTCAGGAGAATTCACGGTCCTCTGAAGAACATCTCTAAAGGCAGCCAAAGATGACAAAGTGAATGTTTGCAAATAATCATTCTAGTCCTGGACTGCTGTCCAGTCAAGCAATTTCTGCCTTGTTTCTTACCCAAGGGGATGTTTCTGGTTTATGAATATCTGTGAAATTCATAGCAAAACCCGTACCTTCACATCAGCACCCTTGATATTGTGAGACTGTTTCCTAGTACTACAGTGGCCAGCTGAGGATCAGTAACTAATGACGAATGGCCAAAGCGGGCAGTTCATTAACATCTCAGGAGGTGTAATAGATAAAATATCTGACAAACACTTATGAATAAAATATGATTTATTTTCTTACTTTTCTAAGGCTGATTAAAAAAATAATTAGGAATTGAAGTGAAATGTCCAAAATCCTTGTCTTCACTCATTTTATTTTTCTCAAATATTAGAACTGTATACATATTTTGTAGCTGACAATTTGAAAATTCTCTTAACTGACATGGGAAAACAAATCACAGCTTTTTGAAAGAAATTGTTTCCTTTTCTTTAATTGCTTGTTCTTAAAAAGTGCATTTACACAAACATATTTTTATACATCATTGTTTTTCAGAAAGACTTAACCAGCTCTGTTAAATGCAGAATTCATATTGGGTTTCTAGGAAATTATGTATTTAGGTTTATTTTCACTCTAAAGGTACACAAATTATTTCTTATTACAGGTCCATTCATAATACTGTAGTTACAATTAGTTTGCAGTTACATGGAGTTGCAACCAGTCTATATAATTGGAAATTAAACTCTACGACCAAATTATTTAGTATCATATTTGTTCTTCATGGGCATCATTTTGGAAACCTAGGACACAACTGCAATGCAAACCAGGCTGTCATTTCACTATGCAGGAGGTAGTGACGCCGACTTAGGCCATACCCGCAATTTTTATGTACAGCACTTGATGCAACGTGGCTATCACTTTCTGTGATTGCACTGTGATGGGGTGCCTGTATGATCTTAATATTACGAGTCACTGTCTTCAAAGTATTTAATGGTAGTTTGCTCCTCGTGTATAATTTTCAGCTCAGTTGCAGGTGAGCATAACTAGCAAGATTAGACAAACACCAAATAGGATTGCAGGTCGCACATGCCAATGTCAGCTGATTTTGAGATGTATGTATGGCCATAAATGAGAAGAGGAAAAAAAAATCTGTAAAGAAACACCATATATTTGACATCTCTAGAACAACACGATGCTATAGCACCATAAATACCTGAGCTCAGCCATACTGTTTCCATGTGGCAGGATTGGGCCTGCGGAAAGGCAGAGAGAGAGCTTTGCATTTTACTCCTGTGACTCTGCATTTGCCATGTTCCGTCTTAAGTGATTGGTCTATGACCTCGTTTAATATAGTGGGGCTTAATTGTACTTGTTCTTATGAAGTAAAAATTCTGCCATAAACAGGTTTCAGTCATTGCTGGTTACAGCCACAGTTGAGCACTTGCTTAGCAATTGGCTTTGCTGCCTCCCAGCTCCTTTTATATAGCACTGCTGAGGTTCAGTGCTCACATGGGTTATACCAGGTCAGCTTTTCATTTCTTTCTTTTTCTTTCTTTCTCTCTCTCTCTCCTTCTCTCATTTTTTTTTAATCAAAAAGATTTTTATTGGCACTCTGGAAAAACAAACACAACGCACTGCTGTGAGTTTTGTAACAACCAATAAAAAATGAAAATCACTGATGGATTCTTTAATAGCAACGAGTGAGCCTAGTTTCTAAATGGATTTTATATTGTGCTATTGTGTATAAACAACATGCAATGTGATAGCCTTGTGCTGAGGAGACTGCCCTGAGGATGGGAGATCCCTTCCAGGCCTCTTGTTCCTTGTCCTGAGGGGTTCAGGTGTGCTTTTGGGTTAAATACAGTGAGGACTGGAAGTTGCTGAGCCCAGGTGCCCAAAGTCTGCTTCAAAGCTTAGCTACACAAGCTGTCCTATTTGGTGTCGCCTCTAGCAGTTGCTTTCCATGCACCCTGTTTGCGTCTGCTCAAGGTATTGCTTTCAGAGCCTCAGTGATTTTTATAAAAGCAATTTTGAACAGTTCCATTTAATGAAACAGTCCCAGAGAAAACATTCAGAGCAAGATTTTCAGTGCCATTTAGAAACCTCTAGGCAAGCTAAGGTGCCAGCTTGGGCTCTTGAAAGTATTGCAGGATTTTATATTCCCCATCGTTTCTTTGAGGCTAGTCCCAGAGTCCAGTGAGGACAAGGGATGGGTCTTAGGGCAACTTCAAGGGGACAATCTGTCTGGACCTATGCAGAGCGACACCATCACTGGGCCCTGTCCTTGGCCCGTGGGGATCCAGTGTGCTAGGGCCCTCCTGCTTTCCCAGGGGTGGAAAAGGCATTTCTGCCTTCTACCAGCCACCAGGATGTGGAGCACGACAGTAAGTTCCTGGACATGTGTTGTCTGGCTCCAAAACAGAGAGATTTTTGTAGCCTTTAAAAGCCAGTGTAAGATGTTGCTCCACAAAGTGCAGTGGAAGCTGCAGAAAGCACTGGCTGTTGGCAGGGCTGGTTTATAGGAAAATAACTGAGGATAAACGGGACTGTAAGTCCGTCTGTCATTTCTGTGGTCTGAGGCTTGGCAGTGCCTCCTCAGAGAATGTGGCTTTGGGACTTCTGTCCATTCCCTCTTTTCGTTTTTTGTCCCATATGTGTTTCATGCTGAAAAGTATGGGCAGGGAGCCAGGGAAGGTCCAGAGCAGTGCTGCCTGTCCACAAATTCACCTAAGGCTCAGGTGGGAGGTGGGCACTGATGGGCAAATGGGAATATGCTGAAGATGGTGTCTTGCCCCAGACAGTGTCAAATGGATGAAAAGGACCCTGAGCAGGGAGAGATGCTCTTCTTTCAGAGCACACCAACTGCCAGGAAGAGGAGATGTTGAGCCTGCGCTGCTGACTTGATTATGCAGTGCTTATCTGCCCAAAGTTCGGGCTATTATCTGCACCACGTTTTGCTCAGGCTTGATCCAAAAAAAATACATAGAACAGCTGTGGGGTTGTGAAAATTATTTTCATCTGTTTGGCTTCTAAAAATGAATTTACATCAATCTTTCCATGGTTCCCTCCCACCCACACCCTCCCTTTTCGTCTCAGCTATTCTTTCAGAGAGGCAGAGGAGAGCTGGTCCAGGAGAACATCCCCATCCCGCTCTGTTTCTGTGTCATGTGTCACTCCCAGGAAATAGTAAATGCTTTACTGAGGTTGCTGTGCGCAGGCTCTGACAGGATGGTAACTCTGCTTTCTGGAGGAATGTCACAGCTTTATTTGGTTCTTTGTAGTTTCCCTGTGCAGAGAGGAAAGCAGCAAATACGTTGAAGACCTCTTGCTGATGCTGCAGGCAAGAAGGGACCAGGGAAGGTAGTGCTGCACCATCTATTTCTATCTCCCTTGTCAGCAAGGAGACACCAAACAGAGCGTGTAATGCCCAATACAATCTCTCTAGCTCCTTTGACCCATTGTTAGTCAGATCTGCTCTTCGAGGGGATTTTGGGGGGGGTCTGTTCTGCCCTGATTGGGTGATGTTCAAGCTCTGTTGTGTATTACAGCTCTTCGTTTGAGTCACCGCGCAGCAGCCACTGCTTACCCCGGGAATGCTGAGTATCTTTTTAAAACAATAGTCCCTGTTGCTTTAGATTACTTCACAGCACTTATCTGTTCTTTTTTTCCTTTGTGCCCTTAAACCAGTGAGAGGAGATCTCTTTTACCAGAGTCCTGGAAAAGGTGGCTTTGTGTGCATGTATGTTTACACGTGTGTTGCACATAAATAATCAGCCTGGAGAAGTGTCGCTGGCTTCAGGAAAAGCCACGTTTTCATTCGTGGTATTATTGAAATTTGTCTCCTGTGAACTGTAATTCCTAGAATCCTAGGGAGCAAAGAGAAAAATAGTATCAGGTGT
This sequence comes from Pedionomus torquatus, assembly GCA_013398155.1. Classification (NCBI taxonomy): domain Eukaryota; kingdom Metazoa; phylum Chordata; class Aves; order Charadriiformes; family Pedionomidae; genus Pedionomus; species Pedionomus torquatus. The sequence goes on along the minus strand of VZRU01002631.1, from coordinate 321,067 downwards.
TTTTTTCTTTTTTCCTTGTTAGAAGGCCATTTAATCTTTGCTGTAGGGTGAGAAGGTGAAGCACCAGACCTCAAAGTAGGCTGCAATAGGATCCTGGCAAGCTTCCCGCATTATAAACTCTGTCCATAGGCAACACTTGTTTTGTGCCAAGTTTGCTTAGCTAAAAGTGACTGGGCCCAAGTTTCAAAAGTGGATATTTGGCAACAACTAGCACTATATTATTTTTGCTTTAGCAAGGGAAAAAAAATCACAATGTGAATGACAATGAAAAAAAGTATTGGGGCAGATCTTTCTGGGTACATCAATGTGACTTTATTTCTGTGATATTGACCTCTCTTGTAAAGCGTTTTCATATCCCAAGATGAAACGTGTAAGATAAGAGTCTGGTATTACTATCACAAGGCAGTAATAGTAGCATACTCGTATTCTTTATCCTGCTCTCTAGGATCAGTTGAAGTCCATGGAGCTGTGCCAATTTTCTTTGGCTTATCTGTCTTCCTATCTTGTTTCTCAATTAGAGGAAGTAAATGATCCTTTTGTTTTTGTCTCCCCTTTCTTTGGGAAATGTTAAAGAAGGTTTCAAATTGCAGTGGAACTGCATCACTGGGGAACCAGATGGCCGATGAGGAACCTGGAGGTAATTCAGAGGCTTGGAGCTGATTGCTAGCTGGATGTGTGCCGGGGTTTCTGGGGGTTCGTGAAATCTGGATTTCTTGCGTGCCCGCTTCACTGTGGGGCTCCAGCTTTGCAGGTTCACTGGGAGCCAGAGCAGTGGAAGTAGAGGAATCAGGTTCACCTTCCTTGTTCTCCCCACAATAACACCTGTCTATGATATTTGGCAAGCTCCAAGAATTGTGTTCTAATATTAATTATATATTATCTCTATCCTGCCTTCGCAAGTATTTTTAATTATTTATTGAAATAATAAATGAATAAGAGGGATAAGTGAGTAGGTGCTGGCCCTTACCACACATCACCCTCAGGTTATGCCATCTTCTAAAACATTCAGTATAAGCCACTGTTGGGGAACCTTTTAACAAACTTCCCTGTAGCGATAGCTGAGTTAGGTGAGGTAATTGAGAAGCAGAATAAATTAGCTCTGAGTTTCTGTGGCAAGATTGCTTCCAGTACTAGAACTAGGCTGTCTGAAAGGAACCGGTGTGCCCTATTGCTGTGTATGCGCACATTGCTGAACAAGCCATTTGAAGCTGTGGTTTCTCCTTATTCCTAATAATGAATGATGGTCCCACTGTGCCAACATAGCCTTGTGAATGCCAAGGATTTTCTCACTGCCTTGAGTGGGAGTTCACTCTCGATGTACTGAAAAAGAGATGAAGGCCCAGAATTCCCATGTCTGGAGATGCGGGGTACTTTTTTTTAAGGCACCTAAAATTCAGATCTTTCGAGGAGGCACGACCTGAGGGAGGGAAGGCAGTTGTTCAACTCTTGTTAAAACCTCATCCTGCTGTAGGGTCTCAAGTCTGGCATTCAAAATTATTAGCACTCTTTAAATTTGGCCTAAAAATCCCTATGAAAAGTTACAGCACGTGCTGAGTAACTACTTTTCACAATGTAATAACTTGGCCTGTTCAAAGAGTAGGTTTTAGAAGCACATATTACTGACTAAAGGCTTGCCAAATTTCTTTTTTCCTTTCTAATTTCCAAGTAATGATTCATGGAGACTCATTGATTTTTATTTCTAATAAGGTGCTGTTCTGTTGTTCATGAAACTAAGGGGCAACAGCAACATTTTGAAGAAATGTGTTTTGTCTAGGAGTTGAGGCATCCAAAGCAACACATGAAAAGCATTTTGAGATTAAAAATACCCACATAGCGTTATGTTAAAAATTGTATTTTAATGTGAATTTAGTATTTGCAGAAATTTTGGGTTGATTGCACTGCAGTCTAAAGTGCTCTGTTTACAAGAAAGCAAATCAACTAGCTATTTGCTAGTGCACATGTACTTCATGTTTGCATGTGTGCACGTGTACCCATCACACTCAACTAAACAACACTAACGGTGGGCTGGGCCCACTGATGTGGGTCAGTGAATTCCCAAGAAGCAAGTTCATTTGTGATTTACTCATTAGTAAGGATTTATTCAATAATAAAATCACTGTGACTTCTGATAGAACAAGGTTGTGCCCACCCTGCAAGAGGATGGCAACATCAGGCCCCTGGTGCCACCTTATGGAATGTTTCTTGGAGCAAGCAAGTGTTGGAGCGTTGTGTCTGTATGGTTCAGATCTATCTGTTCACCTGGGCTAGGTTCTGTGCACAAAAGGAGTTCAGAAACATGAGGAGCACAAACTTCAGGGAGATTAACGTGAGGAAGGTTCAAAAATTCCTTGAGTTTCATTGTGAACTCTGTCTCCCATGGCCTTTTCTGATCACTCTAAGAGTGATTACTTGAGATAAGAGTTTAGCTCATCTCCTCCTTGTTACCTTCAAGGCTCTGTTAATAAAACCTGACCCAGATCCATGCAGCTCACTTCTCTCCAGAGTCTGAAAAAGGCTAAGTCTACCGTGTTGGTGAACTTTTTTCCTAAGTCTGTGACCAGCTGAGCAGTGTACTTCGGGGTATGATCAGATTCCAAGCCACAGTGTGAAAGCGTCAAAGGTCCCTGGAAAATATGTAATTACATTTCAAATTTGGAGGAAACAATTAATGAAATGGAATTTCTTGGCCCTTTGCTCTGTTGGATGATATGTAGTAGCTTGCCTGTGAGCCGAAGCCTGCGTATACTTATGGCATAGAAGAGTTTTTATCATTTTAAAACTTAATTATATAGGCTGTAATTAAGCTATGTACAAAATGTCTGGTTCTTTGAAGTATATTAATTTTGGGGAAGTTCTCAAGCACCCAGTAGCTGCAGAACAATCATGAAAGAAGACAAGGCTTGAATAATGATGACAGTTGCAAGCCACAAATAATAGGAACAACCTTTCCAAAACAAAGGGGTTCACATTTTCCAAAAGTACGAGCATTATTATTTGTGTGTATTTGCAATTTGTACATGCCTTGGAGGGACTAACCTCAACTATAGTGCTTGAAATAATTGTGGGATGACATAAATGGGCACTTTTCTATTGAGGCAATCATTTTTCTTGCAGCATGCCAGTTTTTGTTTACTATTCAGCAAACTGAAAAATGTCTCTAAGTTTAAATAACCAGGACAGGGTACAGGGCATGAATTTTATAGATATATATATATATTTTAAAGGTAAGGTAGTGCACTCTAAGTGGATGTTCACACATATATTTCCACATTCCTTGCAATGATTGAGTGGTTCAGGATGGGGGGCCGCCTGTTGCTGGTTTTCTGTGTAGTACCTTGCAGCAGTGATGTTCCTGAAGGTGACAGAAATATACCTAATGAATTTACTGTTGGAATCTAAAATACCTTCTCTTTTTTTTTTTTCAGCCTTTACTATGTGATCTCTATTTTAATAATAGGTTTCCCAAAACAACTACTTTCAGGCTCAGGTCTATATGTAGTTGAAGATGGAGGACTTATTTCTTTATTTAAAGGACTACTGTGAGCTTTAAAATAAACACAGTTCTCCCTGGAAACTTTTAACTATTTCTTGTTCCCTTGGCTTATTGATGTTGTGCTTCACACAGGCCACCATGCATGGTCCAGAGTCATGATTCCAGCATCTTCAGTTTTCTCTGTCACCTGCAGCACTCTGGTGGCAGCTCCCATCTGAGCACATCTACTTTTTTTCCAATCTGGTTGACAACAGTGAAATTTAAGCACCTATCACTAAGTTTCCTCTTACCAGTCCCTCCAGGGAGCAGAGGGAGAAGCCCTGCCTCTCTGAACAAGGGAGCTATACTGCAGGCAGATGTTCATTTTGCAAACAGCTATGCTGGTTGGGACATGGGTTCCCATTCCAGCTGCTTATTCCTGCTTGCTGCTGGAGGTTTGCAGTCCCACAAATCTGCTACCAGAAGAAACAAGTTGTGATTTTCCTATGCTGCTTCATGCAAAATTCTGAGCCTAACTTGTGTGGCAAAAGATAATTTGCAGGCACTCAGATGCCTCTCCCCATATGAAGAGGTTTCCCAAGTGTGCCCAGAGTCTCTCCAGGGATTCAGTTTCTTGTTGCTAATATTCATTGTGAAGCTTTCACCTTACCTGCTTCTCTTCAGAAAAGTTGACACAAAAGAACTTGTTTTCATTTGACTTCCTCAGAAACTACTGGAAAAGTTTTGCTTAACTGTGGTCCTATATATAGTTCTCACTGTAAAATCAAAAGCAAGATTTTTACTCAAATGGGAATCTCCTTAAAACTGAATGTAGGCATAGAGTGAGGAGTCATTCCTCTCCCCATCTGTCTGTGGGAACCATTGCTTTTCTGCTTGCTCACAGCAACAGGAAAATTAATGGACTATTCCTGGCTTTCTTAGCCACATTTCCTAAAGGCAAGTTATAGCCTGGGAAATTGGCTGTCAAGCCAATAAAATCATGTGGTTGCATTAGGCCTTTTTGCATTTACACAAGCTTAGAAACAGAGATAAGCCTGGTGAAGTGGAAAACTCTCCGTATTTAAGAAACAACCATTTATGTTTCTTTATTTTTCTTTCTTTCTTTCTTTCATTTCTAAGGGAATTCTGGGGTCTGTTTTGACATAGAAAAGACAAAATACTACCCAAAACTTTTACTTTAAGCGGGAAGGGTAAGATCTTGGGGATGCTATGTGAAATCAGGTCATTGTCTTAATATGCACACCTCCAAAGATGAAAAATATCTCAAAGCAGAAACTTAAATAATCTCTTCATCTAAAAGTGCTCATTAGACTTACTTCCACGGATTTCAAAGTCCATGTATATAAACTTTATTAAAACAAGTGAGTCCACAGTACCACACTGGAGGTTTATTGTACATTAAGTCACATCAGGGCAGCTGTCTGCATGCGATCCAAGTAGGAATGCACTTTATGTTTCCAATTACAGACAATGAGCAATTAATGAGCTGAAATGGAATGAAAGGGAGGGACTATTTACAAAACCCCTGCTTCTTTCTCTCCCTATAACCCATAAATCACTTTAAAGAATTGAGGAACAATTCAAAAATTGCTCAGAAGCTGGAGGAAATTAACAATAATGGGTCTCTGCACATTGCAACAAACGTCTCGTTTTCATGGCAGCAAGCAGGAATTCGCGGAGCTGGGTACATGTCCACTAGTGGCATCCCGCCGTGTGCCTCTTGAGCTGCAGCAAATAATCCATCCAGTCTTTTAGATGACTGTATTAAAATATAAACCTTTTTAGCTCTCCTCCTAATTGGATTTATGTAATTTTAGTGTCAGTGGGGGAGGCTTTGAAAGGGACAAATAGAAGGCAAGCTCTCTTTTTCCTTTTTTGTAATTGCCTTCAATATCTTGTTACTTCCAGAGGTAAAAACCAAGCTTAAAGTCTTGCTGTGCCAGGGACGTCTGAGTTAAAGCAGTGGTGCTGCAGTAACCTGGACTGTCTATGGACATAAGGCAGACAAGGCTCTCAGGTACAGGTAATCTTGTTTGTTAGGTCAACTCGTACAGCTGGAACAGCTTTCAGGCACACAGACACACATAGAAAAGGCTGTGTGCCTGAAATGTGATTATTTTTTCCAGCCGTTCTAACTCATCTAATTAAGGCTTGTGGGGAGAGTTAGCTTATTTCTCTGGCAAACAGAAAGTAGAAGTAAATAATACATTTTAAAATGCTAGGAAATATCTAGCTGGACAAATTGTATTTCTGGCCTACTGAATTTCCTTAGGCATTGGAGCATTAGGCTTGTAACAGTGTGTTTGACTACAGTGCATTGTCCAAAAAAGGTCTCCTTGGTCTTCCTTACAGAGATGTGAATCTGGGATCATTGACTATTTGCTCGCATTGCTAAATGCCTGTGTCTTCATCTGATGGAGTCTCTTGCTTCTACCCACCACCTCATAGTCACCTTATTGACAAGGGTTTGTATAATGGTATACAGTAAGCTAGGAACTGAGCCTATGAAAACTTACCACGGAATGCGTGCTGATTTTTCATGAACGAAATAGATGATCGCTTTTAACTTGCTTCCTTAATTTTACATTGCACGTCTTGTCATTTTTGTTCGATGGCATGAACTCGTGTGACTTCACAAATACCTGATCTTAACTGAGAGCTAATCTAATGAAAAATTTTATCGGCAGTTAGGAAGAACAGACTATGTAGCTTTTCAGCAGATTTATTGAGGTGGGTTTTTTTTTTAAGGCTTGAAGGACAGGGCTAGGTGGTTAACTCCACCAAGTAGGAGATTAGAATTGGTTTCCTGCAAGACAGCAGCTTCTGTCATTGGCTGAGAGATTCTTGGTGTGTGGAAACCTAACACTGGATCTGTCCCTAGTGATCTCAGAGCTGGAAGGGAACAAGCAAAGAGCACAAGTTCATAGCAACTGTCCAAGTTGGTTGAGGTTTTTTTCAAAGTAAATGTGTTGTGGTTGGAAAATGCTGATGTGCCGAATCTGAAAAGTCTTACAAGAAAGGGTCAGTTTCAGTCAATTTTTCATCTGCAGAAAAAGCAAGGTAGAAAAGCTCAAAATATTCAAACTGAAGATTTTTGCCATTTTTCAGTTAAGTGTTATGACTTTCCCATCTAAAACAATATGCTGTATAGAAACACTCTCATTGTAGTAAAAACATTGGAAAATTATTATGTCCAAGTCCTAATGAAACATTACAGCAATGAAATACTTGTTATTCTAAATTATTTTTTAAAACTTTCACAGCACACAAAATTGCCAAGGTTTTCATCGGAACTCACGATGGGAAATACGTTCAATGCATTAAACTTATATGTTCAGAGAAAACTGATTTTCAACATATTCACAGACATTTTGTGTCATTACTTGTTTCAGTCCAGCAGTGCAATATTAGCTTTCTAGGTCTTCTGTTTTAAGCCTGCTGTCCTTAGTAGCACAGCTCTTGAAAGGTCCGGGTTCGCTGCTAGGTAGGAAGAGGCGTAGATTTCTCTAAAGGGGAGGGAGCTGTTGTTGCAAGCTTTAGACATCAGGGCCACAATCTCTGTTCCTTTCTTCCTCTGCAGACACTGAAGCTATTGACTTACAGTACATGGTTGTCATCCAAATGAACATCCTCAGTGTCCTAACCCAAAGCAGATCTTTTCCCCAGTGCCTAAACTCATTCATGCATGGAAGAAACAGAGAAACACACAGGCTTGAAGCAGTCCACTTGGCTGACAGCAGAAAGCTGAAGTCAGCCAGGGAGAGGAAGAGGCACCAGGTGGTCTCAGGGATCACATCCCAGTGCAGCATGGAGCTGGGAGGAGAGGAGAACCACCCTGTCCAGAAATCAGGATGGGGTGAGACCAGTCATGAGGTCAGTTTACCCTCCAACTTTAACAAGCAGGAGAAAAATGAGATATAGCTGCAAAGGCAGGTTCCTCTCTGTTGTACTTGTGTACCTGGCCAGGTGGGGTAGATGAGCCTTGCTCCCAGCAGGAACCATCTGGGCTTGGCCTGCTGAGCCAAGCTTTGACCTTGGTAATGCGCACAAATCTCAGCTTTGGGAGTTCATCTTTGCATTTTTATTTTTTTTCTCTCCAAGTCTAAGTCACCAGAAAAGGGTTCTTTTGTTCCATTGATAACCAGGTAAATCAACAGTTTGTCACTCTAAACCAAAAAAGTAAAGGTTAAGTTAAAAGGATTGGCAGGGGGAGTGTGTTTGGGTTTTGTTTGCTTGCTTTTATAATGCCAAATTTAGCTAGGACAGGCATTTAGTGGTCTTCTTCAGGGAAAACAGCCTGTTAAAGTATCTCAGGAACACTGTTTCACTGTAATCTGTTACACAAGTTTAATAACTAGAAATGGTTTCAAAATAACTTTTTTTATTTAAATAATAAAACCATATGTTAGTGGGATAGCATCATAGCATCATAAGGAGATAATGTGGTGCAGGGAACTGTTACTTTGTTTTGGAATTAGATTAAGTCATAAATAAATACTACTTTGTCTTTAGGTTAGAAAATTGTTCCCATCCAAACAGCCTCTTAAGACATTTTCCACCTGTTAAAGGATGTGTAGTATTGGGAGTCTTTCATAACAGTGGAAACTGGCTCAAACTTTCAACGGGTTTATAAAAAATAAACCAGCATTGATTTATGAGTTGAACTACGGCAGGGAACATGTAAGCAAATAAAAACAATGAACTGAGAAAAAAGCAAATACACTGTTGATTTGGCACCGCATGAATCATACAGGCAAATCTGAAAGGAATAGGAGGAACGAGCTTCAGGGTGATGGATTGGGAAAAGGGATCTGATCCCTGGGTAATGAAATGTGAGGGGGTCTTGCCTTATGCTATTGACCTAGAGGTAGCCTGGAGGAAAGTGATTCCTTCTGACTATACAGTGTTAGTTAAAACAATCCCCTGGGCTCAAATATCAGCTATTAAAATAAATTCAGGAGACAGAGGAGGCGATGTTTATAAGTTAGAAGTTTGAGCTGCTTTTTAAACAATTGTGGATCTACAGATTCCAAACTGGAAATTTGATACGGCGGGAAGAGGGCAAGAGGAAATGACAAGAGGGTAAACCAAGGGTGAGGTGGTAAAGAGCATGGAACTGGAAGGAAAAGTGATCTTTCTGGGGATGGAAGGAAGAGGGGCCAAGCAGAGAAACTCCATGTGTGTATTCTTGTTTTCACCTTCTCCATTCAAAGTGCCATGGCTGTGTATGGGGATGCCACAAAAAAACTCAGACATCCCAAAGATAACAAGGGCTTACAGGACATCTAGAAGTGTTTGGATTTTCAACCATGATTATAAGAGTTGGTTAGTATTTTCCAAGAGAATATTTTTCTTCAAGAAATTATTTCATTGAAACTGAGGTCTTCCATGGAAAAAATGGATGCAGTTCAGTTTGGGGGGTGGGGAAGGAATTAAACTATTTATTTAATCAGTAATAAAACCTAGGATATTAACATCCACCCATTAAAACCTTTCAATTGCTGTAGCAGCAATACCACCATCAAAAGAGTCAAAAGAAATCTCCAACAACAACAGGAATCTTTTAGTTGACTGCTGACCAATCTGGGGTTTGGAATGAGCATTTTTCATAATAGTGGCATTTCCCTTAAGTGATCACTTGAGTTTGTGCACTACTACAAAGCATTTTTGGAAAACTGAAACTCTAATTTGAGCAGCAGCATGACCAAAGCATTAGGAAACCCACTGGAAACAGCTTGTCCTCTCTTCTCTGCCATTACCCTGGGATGTGATATTCAAACAAGTGCCTTTTCCTGTCATATCTATTTTTTCTAGCCTGGAAGATGATTAAAAGAGAGGATGTTTTTTCTGCTGAGTGATCGCTGTTATGCAGTACTGATCTTGTTTTGGTTTCTAACTACTGTAAGTCTATATTACATAAATTATAAGAATATAAGTAGGAAACATTATCAGTGGGTTTGGTCTGCTTACAGTTATTGTCTTGCTTCTCTAGCAGGTGGATTTGATTGTTATTCAAAATAATACAGTGAGACTGAGAGTATCAGCACTTTCTTTTTCTTCTCCTCTTGATGCTAAAGATGTCCTGTGGCTTTTCCAGATGACCTTTCACCATTTAAGATCTTGCTCATTTATGATAATGACACACAAGCAAATCCCCATCTGTTCACATACACATTCCTATTGTATCTTTTCTTGTATTTAATACTTCCACACAGTTGCTCTACTAGGAGAGTCTCATTCTGAGACTCGCTTCATCTATTCCTCTGCAATTTATGAGCAGGATTGGTGCCTGGAATTTCCCAAAGCGCTGGGTGAAAGACAGGCTCAGAGACCCTTGTATACAATTTTGAAAAAAAATGTGAAAGGCAATGAAATCTGAGCTTGGGCTTTCAAAGACAACTTGACAAGTCAATTGCCCTGTAAGGAGTTGACAACAGTGACCCTGATACTAGAAATGATCCGTTTCCTCTGGTTTAATTTATCACTGCAACACTCTGAGTAGCAGAACAGCAGCACAATCTTTAGATACTGATAGAGCGTCAATCCCAAAAGAGACATTTTGTGAAGGGAAAATTTACAGTCCTCACAAAAACAACCAAAAACACCAGCAAACCAAAAAAGTCTCAGGAATGCACGTGTTTATGGTTCAGAGCTGAAACTGATGTATGTGAACCCCCACGTTTTAAAATTCCTTACACAATGTTGGATGCTTGTCCATGTTGTTGCTTTCCCTTTTTAGGCTTTTCAAACTATGTTCTCAAGTAATATCATTCCAGAGGTGTAGAAAGCAATGTTCTCATTTATTCAGAATTAAAGGTGGATCAGAAAACCTTTGCAGGTTTGTCCAGGCAGGAATGCCCAAGTAAAAGATTTTGAATTTTTTGAATTTGCTTCAGTAGCCTAGACAGACTACTTTTTTCATTTCAAAAACTGGTGATTTTGGAGGCATGTTTATGAAGCTCAGAAATTTTGTATTTTCACAAGTGTCACCAGAAGTACTTTTGCAGTCAGGCTGCATTCTCAAGATCCCAGGGAGAGAACTATCATGAGACAGAAAAAAAGGGAGGAAAAGCAAATTTATAAAATGTACTTGAAACATTTTCTTTTTATGTTTTTGGGGTTGGGGTGATTGATTTTTTTTGTTGTTGCTGTTGTTTTTGTTTGTCTGTTTTGTGGTTGGTTTTTTTTTTCTAATAGGAAAGTAGATAAATCACAGATGCTGATGAAAAATTTTAAATTGGACATTTGTTCTTGCCTGGTGTGTCTCTCCTGAGCTGCTAAGCCCAGGTGGCTGGTGCTCAGGCTCAGTTCAGGTGCCACTTTTGTTATGTTGCTAAGCCAGGATGTATTTCATAGGTGAGAAACTGAGCCCCAAGGATGTCAGTCAGGGCAGAGGTGATTTAGAAATCTGCTTTGTGCTCTTAAATTAGAATCCCATGCTCCCTATACAGTGGGTAGTGCACTGCTCATGGAAATGCTCTGAAGCACTCCAGCCTAGCATGCTCTCCTGGCTTATACAGGAACTTGAGCTCTTAATATAGGCATGGAAATTAAATGTTTTGAGTTATATGGGTGAATACCCCCACAGTGCAGTGCTTCCAGATTTATACAGGAAGTCTGTGGCAGAGGCAAGAATTGAACCCAGCTTTACTGTGACCATCTTTTTGTTTCCAAACTTCCAGTTAAACTATAATCCATCTTGAATCACTTACTGGAAATGGTTCCCTAAAAGTAAATTGAAAGTCTAAGTGATCAGGAAGTTTACCTAAACTTCAGAGGCAGGTTAATATGAGAGCGCTTTGTACTGATTCATTGGACTGGACTCTCTTTGTGGAGTGCAGAACATTATGGGCACTCACTGCCCCTCCATGATTACTTCATTAGGCTGCTCCAGGAGATCAATTGTTCCTGTGAGATACATCCTTCAAAATCTCGCCCATTTGGACTCCTGAAAAACAGTCATTGGTGACATTTGAGCAAATGATTAAAAATGGACAAATTGGAGGGTTTAAGGTAAGAGAGGGCCACTTTGCATAAAGTATGTTTCTGAGGTAAAAGGCTGCTGATCTGAAACACTTCAAACTTAGAGTTAGTTCTTCAGCAGCTGCAGGAAGAGACATTCACAACTCCTTGTGGCAGCTGATGAGAGGTTTCCCTACAGCCAGCAATAGGGTGATGTTTCTCACCAGGCCTTTATGAATGGAAGGGAGGTTTGCAGCCTGTCACAGTGTTCCTTTGGCAGGAGAAATTAGCCTGTATCAAAGGTCTAATAAATCTGAGAAGTAATTTGCCCTCTTATATTTGACTTGCTTTACCCCTGAGCACAATATTTGTGCTACTAATGGAGATAAGTCTGTTAAATAAGGTGACAGGACAAAAGTTAGTTGACATGATTAAATCACCCTAATTTTTACAGGTTGTTTGGTTTTGGTTTGGTTTGGTTTTTTAAATCAGCTTGACATATTTTTAGAGCAAATGCAGGGAGTTGTATGTTAGCAGCAGAACAACCTGATCTGATGTAGAAGGTGCTGGTGTTGCAAACATGTTGCTACTGGTCCCAAGCTCTGGTCAAGGGCCCTTGGGTCACCCATGAAGGCATGGCATGAGCCTGTGGTGGCCCCTGGATCTGGTGCTCATGATGCAGGTGTCAATTAGGAGTTTGAATGCAAGGATTCCTGTGATCCAGGAGAAATCCTGGTGCCTATCAGTGGTCAGTCAGTTGTAAAACCTGTGGAAATAATGGAGCTGCACTGTTGTTTGCTTGGTGATGTCAGGGTCTCATTTCTGCTGGGACCACCACCATGAGGGCAGAGAGTGAGAACTGCAAAACCAGCTTCAGGCAAAGAGCGTTACATCTGCCTTCTCAGAAGGCATCTGTGACTTTTACTGTTTCACCCCATTGAGGTGATGTTATTACAATACATATTTTGTTTTGATATTATGCATATATAGAGATATATGCTTGTGTGTGCACAGGGTGCAGTATACTAAGATTACTGAATACAAAATATCTGAAAGAATTTAAATTCCACTAAGAACAGTAGTTTCATTGCATCTTATGGTTTCTGTCTGGAGGAGAACTGCAGATTACAGCTATGCAAGGGGAAAAACGGTCACTTGTGCTTTGCCCAGAAGCAGAGCTGTCCTTTTTAAAAAGAAAATTCTTACACTGACTCTACCCGATCTGAGTGTACTAAGTCAGACATTGCCTAAAACTGGTTGGAAAACAACAAAAGGTTTTCTTTCACTCCAACGTATGTAAAATCTCCATGAGAATGTTTACATTAGACGAGTGCCTGCCAGCTTTACAAGGACAGGTAAATGCCTATTGGGGACCTTGTATAACACTGAGCCTGTAGACTGAGATGAGTTCTCACCAAAGTATGATGCAGAGCCTGTTTCTTAGGTATAGGAAGCAAAGTGGCCTTGTTTGCAGGGATACTACGTACTGGTGTCTAAGGGAGATCTAGAAATCGGGGTGCAAAGGTGGGTTTTGCAGTTTATTCAACACCACACAATGAACCCCATCCTGACAAAACAGAAGCCTCTCTAAAGGTGGTGTGAAACCTACCTGAGCTGGAAACCTCTGAATAAGGACACCAAAAACACCATCCCCTATGTATTCTCCATAGAGAGATGTTGTAGGTATTTTTCTTCCTACCTTTCTTCCCAAGGGAGCATGTGGAGAGCTGTGGCTGAGCTCCCCACGGACAGTCAGCCACCACTGTCCTTCCCACCACCTTCAGGAATAGGGCTCTCTGGTTGGCAGCAAAAGGCTTTATTCCCCTCTGACAAGTCTGTTGCTACCCACTTCTAGAAAATGGAGAGATGTGTTAGTATCTCCTGGTGCTTCCCTACACCTTGTTGTTTTGGCTACACCTTGCAAGATTGCAACATGTAGATGTCTAAAAGGCAAAAAATGGGCATACGTTGGTAACGATATGCTGTGGCGTATATAGATGCATACATACAGGAGTTTGCAGCATTATGTGGTGCTGCTGCAGTGTCCATGTTCCTAATCAAAGATTTGGAGAATACCCCCTTTTACCTGACAAGCCATGGCACAGGTCAGGACTGTAGGAAAAGTCTGTATGAGAGAGAAAGATGAAGATGTGGGGTCAGTGAAAGAACAAAATGGACAAAAAAGCAAGGACGCCAGTGATATTTAACTTGGGATATGGGAGTAACTCTACAGAGGCAACATCCTCTTTCTAATCTTAGACTTCCTTAGGGGAGATATATATGTCTGTGTCTGTATGTATAGGTATATGTAAAAAAGTACACTTGTATAAAAAAGAGAAAGCGCTCACAGCACTTATAAACTTCTCTGCTGAGGACTGCACAACACTTTCTTCTAAGGTTTAAACCTGCTCATGATAAATGTGCTGCTATTCTGGCTGCAGATTTTTATTTCTGGGGATATCAACTGAATTCTTATTATGAAAGCAGAAAATTGGAGTTACATCTGGTGACTGACGCGTGTGACAGTATCACTGTGAGGAATTCTAGTTTCCTGAAGCTTTTCAATTAACTCAGTGCACTTTTCCTCAGGTGCTACACACTTGGTTTTTCAGAGTGTGCCTGCTTCCAAGTTGTAAATCAACGAGTAGGTTATTGTACTTTTGTAGGAGTACTTGTGCCAGTAAAATGAAACAGCAAATAATAAACCCCAAGGAGATTTATATAGCCTGAGTTGATGAAACGATTACTTTCTCATTCCTAGGCTCTCTCAGAAAGGTGGGTTAAAAATAACTGAAAATTTACAAGAGCCTAAAACTGAATCTGAAAAGTACAACCTCAGCAACTTATTGGGCTCAGCCTAGTGAGCGCCAGATTTACTGTTTGCAATTTCTTCAGTTTGTTCGGTCATTTTTATTTATTTTTTTTTTTCTTTCAACTGCCCCCTCCCCAAGTTGATGACAAGCCTTGGCAAAAACATCTGTGCAAATAAAGCAGGGGAAAAGAGTGAAGGAACCTGGCAAAGAGCCCCCTGTGTGCGCTATTGGCAAAAATGTTCGATAAAAGCGTCCTTTCTCTTGATAGCCTGAAGTCTCCAGGGCTCATGTCTCATGTGGCAGATAAATAGGATGCTTGGATTATGGGTGCTGGGGACCTTGGCTGTGCTCCCCAGACTCCTCACTGGGGGTAGAGTTTCAGCAAGGGGCTGAGAAACTTCCACTGTGCTTTCAGAGGTTAATGAGGATCCTCCGCTCAGGCAGGGTGGTAACATCTCCCTCATGGCTCCAGTCCCTGCACACAGCACTGCTAATGGAATGTGTGTGGTGACCTTTTTCAGGGAGCAAAGCCTACACCTGGTCTCCACAGAATTGTTGCCATCTGATCCTGACCCATGGAGCTGTACTGCAGGCAAGGACTTGGCATAAATGCTGTGTGTAAGGCTTTACACAGCAGGGGCCTAATGCTCTGATGACAGGAACATATAGCAGTGATGCCAGGGCATCAGCAAAACACTTGTGATCAGCAGGTCTAGGACCAGGGTAGGGCAGAGAGAGATGAGCGGTGATCTGGGAGCAACGAGAGGACTAACTGCATTGCTCCAAAGGATGCACGTTGTTTTTATCCCTACCTATGATATGTTGGCTTGATAAATGCCCTCCTTGACAGCATTGGGATTAAGCTGACTGCACTTTCCATTCAAGACACATCGGGAGGTCCCACGTTCAGCTGGAGCGCTTGGGGTCAGAAAGCAACAGATCAGTGGCTGTATACCTCTATCTAATTGATGATGACAAGGCTCTGAAATACTGCATTCCCTGTGCTTTTTGCTCTGCCAGTACTAGTGAACAAATCCAGCAGCCTCTCCTCTTGCACAACTAAGATGCCTTCATGTCCTGGTTGTCCTTTTCTGCTGTTCAAGCTTCCTGAGTGCCTGAGAACAAGTCTGTCCTCTTCATGAGTCATTCCTGACTCACTGCTGTGCCAAGGGCATGCCAGGTCCCCACACACTGGGACAATCAAGGGCGGTCGCCTCTGTGACCCCTAGGCTTGATCAGGGGCATGCAGACCCCTTGGAAGCTATCTTGCTCTCCACTTCCTATTGAGACCTCCTGAGGAAACAGGGGGGAAGGAAGAGATTTGTTTGTTTACCAACTGCAGAGATATTTTCATCATAAATCAGGAAAAGCAAAAGAATAAAAGGTGGGCCATTAGATAGGAGTAGGAGACTTTCAATAGAAAGTTCTTCCCTCCAAAAATGAAGTCTCTACAAACACATTTGGTTTTTTGAAGAGACTTTTTCTCTTTCTTTTT